>OY728122.1:1069572770-1070032770 GCA_963277665.1 Viscum album | reverse complement strand
ATGCCTTTTTTGCCGTAGTGTATGAAATTTCATTACACCTTCTTGATCAATATTGAACTCAAGAAACATCCCATCCTTTATAGCCTCAAACTTCTTTTTTAACAAAGGATCTAATTTATGAGCCTTCTTGATCTTCTCTAGTAATGATGATTGTAAAATCATTTGGGATAGGATTGATGATGTCTCTTCCCTTATAATTCCCCAGTCCATTTTCACTAGGTCTTGGATCAAGGGATCTCTTTGAAACCTCATCATGGATAGAACAACTGAGTCTTTCCTACTTAATGCATCAACAACTTTGTTTTCTCTTCTGGGATGATAATGAATTGAACAATCACAGTCTTTAAGAAGTTCCAACCATCTCCTCTATCTCATGTTCAATTCTTTTTGTGTGAAAATATATTTCAAACTTTCATGGTCTGTGTATATATCACACTTCTCCCCATAAAGATAGTGCCTCTATATATTTTGAGAAAAACAACTGTAGCCCACTCCAGATCATGCATAGGATAGTTCTGCTCATTAGTCTTTAACTATCGAGATGCATAAGCAATCACATTTTAATTTTTCATGAGGATGTACCCAATCACTTTCAGAGACACATTGCTAAAAATAATGAATCTTTCTCCACTCGAGGGTAGAGTTAACATGGGTTCAATAACAAATATCTTCCTTAGATATTGGAAACATTCCTCATAATCCTTTATCCAGTTGAACTTATCCCCTTTTCGAGTTAACTTGGTTAATGGATTAGAATGTCATGATTTTTTTTCACAAACATCCTATAATATCTCACCAATCCAAGGAAACTATGAATCTTAGTTATTGTTGTTGGTTGTTCCCACTCTTCTAAATTTTTTATCATTGTAGGGTCAACTTTGATTCCTTCATTGATTACAATGTTCTCCAAGAAAGCAACTTACTATAACCAAAACCCACACTTGATAAAATTTCCAAATAACCTCTCCATCCTCAGAGTCTGTAATATAACCCTTAGATGATCTTCATGCTCCTCCAAAATTTTGGAATATATTAGAATATCATCAATAAAAATTACCACAAAGTTATCAAGGTAGTCCTTAAAGACTCTATTCATCAAATCCATAAAAATAGCAGTGCATTAGTCAGTCCGAAGGTCATAAAAACAAACTCATAATGCCCATATCTTGATCGGAAGGCAGTTTTTGGAATATCTTCCTTCTTTATCCTCAATTGATGATAACCAAATCAAATATTAATCTTGGAGAAGAATTTATCCCCAATAATTTGGTCAAATAAGTCATCAATTCTTGGAAGAGAGTATTTGTTATTCATTATGATCCCATTCAGTTCTCTATAATCAATGCATAGCCATATTGATCCATCCTTCTTCTTCACAAAGAGAATAGGTTGTCCCCAAGGAGACACACCTGGTTTGATAAACCCCATCTCCAAAAGATCTTGGAGTTTTTTAATTCCTCCAGCTCCAAATTTTCCATCCTATAGGGGTTATTTGATATTGGATGAGATCTAAGTACACATTCAATGGAGAACTCTACCTCTATTTTCAGGGGAGGTCTATGTAACTCCATAGGAAATACATCAATGTATTCCTAGATGATGGGGGCATTTTATATCTTTATACTCTCATTTTTTTTCTTCTTCTTCACTAATAAACTCTATATAGTAGGCTATAAGAGGTGATTCTAGAAAAATATTTGGTTGATAAATCTCTCCTTGGAAGATAATTGTAGGTTTTATATTCAAGACTACATAGATTTTCTTGCTTCTGCATTTGATCTTAGCATTACACTTTTAGAGTGAGTCCATCCATAGCATAATGTCGAATTCTAACATGGGAATGACTAATAGATTTGAAATAATATTGTGATCACTAAAGTAAATACAAGAGTTTCGAAATATTGTTGATGCTTTAATAATCCCTCTAGGTGTCTTGATTGATAAATCTTCTTTTATAAATTCAGGGGTTGATTCTAATTTATTTGAAAACATGGAGGAAATAAAAGAATGCGTAGAACTAGAATCAAAAAAATTACTTTCTAGATTTGAGAGAACAACTAGAGTACCTACCACCAAATAATTTAGAGATTCAATATCAAATTTTGTGATAGAAAAAGCACAACCATTCTCCCTTGGCCTTTGTTGAGGCTGATGGTGATTCCCCTCCACTGCCCTCAGATTTGGACAGTGATTGGTAAAGTTCCAAAGCTGTCCACACATATAGAATTGGACTTTAGGTAGGGCCTTCACCATATTCCCCATGTTGTTAGTGTTGGGAAGTTGAGGCTTCCCCTCACTACGACAATTCCGTGTGATGTGGCCATCTCTTCCACACTTGTAGCACTTATTGATTATAAGAAGGAAGTTCTCTAAATGTTTCTTCCCATATTTATTACACATGGGATGTTGCACTTGCTTTCCTCCTCTTTCCTGATCAAAGGTCCTCCCTAAGATTGGATTCATTGATCTCTTATTGTCATTGGATTTATGAGACCACTGCGTCTCACCGAACTCTAGTTTGACTTTCATAGAACTCCGCACAATCTCCTCATAGCTATCATTGTCTCAGTTGGCTAGATTCTTTTACAAATGAGCTCTTAGTCCACCAAAGAATCTATCACCCTTCCCATTATAATCCATGAAAAATCATGAGGTGTAATAGGAAAGCCTTGTCAATTTCATCTCTTAGCTTCCAACAGATTCATTCTTCTTATACTTCATCTCAAGAAAATATTTCTCCATTTTTGTTCTCATCGAACAAGGGAAATGCTAATTGAAGAAGATCCCTATGAACTCTTTCTACTCCATAGCTTCAACCTCCACTCTTGGCCTCATGTTTTTAATAAGTTCCCACTACTGATCAGCTTCTCCCTCTAAGCGGTAAATAGCCTGGGTGACCTTCTCTTATTCTAAATAGCGGAACACAGAAAAGATCTTCTCGATAGAGCTGATCCACTATTGAGAAATCAATGGTTCGACAGATCCACTGAAGGTTGGTAATCGTTGCAAATAAAGGACTCAACAAAAATTTGTTCCCTTTGTGGTGAAATCAATATTTCCGCTTGATTCAATTTATTTCACATAACATGAGTTAGTTGGTTCATCATTCTCACAAAAGTTTCCATTTTGGGTTTCGTTAGAGGGCTGTCGGCACATGGTCCATTACAGTCACCATTTTCATTCTTCCTCCTATTGCCATTGATTATCTAAAATAATAAAACCTTAGTGATATTCTTATTTAATTTATGAATCGTTTAACTTTAAAGTATTTTTATATCTTAAAACCTCATGCTTAAACATATTATTCTTTTAACAATAATTACATTTATCTATAAATCCTTCATAATGATTTACAAAAAGATTGTGATTAACCAAACATAACCCCTGGGAGTGTCAAAACAGGAGTGAAGCAAGGCCTATTTTCATGAACTAGTTCCCATTTTATTATATCTCAAAGTGGTGTTTTTGTGTTTTACCCCTAGATACATCTGTGCCAAATCCACATCCACTTGTTCGTATCCATACAAGGATCAATTTATTCAGAAACCACTTACTTAATATTTTACCAAAATACCAGGAAGTTTTCCTATATTTAAACTTTTATATATGATTATTCATAAAGTTTTCATAGCCTAATTCCTACAAATAACTAAATTGTTCTTTGATACCAACTATGGCATCCTACCTTTTTATTATATAACGTTTCATTATATTTTACAAACATAGGATCTTTAAAGTATAATGTCTTGGAAAAAGGGTACATAATACATGAAAACATAAAAAAATATTTTAATCCTCTTGAAATTCTTATTAAAATTTTGATACTAAGTAAAACTACTTTATCTCATAACCTAAGTACATACATCAAAGGAAAGGGTGAGCTTAAGGCCCAATAAGGGTAAACAAGGGAATTGATTTACTTGTGATATCAATAAGAACATGATAAAATACATAAAGACATGGTAAATGGAAATAAAGGCATATCATAATAAAAATAACATAAATAATAACTTGAAAATGTGGATAAAACATTTAATTTAGACAAGCATAAGAATATCACCAAGGTCCATCCCCAAGGTGTCACAAAAAATTACCTAGGTTATTCACCTAGGTATCATAAAACTTGTCATCTCCAGAGATTAATTTATTTACCCAATGCATTAGATAAATATCATGGAGCACCCTTAATATATATTTATTTTAATGTGATCCACATATATTAAAATAATTTTTTTTATAAATAACCCAAATATAATAAAATAAGTGGGTTTCATATCAAAATCTTGACGTTTTAAAAAGTGCTTAAAAACATGATCATTATATCCTTTATAACCCACAGGAAGGGAATTAGGGTTTTATGTATGTCAATTATAGAATATAATAAATGGGTTTTATGTATTGATGAATAAACCTAGAAATGAAATAGGTTTGTGTATTCACATAAATAAAATAATATAATTTATTGAGAAAAAGATAGAGATTTTGAGACGAAAATTCTACAGCATAACGACTATGCAACATGGTTTTAGAAAAAATTACAAAGAAAGGGATATGGGTCAACCATTCATAAAATAACCATAACATAGTATATAGATATAATAAAATGTAAATAATAACATGGTATAGAAGCTTGTAATACATACCACATATAAGATAACTTGAATGAAAAAAAGAGACGTTGAGGATTTCCTTACGAAATTTCGTCAGCCTAGCGGTGTCAGTTAAAAAAATCCAAAAATGAGTTGATGAGAGTAAAAAGGGTCTCTAATAATTTGGAAATAAAATATAAATAAACAAGGATTTATAATAACATAACCCAATATAATAAAATAGAAACTAAAATACATAACATAAAAGAAGTCTTGATTAAAAGAGGAGGGTGAAATGTTCCCTTACCTTGAAGAGTAACTTCAAAAACTCAAAAGTTGGGACCTTGTGGGGATTGTGGGAACCTTGGGAGGACTCCATGGGAGGTAAAAATACCAGATATATATTGAGAATGAATTTTTAATGAAAGTAATGAAAGAATGAGTTCGTATTTATAGCAAAAGTGAGGGAATATTTTATTAAATTCCAAGGGACACCTCATCAGTGGTGTTTGCAAAACCATGGGCTTTCCCACGGTATTTGCCCATGGTTTTGGCCACTTGGGACACCTCATATAATATTTTAATCCAAATGAGTCTACCAAAATTTTATATTACATATTACATAATTATGATGTCATAAAACACACCGAAAACTCAAAAACTATATTTTACTATTCATCAAAAAACAAAAAAATTTAAAAAAATATCATAAATTCACCCTAACCTAATATCAATGTTCTGAATTAAAAAATTAACTCAATTTTATGAAAATAATTTTCTAAATATGATATATTTAATTTTAAGTAAAATGACTATTTACCCAAAAAATACTAATACTTAACTAATAATTTTTGAAATAGTTATTTACTTATGCTATCATATCACATTACTATTCAAGATTCCTAAATTATATTTATACTTAATTAAGTGAGGTTACTATTCTATTGGTCATATTACTATTCATAAGGGTAATATTACTATTCATACTTTACTATTCACAAAACATTAAGTTGATCTTATCATAATCAAAATTTCTTAATGATTACAACTGTATATGTCTATTCTTTGAAAATCATTTCACATTATTAATTATTTAAAGTATAAAAAATATTTTAAAATACTATTTTTTTCCAGTATTCATCAATAATACGAAACTTCTAAAAATTCATCCTATATTTATTTTGACATTTGAAATTCAAAATTTTTACCCTAATCAGAAATTAAAATTTTATTAAGAAAAAAGGATCACAAAAAGTAACTAAGGCCTCATTACATAGCCCCTTATAACACCTTTATAGGACTTAAGAGTAAGGTGTGAAATAGTGATAAAATCTTGGGGCCGCTCGGACAACATTGCCCAAGTGGTGATTTCTATCAGCTTGAACTTCTCCCAAAGGTGATTAAATTAAAGCTTAACATGTTGAAGATCGACTTGGGATTGGTACAAAGAAAATCCCATTGATGTTACCTCCTTCCCAAGCTCCAAAAAATGGGCTTCGTACGACCCTGGTCCATTGGATGAGGCCATCGACTCTTCTTTCTTCATTAATTATCCATTATTATTTATATTTTAAACAAAAATTATAACATTAAAAATTATTATTGTTTCTTATAGTCATATTGACCAATGGTTATATAACAGTCAAAACCCAATGGTCACATTTCATTTATACTTATATATTTTTAATTGATTATGACACAGTAAGACATACATTTTCAGGAAATAAAATATTATTCAAAATTTTGGGTCATTATAGATTTTTACCTACATGATTAAAAAAATTTGATAAATCAAATAAAATAATTCTTTTAGAAAATAGTTCAACATATCCTTTAATTCATCAAAAAAATATATCTGTTGGCATATTATTACTCCCACTAATTCTTATCTCTTCT
Source organism: Viscum album (assembly GCA_963277665.1). NCBI lineage: Eukaryota > Viridiplantae > Streptophyta > Magnoliopsida > Santalales > Viscaceae > Viscum > Viscum album. The sequence continues at coordinate 1,070,026,285 of OY728122.1, read as the reverse complement.
TGAGTATAATTTTCATAGAAATTTTTGACATACCTTTGGATCACTTGAATCCCATGATCCTATTGGGGTATAAGGGTTATCTATTTCCTTGGTAGTAGACTAAACCACATATTCTTCTCCACTTATGAAAAATATTTCTTTTTTATCATCATGAAATGAGGAAACATCTTCTTATTTTGATAAGAGGGGTTATATCATTATCCTATTCTTCTATTTCTTTCTCCAGTTTATCATAGTCTTGGTAGCGATAAAATTTGGATCTAGAATAGATAGATATTCACAAAAACTAAACATTATTATAAATTAGTAAAGAAACTAAAATCATAAAAGCAAAAAACATCAAAAAATATAGAATCCAAATAAAGGTGAAATGGGTTATGATACTAATTGAGGGGGACCAATTAGGGATGAATTCAACATTGAGAGGTGGGGTGAATCAATGTTATTGAATTTTATCAAATTTATACTTTTTTATCCCTTTCCCCTTTTACCTCCATATCTAGTTAAGGTGAATGGTTGTATTGTTCTATCTTATAACCATAATTATTTCAAGAAAACACACCCAAACACACCAATTTAAGAAGCACAATAGATTTTTACAAGGTTCACCAATCAGTGTGATAAGGCTAGTCCTTGGTGTGATATAGATTTCTCTAATATCACACCACCAACTAGAATCATATTTTTAGATATAACAAGAATAGTAAAACCTTTAAACTCATGTTTTCATGTCTCTTGATAGTGATACGATGCATCCCACACTTACGTGCCTCCCAAAATTTACAATGATATGAAATGTTGTTTAGAAACTGAAGAGTTGTCACCAATTTGGACTTCCTTTCATATTATTGACACGCTTCCTTTATTCTTATCTTTATTCTATTACTTACAAAGTATCATGCAAGAAATACATTCTTCCTTTTTATATACATAATGATTCACACAATCTATTCTTTCTCTTCCCAACAACAATTATTCTTACTACCATTCTTGAACAAAGTAAATATTTCTTCTATATATAAAGATACTAAACTGTACAACTCAATAATTTCATATTCCCTATTATTATTATACTTTTGTGCAATACAAACCATAATAGATCACCTTATTCACTTCTAATTTTACAAATAGATATTATTCAGGTTGGATGGTGTGTCTAGTATTATAACATTGATACTCAAATACATTTTCCAAATAGAAAATTATTGGGTCTCATACACTCTATAATTTTCTTTGGGCTGTACAAGATAAATATATATTTATATTTAGAGAAGTAGTGTTAGTTTATTCTAATTAATCATCTCTTGACTCTTCATTCTTGTATTCACTAAATACCATGTAAATAATTGAATTTTAATCTTTATTTTTTTTTCAATCCAAATATTCTTGAATTTATATCTATAACTGCTCTAGAGTCTTAGATCCACACCAACCATTCCATCATATTTAGAAAGATCCAAAAAACATGAAATACTTATAAACCTATACCGAAATTCTATTTGTTCAATGAAAATTATAAATAAATATGAATGTTAAGATAATTATCACATATCTTCCTCCTTCATCATCCACACTTTCCTCATTTATTGATAAAAATTAACAAATATTTAAAATGCATATAATTATAAATATATTCTTGAAAGAACAATAATAACACCATTTTATTTTGTAGTGTAAGTAACATAAAAAACCTCTTATAATTTATTTATAATCTCCACTTGAATCATGATAATACTAATCATGATTATTATTATCAATTATGAACAACTTACTTATAATATTTTTAATTCAAAATCATCACCGCATGAGTGTTGGATGACTCATATGTTTTATCCATATTACTCATATTCAACTCCCACAATACTCATATCTAGACTCACATGTAGACTCATATGTGATTATCTACTATTATGATGATATTCAATAACTCATGCGTAATAGAATGATCCACTTTTCTTCTCCACTCTTTCTAATGCAACTAGTATCACAATACCAACCAAGTCATTGTGATATTTTAATTCAATAAATAACACTTTACCTAACATCATAAGATATAAAATCTTTAAAATAATCAAATTATGGAAATATCATTTTTTTACAAAGTGAAATCTCTTACAGTCTCATTATTTAACATATGTTCCAGATGTATTACACCAAACTCAAATATCGTACATTTAACTAAATTTTCTAACAAAATAAAAATATTTTACAAGATTAGAATATCTTAAGTGTAATATAAATATCTTACAAATAATAAGAATATAATATAAAAACCAAAAAATATCATACATATATCAAAATGACTTATGCGTAGACAAAACTTCATACACAGATTTTGAATATCAGATGAAGTTAGAAAGAATATCTTAAAATAATAAATATATTATTTGTAAAGAAAAAAAATCATATAAATCCTTGTACATATGAAAAATTCATTTTTTATTTAAAAATAACAACTCTACAAAAAAAATTTCCAAATGATTTCATAATTTTTCCAAATATCTTCAAATCGATTCCAAACGCCTTCAAAAATAAAAAAATCCTTGACCTCAGATAAAAATAATTATTAGATGAAATTTTGGATATGATTTCTACATTGAAAAAAAAGACAACACATCAAACATACATAATTTAAAATATATTTTATTTTTCTTATAACATAATCCAAATAATTTTATTCCTATAATAAATATGGAAGGATATTCTCAAAATATACATCACATAGATATAAAATTTTACATTAGAATTCTCAATGGGACTCAATTATTCAATTTTTTTCACTCACTATAAATGTATCCTACATGAGATTATAAGGAAATAGATTATACCATTTTCATATAATAAATGACCAAAAAATTCAAACTAATATTCTAATACATGTCTCTAATATTCATTTAGTTCATGTAGAATGAAAACACACTTAATATATCTTCTTCTCAATATGCATGTGGTTATCTAATCAATTTCCAATGTCTTATTCTCCACCTAGATTATTATTGCTTCAATATTTACATAAAGAATCATTAAAATATTAATTTTCCTTGACACCATTTAAAAAAAATTCAAAACACAAAAAATGGGATCAACAGTAACTCCAACCTTCCATCCCGAGAAAAATATTTTCAGAAGTTCCTACGCCATTATAGAAGGAGGACTTCTGTTAATTAAGTAGGCTGAATAATTCACCAAATCCACCCACAACTCTTTATGGAATCCCATGTGAATATTTCTCCTCATATATTTCTTTACCACTATCCAATTAATCATCTTTATGAATCCATTATGTTATAGAGTACCTTGTAAAGTCTTCTAAAACCATATTACATTTGGTTAGTAGAACCTCCAAGACTCTCTACTTCCATACTCCCAACCATTACTAGAAATCAAAAAATTTAGTTTTCAACCAGTATCCTTTTCCACCATGGATTTATATCTAATAAAATTTCTAAATATATTATAATTTTTCTTGAGAAACAACACCCACACATTCTATGTCTTATCATCAATGAATGTAATGAATTAGAACAATACTCCATGAGAATAAATAAGATCTGAAACCCATATATTTATATCAACCAAATCTAACTTCATGTTATCTAGCGTCTTTCCTTTCATTTGGAAGGTAACCTTACACTACTTCCTAAGGACACAATCATCACATGTTCTATACTCCATGATTATTACCTTTGATATTCCCTTACCAGCTAGAATTTTCATCCCCTTATCACTCAAGTGACCCATACAGTCATACCATAACATTGTTTAAGTTGACTATTTGGAATGAATTATACATTTCGATACACCCATTAGGTACATAGTGAATAGAATTTTCATTTTATATCTTAAATGAAGTGTAGTTTTTAGTAATTAGGTAGAGAAGAGTGGTCGAACAATAGTTTACTCTCAAGGATACATCACTTAAAACAACTTATCTTAGATTTCATGAAAACAAAATAAATAAAATATTAATAAGGATTTGGGGGTGTTTGATATTTATAATAGAAGAATAATTATATGGTGGAAAATTAATTTTTTAAATTATACTAAGAGGTATAATCATTATAAATTTACCACTTATATGATTTATTAATCATTATACTTTTAAATGAAAATAATTAATTTATAAACCTCTAATTCATCAAATTCCACACCCTAAAGAAATGGACACTTCCATTAAATTGAAAGGAATTAAACCTTATTTTATCTTCAGAACATGTGGTCTTTACAAATTTCCTTGATTTTCATTACTAGGATAAATTATTTTTAGTTATTAATTAGGGAACAAATACACACTGAAATTGAGAATGAATTGGGTGTAGGTATTTTTAATTTAACCCTAAATACAATCCCCATTTGAGTCAATTTTATTGAATAATATTTCACACCAAAAAAATCACATTTTTTTGACCTCACAGGTAATGTTTTTATCATTTGAATTGTTTTGAAATTGAAACCCAATTCATATATTTTATTTTCATGTATTACGTTGATATTAAATATTTAAAAAAAATCATTTATGGAGGTGATAATTAGATCAACTACTAATTTAATACTCTTCCATGGGAGAAGCAGTTATCATAGACACAACTTGAATTTGCAAAGGTATTGAAAGGGTATAAAAAATAATGTCTTTAATATCAATTTATTTCCCAATTAAGTGAATAAAATAAGAATAAAATTGTATAAACAAATAAATATAAGATAAATTAATTATTTCATTGCATGAAATGAAATATTTAATGCGATGAAGAGGAATAATGCATCTTAGAAGATACACATTTATCCACAACCCTAAATATCTTAAAAAATGACTAATATCCTCCAACAAATGAATATACACATTTATATATTATAGTCTGGGGTAGGGTTTTATGTTGTTATAAGTGTGAATGAAAAATTCATCTAAATATTTTAATTCACTTTTCAATAACATACCTATAACATGACTTAATAAATAATAATTTTAGAATATTGATTTATTAAAAATTATATCTATTATCTAGTGTTTAAATTTGATACCAATCCAATATTTAATAAAGAAGATATGACCCTAATTGTTAAGTGGCATATATGTTTATTATTCTAGTATAACTTTGACTTAATGTGCACTTTTCTCCCATAAAACATGGGAAAAATTAGCCTGGTATAAATGAAAATAGTATCCTAGATACTTTTTAATTATTCCCTAACATTTCAAGTTAAAATTAATCCCACAAATAGTTTTATGATAAATATAAAATAGTGAAAAAGTGAAAAAATAAAATTTTCGTAGAATTTTCAAATTAATGATCCAAAACCAAATTTCCATTGAATATTAAAATAAAGCTCAATTTGGGGAAATTTTATAAATTATTTTTAATAAAATATTAAATAAAAACATGGTTTATCAACTCTCCCACACTTATAATTTTTCACTCCTGAGAAAATTCACTTTTCAATTATTCTAGAAAATAATGCATGTTGACATTTATCAATCCATGATAATAATATGAGCAAAGTAAAACTCATAAAATGAATTAAATATTAATAAATTTGAAATTAAATACCTCATAAATTATATCACAATAATATACAATGAGATTAATGACAAAAATTAGGTTAAAACAAGTTATGAGTCCACTATCCCACTAATTCCCTATGTGTGTGTGCGCTAACAATTTCAAGTTTGTATTTCCACCATTTATTTAGTGTATTAAAGTAGAGTAAAAATTTTATGATTACCTTTTTATTTTACACTAAAAACATTATAAATCCTTTATAACAAAATTGAAAAACCCACTCACTTAATCATTATTGATATTAAAACATCAGGCTTCCAACCTTGATAAACATATATGTTATATTTTTCATCCCTCCCCTCATTCTTTCTTTATTTATTTATTTTATGTGTTTTTTTAATTTTTTTATTGAGTGTGTGAAATAATGAAATAATATGCACACACACATAGTTAAATCCTATATAGTAATGAAGTTGATCAGAATAGAAATGCATGTATAAAAAAACCATTTTAATAAGATGAAAAATTACCTAACTTGATTATACCTTCAATTGAGTAGTGAAAATTGAAAAGTCGTGATTGTGTGTAAATTTTTTTTTGAAGTTAAATAAAACAATTTTCCTAAAAAATTTCTGTAATTTATGGTGTCAAAATCACGAAATTTTCATAAATACATAATCAATCATGTAATTTACCAACTTCCATTTTTAGTAAAATCAGCCACTAATGATGAAAACTTTCACATGATTAACATGATACCAATGAGACTAGAAAAATAAAACATGAATTTACAATAATTTACATGGAATTAATGAGCATATAAAGTGATTTTTTTAGTTTTATTTATTTATTTATTCTTTAAAAAACTACATCAATTATAATAAAAAACACACAAAAAATTAAAATCCTAAAGAAGTTACCCAAAATTCTATCCTCTCCCCACATAATTATAATGTTATATTGTACTCAATGTGAACCTATAAAATTATATATAAACATGAAATGATGAATTTAAATTAGGGGAAATAAAATAAAAAATAGAGGGTAAAAAAACCTAATGTTCTCATGTTATAATGTGGTTTTGCAATGTGATGAAATTGACTAAATGTGTAGGGAATCACTTAATATACTACTTTAATAACTCACAATTGACTATAAATTTCCCTATCATGGCCTCTTGTGTGATCTCTACTAAAACATAAAGAAAAATATAAGATACAATAAAAGAGACTAACCATTTTGAATGCAACTTACCAGACATAACCTTCACTTTCAAACTATAGAGAATGATTTTGTCTCCCTCATGAAACTCCCTCTTCTAGATCATCTTTTAATGGGTTTATTTTATATTCTCTTTATAGATCCTAGATTTATATTATTATTATAATCAAATAACCTCAAAATCATAAAGTTTCAGCATCCTTTTATAACCTACTTCAGAGAAATATATATATTTTTTATTTCATTATTTTGAAAAAATACATGATGCTTGCCCTCTACAGGGGATAAAAGGCATTCCAGAAGAAAATAAGATAAGAATACATGTTCATGGGATTATATTGCACAATTCTATAGGAAAAAAGTATAGTATTCCAGAACATTCTACAATCATTTCTATTAGGTACATCATTTTCTCTAATATCTACTTTAACTCCTGATTTTAATCTTTGGTTTGTCCATTCATTTGGGGGTAGTAAGGAGTTGATGTTTAGTGATTCACTCCATAATTAAAAAGGAGGGAAGATAAATTATGGTTATAAAAGTGTGAACCTTGGTAAAAAATGATTGAATCACCAGTCCTAGTGGCCTTATAATCCACCCATTTTCTAACATAATCAATAACAACTAAAATGTATAGGAAACCAAATGAGCTGGGAAAAGGGCCCAAAAAAATGAGACATACATAAAAATATCATATAATAATATAGGTTATTAATTAATCTTGTGTCTATTAGAAAAATTTCTAGTGTATTATAAACATAGGAATTTTTAGGACCGCATTAGGATATGCTCAACACTGAGGGGGGATAGGGAGGTTGAATCAATGAAGATGATTTTTTTAACCAATTAATAGATTTTATCCCTTTTCCTCTTAGACATATTAGGATCTTAGTTATATTTTTTATATAATTATTTTCATATGAAATAATATGATTGAAAGTAAGGATAACACATTATGTTTTTTCGAAGTTCACTACTTAGTAAGAGTATCCAGTCCTTGATATGTATAGTGGTGACCAATACATATATTATCCACTATATCAAGATTCCAAATAAAGTGGTTCAACCAGAAAAAAAATCCTAAATCTAGTGTATGGTTCCCTACATTTTAGGAGGGGGTATGTAACACTCCATTACCTTATTCAAGAACTCCCTTATTTATGCTTTATTATCATCCGGGTTAGCGTATGTTTGTGGGATTCTCATGGATGGATAGCCTTTACTGAGGAAATGAAATAAATTTCAGGGATGTATGTTTATTAGTAATAATGGAGTCTGGGTGTAAATGTGTTAATGCATTTGGGGGGGTTCTCTCTAATTTTGGAGAACACCCTCAGTGCATTGGTGTTTTTCTATTGATAATTGGCCTGTTTGATATCTACAGGAAGATTACATGCCATGAAAATGGATTATATTCCATGTAATGGTCACTGGGAAGATGCTATGAAATAGGTTTAGGGGCTAAAAGGTTTACATGTTGTGTATTGGGTTCATGTCGTGTAAGGGAAAAAATCAGGTTTTTAATAAAAAGGCGACCAGTTTTTCAGTGGGGCTTCTTAATCAGAAAATACACAGTTTGAAAGATTTACACACTGTATACTTTTCAGGATTAGTTACTTTTAGATAATTTTATGTGTTATTAAGGGTTCATTCCATGTGAATCCTCTATTACATGACCCAATGATCTCCCAAGTGATTTTGGGTGATTACTAACCTTCCAAATTGCTTTATTCAGTAATCAATCATCATGGTTGTTGCGTTGAACCTCTCTGGGTAAGAGTTCCATTTGGTTCTTCTTTACTTTAATCATAGATATTGTGTTTTATATGGTTAGGTTTCCGATTCACGATTAGATAGTGTTTTATATCTATTTTTTATTGTTTATTTTAATTTCTTGTCTTTCAAAGGCCCATCTCATGGTTTGAAATCACCACTGTCGAAGACGAAAAGGTTTATACCACTTTGGGGTATGTGTTTCTACACAATGGGAAAATTTGATGAATATCTTATCACTCTTGATAAATTCCTTTGGGTTGGTAATTATTTTGAAGTTATATGTGGTTTCAATGGTTTTCTGGGAAAGGAAAATGTTTTCAAAAAGGTTTTTTTGAAAACATATTTTCTCGATTGGGAATGGATTTTCAAACAATAAAGCTAATTGGATTGGATTTGAAAATGTTTTTTGAAATTGTGAGGATGGTTTTGAAATGAATTTTGAAAATTGTCACATTGGGGACCATGGGTGCATTATTAAATAGACATATGTAGAATTAGTGTGTGTGAAACCAATATTAGGTAACCTTTTGGATATCAATGTAATATGAAGGGACTTGATATTGATAAAATCCAATTTTATACTTGTTTAGATTTTTTTAGTGTCTAGAATGCATTATCCCATAGGATAGGTCCCAATAAAAGGTTATTTTTCATTTACGGTTATTTATCACATGACTGTTTTTATTGTGGAATTTTTCTCATAGTTTTTTATATGAGGTTGTATCAAATAGGTTCACATAATTGGTTATTTCATAGATATGTGTTTACATAATTACCTCTTGATGTATGGATTTGATTTACAGTTTTATAACTTCTACTTATCATATTTATGGTTTAGAATATTAAATTATTTTAGGAAAACTAAAGGGGAAATATTTACAAAAGGATTGGATTTATGAAAATTATTTGTAAAACCATTTCTATTTTAAAATCAATAACTACTATATTCTTGATATTAGACCTTGTATAGACTCTATGGTGGTATCCTAATGGGATTTGTGCTCACACCCTACTTTTTTTACTTTGAGAAGTTGTATATATTGTATTTTCGGATATAGGTAAAGGTAAGGGAATATTTTAGCATATCATGTTCTCTTTTCACCTTTTCATTCATAACATGGTGGTTTGGAGGTGATTGTTGGCCATGTGGAGATTTATCATACTTTCTAGTTTTGCATGTTTTGGCTTGAATTGTATGGTTTTTTGTGTATAAATTTTTATTCTAGATGAAATTTGGTTGTATTTATTGTTTCATTATATTCAATAATTTTTTCTATTGTCTTCATTTCACCTCACCATGTGAAGACCGAATCAAATGTATGGTTTGGATGACTCGGGTTGGTCTGTTACAAATTAGTATCAAAGGGAAGGCTCATCCTGAAGTGTGTTAGAAATGTTTGAGTTTGGTTTTGTGTATTAGGTAGAATAGTGTTAGGACCATTAGAACTTAGATAGTAAGAGAAAAAATGGTGTATAGAAATATAACTTCCTTTACTGAACCAAAGTTACCATGGTTGGTCAAATTTTATTTACTAGGTTTGAGACTTGGAGTTTGGGGTCATTAAAATGAACTATATGGTAAGTTTATTTAAATCGATATTTTACTTCTTTAGGTTTTGTATTTTTATTTTATAATTCATAATTTCTTTAAATTTTCGTTTCTTTAAATCATTGGTTTGAATTTTGAAGCTTATCATAAATTTTTTAGAATGTTCTCATGATCTAATTTGTGATAATCTTATGTTTATTAAAAAATTCATCCGAGAATAGCTCTTCCAAATCTTAGAGATGAAGTTGCAAGATAGGATCTGCAGATTCCTCTAGTGGACCCTTGTTTGGTATATGTAGTAATCCAAACCATTAAGACTCTGGTTGATGTGGGTGTTAGGGACCCAGGGCATATGGTGAATCATGGATTTGAGTTTACTAAGCATAATGCACCCATATTCCATGGTGAAAAAGGACAATAGTAATATGAGGAGTGACTTGATTGGATTGAGAGGATTATAAACTACTTTAAGACTCTTGAAGACTATAAGGTGAGTATTTTCGTGTACATACTTGAGGGATCAAGAAGGATATGGTGTCACTCTATAATGAAAGAAAAGTTACAAGAGGACCTTACCCGAGATTCTTTCAAGAAAATATTTAATCAAAAGTTTTTACCTAATAAATTATATATAGAAATTCCCAAGAGTTTATAAAGATAGTGTAGGGGGAGAATACCATTTTTAAGTATTCTACCCATTTTTCAGAGTTGGTGCATCTAGCACCGGATCTTGTTAATAATGATCACCTAAATAATTAGAGGTTTGAGTTAGGACTGAGACATGATATTAGTTTAATGTTTATTATCATGTTCCTTATGAACATTATAGAGGTAGTTGAAAAAGAATTTTTGGATAAGGGAATATAACTAGGGGAACAATTTTTTTAGAGCTTTAGTTGGTGTAGTTTTAATCCATGGTGTATATTATAGCCAAAAAAAGAAGTGAAAAGGTAGCTGGTTTTTTTCAAGACCAGTTTTGGGGGCTTTATCAGGATAGTAGAATATTTTTTTCTATCAGTGTGGGATTCCTGGTTATACCAAGATGAATTATAAATAGGATCCTAAGAATTTTCATCTTTTTGTATGATCTGGCCAATTGAAATGTTTTTTGATAGGATTCACTAGATTAATTTGAAGTAGGGACAACTTCAGTTAGAGGTATTATGTTTATTTCATCTTCTATGGTGCTATATTTGTTTGATATGGATGCTACTCATTATTTTATATAATCTAATTTAGTTTATGTGTTGTTATTGTGTTTAGAAATTATACCATATTTGTTTTATATTTCCACACCTTTGGGAAATAGGTTTGAACAAGGTTTCAAGTGTCCCACATGTCGGGTGATGATAGCTGACTTTGAGGTGGAGTGGGACTTCTTCATGCTCGATCTTAACATATTTGAATTTATTATCAACTTGGACAAGATGATCAATTTTAAGGCCAAGATATACTGTCATCACCATCTTGTACAGTTCATATCTACCGATTGGGTCACTCATGTATTTTAAGGTGAGTGGGACTCTAGGTCGGAAAGGGAAGGGAATGTTATTCCTTATTATGAGTTAATATCATGAAAGTTGTTAGATATTTTTATTGATACAGTTGACACTTATTTTAGTGGAAAAATTTATGAAGTGGTGTGTACATACCCTAGGTCTTTATGAATGATTTTTCTGGTTTACCACCATATAGAGAGAGGTGAAGTTTACTATTGACCTGCTCCCTAGTACAATTCCCATTTCTATGAAATCTTACCGAATGGAACTCACTAAGTTGGTGGAACATAAGATCTAGCATAAGAAACTAGAGGCTAAAGGATTTATTTATCCTAGAATTTCACCATGGGATTCATATTTCATATTTTATAAGATGTCATATGGGAGCCTTAGACTTTTTATTGACTATTGGAAGTTAAATTGAGTGTCTGTTATGAAAAAATATCATTTACCATGGATTGATGATCTTTTTGAACAAATTAAGGGGAATATTGGTTTTCCAAGATTGAATTGAAGTTAGGGTACCACCATTTGATTTTCTGAGAAGAGGATATACCTAAGACAATGTTTAGAAACCAGTATATGAATTTTGAGTTTCTTGTTATTCCATTCAGTTTGATTAACACTCATGTGATATTTATGGATTTTATGAACCGAATCTTTCATCAGTTCTTGTACCCTTTTGTTATTATGTATGTTGATGTTATTTTTGTGTATTACAAGATAGAGGAGGATCATAGGGACCATTTGGATATCATTATTCAAACCATGAAATAACATCATCTATATGGTAAACTCACTAAAAGCGAGTTTTGGATTTTTGAAGTGAAATTTCTATGGAAAGTGATATCTGAGAATGGAATATCAGTGGATCTTAAAAAGAAATTGTATTTTGTGTCCAAGAAGTATCTTAGAAATTTGTTTGATATCCATATATTTTTGTTTATGGTTGGTTACTATATACAGTTTGTTCAGTATTTCTCTAAGATCACATCTTCGATGACTTATTTAACCCGTAAGGGTGTAAAGTTAGAATGGAACAACATGGTTCAGAGATCTTTTAAGGAGATAAAGATTAGGTTTAATTTAGAACCAATTTTGATTCTTCTAGAACCAAGTTCATGTTATGATGTTTTATATATTTTTTTGGTATGGGTTTGGGATGTATCTTAATGCAGGGGAAATAGGTGGTGTCCTATGGCTTGTTCCAGTTATGCCCTCATGAGAAGAACTACCCAACCCATGATATTGGGTTAGTAGCAGTTATGAATGAACTCAAAATGTTGAGGTACTACCTCTTTGAGGAGAAGTTTACTATGTATTCTGATCATAAGATCCTAAAATATATTTCTACTCAGATGGATCTGAACTTACAACATAGACATTAGGTGGAGTACCTTTATACTTTTTTACTTTGATATTGCTTATAATTATAAAAAATGGAATGTGACTACCAATACATTGAGTATAAATTTACCAACATAAGAAACGAAGGAATTAGTTGAGGAGAGGTCTCTAATTAATTTGTCTTCTAAGATGAGCTTGGGAGTAAAAGATTTTGGAGGAAAGGTGTTCTTGTATTTGGTGAAAGATGTGACTCATCTTTTGATGAATGAGTTTAGATCAAGTAGGTGATAGATACCAAGTGAAAAAACTTGGGTAAAATCCTTTATAGTTGGGTGACCTTGAGTGAGTAGTCTCAGTATCCCAATGGATATTTTTTCTTATGTAATAGGTTGGTTGTTCCGTTTTCCCCAAGGAAGGAGTTGGCGAATAGTGGGCACTAGTCATGTTGGTTCGTGCAGCCTAGGGATACCACGATGTATCACAACTTGAGATGTCAGTATTGGTGTCTTGGGATGAGGTGGTTGATTTCAGATTTTGTATTATGGTGTCTTACTTGTCATAGAATTAAGGTAGAACACTAGAGACCTTTGGGTTTTTTTGTAGCCCTTACCCTTTACACTATGGAAGTGGGATGACATTTCCATGTATTTTTTCATTAGTTTTCCACTTACTCTTAGTGGGAAGGATTTGATTTTGGTGATCATTGATCAAATAATGAAATTTGTTTATTTACTCCCTATAAAGGATACGATGAAGGTGGAACAGATTAGGGACATATATGGTTGAGAAATTGTAAGACTTCATGGGATTAAATCTATGGTTATTTCTGTTAGGGATGAAAGTTTCACATCTAGGTTTAGGAAAGGTTTAAAGGAGGCGATGGGTTACCAAATTAGATTGAGAATTTCTTATCATATACATATGGATGGATAGAAAGATAATACTTTCCATGTTCTTGAGGATATTCTATGGGCATGTGTTCTTGATTTTAGACGATATTGGGAAAAGCATTTTCCCATGGTCAAGTTTTCCTATAACAATAGTTATCCTGTCTCGATTAATATGGTTATATTTTATGATTTTTATGGGTATCCATGTTAACACCACTTATACTAGGTAGAGTTGGGAGAGAATTCATTGGTTGGGAAGAGTTATTTTGTCAGAGATGAAAGAGATGTTGCAGTTGATGTAGATGAGATTGATTATGATAAGAAGTCATCAAAAATATTATACAAGTCATCATTATTGTACATTGGAATTTTAAGAGAGTTATTGGGATTTTCTTAGAGTTTAAAATCAGTTGGTACATTGTCAGTTAGGTAATTTGGGTAAGTAGGGTAAGTGGACACCAAGGTCTGTGGCCCCCTTTGAGATCATAGGATGACTAGGAAAAGTGGACCATCAGTTGGACTTTCCATTTGGTTTGAAATATATCCATGATGTGTTTCATTTTTCCTAGCTAAGGAAGTATTAACTAGATTATTAACATGTGACTTGATGGGAGGATGTTGATCTTAATACAGAAACCACTATGGTTGAGCATCCGGTTCAGATTATGGATTGCTGAGAAAAGGTACTACGTGGTAAAATGATTACTCTGGTTTGGTTATTATTGAAGTGCAAACATGATAGCCATGAGATATAGGAGAGATAATTGTTGATAGAGAATCTGTGTCCATAAATTTTTAAATGTATAGTATTTTGAGGGTTTTCTGGGGGTAGAAATAATTTATGGAGGTGAGATTAGAACACCATGTTACAATTTTTAGGTACTCCCATTGTTTATTATTTGTTTATATTCCTTTTTGGGGTGTGATTACAGGCTTCTAGGGTATGGAGATACTTTTCTAAGGAAAATAACCTATATTTTAGGGATATATGATTATTTGGATTAAGGGAGTCTAGGAATAATCATGTTAATATATTTAATGGGTTCTCCCTAAGTTTGGAGAAGACCAAGGGTGAATTGGTGTTTTTATGATGAGGATTGGATTGTAATCTATCACTTGGAAGATTAAATGTAGTGTAAATGTATTACCCAACATATAATGCTCTCTAGTAATATTCCATTAAATAGGTTCAGGATGTGAATGGTTTACATGATGTGTACCAGACACATCATGTAATGGAAAACATATTGTTTTTAATAAAAATTTGATTTGTTTTTTGGTGGATATTTTTAATGATGAAATACAGAGTGTGAAAGATTTACACACCATTTATTTTTTGGATATTAGTGTATTTTATAGTGTGGTATTTTTGATTAAGGGTTAAATCTATATGAAACTGCCCTTTGCATGACTTATAGATCTCCTAGAGAACTTTAGGTGATTTCCTCCCTTCAGGATCACTTTGTTTTATGATTGATCATCAGGGTTGTAGCATTGTGCCTCTCTGGGAAAGAGTTTATTATATTTTTTGTTTACTTCAGTCATAACTATTGCGTTGGATTTAGTTAGGTTTCATATTCTTGTTTGGATATTATTTTCTATTGATCCTTTGCAGTTACTTGTTATGCCCTGTCTTTTGGAGTTCAATATTGTGGTTTCTAATCACCATTGTTGAAGTTAGTAAGGTTTATACTATTTTGAGGTAGTTTTTTTATATAAAAGGGTTAATTTGATAAATTAACTATCATTATTGATAAATTATTTTGTATTATTCTTTTTTTGATGTGATATGTGGTTTCAAAGGTTTTATTGGAAAGGAAAATGTTTTCAAAAGGGGGTTTTCTTTGAAAAAAAACCTACTTGATTTAAAATGGATTTTCAAACACCGAAGCAGATTGGTTTGGCTTTGAAAATATTTTATGAAACTTTGAGAATGTATTTAAAATTTATTTTTAAAATTAGAACATTGGTAACCTTGGGTATCTCAGGAAATAGACATGGTTTTTTTAGTGTGGGTGGCCCCACTAGGGGGTAACCTTTTTGATATTGATAGAATTTAGTAGAACTGGATATTGGTTTGATCAAAATGTATGCATGTTTAGGTTTTTTAGTGTATAATACGTTTTTACCCATAGGATAGGGTAAAATATGAGGTTATTTTTAATTTATAGTTATTTATCACATGATTGTTTTTATCATGAATTGTTTCTCACAAGTTTATATACGAGGTTGTATCACATAGGTTCACATGATAGGTTATTTCATGGATATGTGTTTGTTTACCTGCTTACATATTGATGTATATATTGTATTTATTATTTTATCACTTACAATTTTCATATTTTTGGTTTCATAATTTGAAATAATTTTATGAAAACTAGAGGGGAATGATTTAGAAATGAATTGTATTTGTTAAAATTATTTGTAAAACCATTTTTATTTTAAAATATAGAACTATTTCATTCTTAATATTAGACCTGTATAGAATCTATGGTGGTATCATACTAAGATTTGTGATCACACCCTAATTTTTCATTTGGGTGATTTTAGATGTTTTATTTTTTGATATAGGTAATGGGAAAGACATATTTTATAATTTCAGCTTCTCTATTCATTTTTTCCTTCATAGCAGGGTGGTTTGGAGGAGATTACTGGCCATATAGAGATTTTTCATACTTCATACTCTAGCCTATTTTGGTTTGGATTGTATGGTTTTTAGTTTTATAAATTTGTATTACAATTATAATATAGATGTATGTATTATTTCCTTATATTCAATACTTGTTTCTATTATATTCTTTTCACCTCACTATGTGACGTCCAACTTGGGTGTATGGTTTGGTTGACCCAGGTTGGTCTGTTATATGGGAAATAAAAAAATATTAATTCCATACACTGGTGAATTCCTAGTCCAATTGTAGTACCTTTCTAAATATTTATACTACTTGGTTAGATAATGTACAACTTCTTCAAAGCCTTTAAACCACCCAAAAATCCCTCCACCATATGTGAATTTTTTTGAATGTCACAATGGTGCTTTGATTTTATATTTCTTCTTCTTATATTGTTACTTGCACATAAGATAGAAAAAAACTCTCCTTATTTTCTTATGTTCAAATTAATACACACAACCTTATTCCTATTTACAATAGTAATCTAGAAGGATTCATTTGGTGCACTAGTATAGGGATTATTTTTTTACTAGTCTTCCTCTATTGCACTGGCTATAAGAATTATCTTATTCTTTAGTGAAAACAATATACACTCTTCTTCTTTTTATGATACTTTCCATTCATTATTTTATGGTATGGTATATTTCCATCTAGAATCCCTCCATATGGTA
Source organism: Viscum album (assembly GCA_963277665.1). Lineage (NCBI taxonomy): Eukaryota > Viridiplantae > Streptophyta > Magnoliopsida > Santalales > Viscaceae > Viscum > Viscum album. The sequence goes on along the minus strand of OY728122.1, from coordinate 1,070,009,162 downwards.
CCTATATATTTGACCGCAATTCATCTGATCCTTTCTTCTCTTTTTTTAGTACCTATTGGTTTGGTACTTCATCGATCCATCCAATACCGACTTGTCTAGAACTTTTCTATCTGATCCTATTCATCTAAAATTTCCCTATTTGATACAATTTTTCAATCACTTATTCATCCTATTTTTTATTAATTAATTTGGACCTTCCACTATTTTTGGTATCTTCTTCTCTATTTGGAACCACTTTATCTGACACTTCAACCCAAAAGATAATTACTTTAAATAATTTTGGTCAAAACATCACAATGAAACTTCATTTTTCAATAACACGCAAAAATAAAAAAAATCGTTCAAAAATAATTTCATTGTGTACCTACTCACCTTTATATAGGAAACGTTTCTCAGAAAACCACTGGAGTAGAGAAAACACAAAATTCAAAGCTCCTACTCAAAATTTGAATGTCCTACTTATTTTTTTTTCATTTGAGCACCTTCAAAATTCCAAACAAATAGGAGTAAATAGTCTTTAAAAAGACTTTCCTAAAAATGTTTCATTAATGTTCTTCAAACCCTTATGAAATATTGGATTGAATCACATTATTTCCTTCATGATTATTGAAGTGTTGAAAATCTATCTCAACATTATCACAATGATTAACTTTATAAAATATTTTTAATGAAATTAAAAACTTTTACCTGGAATTATTCATTGAAACTTATTAGTCTTGTAATTATCTATTTGATATAACTTCCTTGGGTTCTTCTTCATTGAATTTATTTTTTTAAAATATTCTGTTTTGTATAAATAACCTCAAACCACTTTCTGATGGATCTATATAGAGACCTCTATTCAATGAATCTGTTCAAAAGATTCTGTGTAATCCCTTCATTCATAAACTTATATCTGATGCATTCAATCAGGAAACTCTACCCAATAAAACTTTATTTTGAATATTATTTATGATGAATCATAAACCTCTAACGAATATTTTAGAAACCATAATTCCCCAACTTATTCCTTTGACCAAATTTATATAGAGACATGAATATATTTATATAATTTTTTTTACTTTTAATAATATCAAAGAATCTCCTGATTTACCTCCATTTTATAGTGGGTTTTTTTTCTAATATTCATCATGAATCATAATGACAAGGTATTGTGATGTTTAATAAATGAGGAATAAATCACCAAAAATAGTTTGATATTTTTTGTTTGGTAACACTCATTCCAATGTACCACTAATCACTCTTTTAGAAACATTTTTTCTCTACCTTTGATCTCACTATCTCGATCCATTGGGCTCCATATAATTACCTCAATCTTCTAGACTCATCTTTTTTTATTTGAAACACTTTATTCGAAAATTTAATATGACATATTCAACTTCATTATGTTTTTTAAAAGATCAATTTTACAAATAGAAAAGAATTTTTTTGAGACATTAATATTAGATCACTAATAATCATAGGTAAATTCAAATATTTAAACATCCTTTCACCTTCAAGTAATGAATATTTTCCAAGTCAGCAAAATTCAAGATGACCATTTATCATCAAACAAGATAAAAATTCCTGGGAACTTCTTAATCCTCTCCAATGAAATTGAACTATCTATAATTAGGAATTCATCCTTACCCACACGATTCAACATCCAAGAAACACCTTCTTCATTAACTAACTTGGATATTTTATCCAAACATATAAGTGACTATGTCTTCACTATTTATCTTACATTGTATCATTGATAACAAGATTGGATACTTCAGATATACTTACAAGAAACTTCTTCACAACCTCTTCAACATATTGAAATCAATTAAATCCATCTAATTTATTGACAAAAATTAAGAAATATATACCAAAATTACAACACAAACAAAGTGGGCTAAAATATATCCCATTTTTATTTATTGGAAATACCTTCAATATAAATATATCAATATATGAATATTTTATTCTTTATCTCCCACTTTATTTTAAAACTTTCATTTCACTTTCTTCCCCCCTTATTGAAAATAAATAAAAAAGTATTTGGAAAAGGTGAATCAATTACTTCTTAAGAAATTTCCATCAATTATCTCACTCTATGTCTACTTGACCCATGTATAGTGTAGAAAATAATATCATTTGATTTAGAACACAAAACTACCCTTCATTAATTGATCTTCACAACATAATAAATGATAACAAGAAAATGTCTTCTAGGACTATGAAACTATATTCTAGGATAAATATAACACTTTTGATAAATAAATATTATATAAAAAGTCAACCTAAAACTCCTACACTAACATAAAAAAATAGATCAAAATAATTTAAGTACAAATTTATAGGATTAATAGCCATAAAATTATAATTATTTCACTGTTATTATGTCATTTATTAATTTTGTTTCTACTCATTTTTGTTATGAATTTGATTTTTAGAAATCAAGGATGAGAGATTAAGAAAGATTCATCTTTTTCAATTACACTCCTTCTAGAACATTCCAGCATAATCTGATTTGTATGAAATAGTAATTATAGAAGCTTCTTCAACTTACTCCACTTGTCTCCTCCTCAAGGATACATTTTTCATGATATTCATGATAATTAATCTCTTCAATAGATATGATTCAGGATCTCCATGATGATAATACACCAAAATGGATCTTTTAATTTTGGTTTTATATATTTTCAAATTTTCACAACTTCACCAAGTATATGATCTTGTTTAATTTATTCCTTAGAAATTTCATATGTAAGATCAACCCAAGATGATATATTTTCCACTTTTATATTATGTGTTGATCACAAACATTTTAACTTCATCATTGATGATCCATAGATAAGTTATTTAGTATACAAATTTTGGGATCATTATAAGATGGTAAATTCTTTTTAAATTATTTTTTAATGGTTAAAACCCATACACTATCTCATGATCTACCTGATATCATGCTTCAACTTTAATTCCCTTCATAACTAGAACATATACAATTTATAAAGGTTTAGGTAATAAGGTGGATCTTCCTTTCTTCTCAATGTGAATAGAATGGTTGAGATGATTTTGTCAACCAAGTCACCCTATTTCTTCCACTCTTCATTCTTTCACATCTAAATAATAATTTTGACTAGTGTAGCATGGATATTATCACTTATTAAATTTATTTGGGTGTAAATTTTATCTTCTAAAGGTACTTTAAGGAAATTTTATCACTTGGTGTAACTTTATTCTTCTTTAAGATCTTTTAATTTAATGGAATTATTGTATATCAATCTCTAGGAGTGTGTCTAGCCATGTTGCACCTCTCACATAACACTTCTTTAACATAAGGTTTGTATTTTATTGAAAAAATGTAATGAAATTACTACTATTCATATGGAATATTTTCTTTTCTTTTTGCAATAGATTTTTCTCGTGATTATTCCATTTTTATTTCTCTCTCCAAATATTCTAGAAAAAATTACTAAAATATCATTTGGTACATTGGCAGTAATTTTGGTTTGTCCACATGGGTAATTCTGAGTGACTTTATTCTCATTAGTTCTTTAAGATTATGTACTATTCTTCAAATTCTAAGATTTGGAATATAAGGACTTAGTATCATCTCTTTTATCTTATTGGGAGAATTATATTTTTTGCAACATATATTCATCTACCTACTTCCCAAGGAAACTTCTTCTTTCTTTACTAACTTTTGTGGTATTATTTTCTTATCTTATTTTTACACATGTTAGGTTGGGAACAAACCAATATTATAACCACCATTATTTCATAAACCATAGATATTTATAATAATTCTAAATATGTTTTAAGTATATATATATATATATATTAATATGTGGATGTTTCCTCCCCATCTATGGCTTGATCCCCATTGACATTGGATTCATTTATGCTTTTGTATTTATAGGATTTAACAAAAAATATAATATATAGTTAATGAACCTATTGAAACACCAACATTGATACAATAATCATTATTTTATTATATATACTTTATTCCATTCAGAATTTCTAGAAAAATAGGCATGTTTTTTTGGATTTTCCTCATAACTTGTTAGACTCTTCATGGAGAAACAACTTCCATAATTCTTCTTCTTTATTCTATAGACATAGTGGTAGGCCTCTCATAGAATAAATTTATCCAAAATTGTACAAATTTTTTTAAACCTACACTATTAATGAAAATATATTTAGATAAAACATTACAAAAATGTGTGAAGGGAATCTGTTTCTTCCCAGCTACTAGAGATAGATCATCCAATGATGTTATGATATTCTTATTACCTGATAAAGGTATTTTATTATCATAGTCCTCTATTGAGAATTGTATATAATTAAAAAATTTATAATTATTTTGTGATGATTCAATTTGTGTATTTTCAAGATTTACCAATTTCACTTCCAATTCTATATATCCTGTATTTAGGGTTTTCTTTTGATCTTCAATCAAAACCACCTTCTCTTTATAATACTTATTCATTATATCAAAATCTTCATCATGTAACGTTTTTATGTAATAATGAGTCAATATCCTTTATCTTCTTGTATTTATCCCCAAATTTAAAATCCTTAACATCAATTATATTTTTTAACTTTTCTACATGTGCATGGATCTTCTATTCAAGAGTCTTATTGACTCAAAATTTCTCTTCAAATTCTTGGTGATTTTTTTATTAAATTTTTGATGAAATTATTTCAATATCTAAATTTATTGCCATTAAGGATATAACTTTCTTAGAGATATTTATGAATTATATAACTTTTTATTGGAAATCATTCTCTATGTTATTTTTTTTATCTTCATTCCAGGTGATTTATTCTTGCATTCTTTCAAAAAACTCCACAAACAAGCGAGAATATTTTTCTAGGAATGTAATGAAGAATATATATTAATCTAGAAGATTATATTTATTAACAAATTATATATTTATTATCATCACCACTTACACTATTTTGTTATTCTATAATAATTTTTTTACAGGAATTTTCAGATACCTCATGGTCACTTAGATAGGAATTTTTTTCCTTCTCATTGGATGTAATTTGAACCATATGTTTCACACTTTCCGAGTTATATTTGTATTATTTTTTCTCACTTGAAGATATTGATATTTCTTACTCTTGACTCAAGAGGAATATATTTTTAAACTTTATTTTCTCTTTATTTATCCTATTCATCACGATCTTCATAAAAATAGAATTCTTCTATGAGATAAATTATCCTTCACTAAAACTACACTCCATTGTAAATACAATAAATAAAATAAAATATTAAAAAGAGAATAATTTATAATATAGATAATCTAAAATAGGTGAACCTACTATTTGATAAAAATTGTTAGGAACAATTTAGTATACGATCAATCCTGAGGTGGGGGGTGGTGAATTAGTGTCCAAAACATTTTTAACCAATCAATATATTTTATATTTTTACCTCTTAGGCATGTTAGGATAATGGTTATATTTTTATCTATTAATTTTTGTTTGAAATTATGTGAAAGAATATAAATAATGGAATAAGTTGTTTTTACAAGGTCTAATACTCAGTAAGAGTATCTAGTACTTAATATATATGGTGGTGATCAACACATAGATTCTGCACTATTGAGATAGAAAATAAAATGGGTTAAATAGAATACAATAATGAAACTATAATATGGTTCCCTTCAATTTATAAGGGGGATAAAAAATAATCCTAATTTCCTAGACCAGTTAATTCCTAGTCCAAATACAAAACCTTTTGAATATTTATATAATTAGTGATAATAGTCTTCAACTTCTTAAAATTATTTACAATAGCAAGAATATCCTCCACCATATGTGACTTATGTTGAATGTTGCAGTGATACTTTATTTTTATTTTTATTCTTATTCTATTCTTCCTTGCACTATAATGAGAATGATACTCTTCTTCTTCTCTTATGTGATAATTAGTGAACACAACCTTTTTTCTATTTATAACTACAAACTAGACTGATTCCTTTATTTCACTGGTGAAAGACTTTATCTTTTCATATTATTTATATATTTCTCTTGATAGAAGACTTATATTCTTATTTAGTACAAAAAACCTGAACTATTATTCAACATCTGATACTATCCATTTGGTATAATCCAATCTGGGGCCTATCCATCAAGAATTTCTCAATCTAATATCTATCCTTCTTATAGTTGTTTATCTGATACCATCTTCCCTTAGTCATCTAGCACTACTACATATATGGACTTTATCAGCGCTATAAAAGTCAATTAACAGTGCTAAAAAACAATGTTAATCGAGGTGAGGATAAAGGGGGTTCCCATTTATCAGCGTTCCGAAAAGCACTGATAAATGCCCCTTTTATCAGCACTTTTTTAGCACTGATTAAAGTAAAAAAACAAAATAAAAAAGAATTATATAATATGGGGGGGGAGCTTTTAACAACACTTGACCCCCTTTATCAGCGCTAGGTGGACCCCCTCACACTCTCTCGCGCACTTCCCTTCCCCTGCATCCCCACACGCGCACACCCCTTTGGTTCCACCCGAACTCGAACCTATGACCTCCCCCCTTTCGTGGCTACCCCTTACCACTAAGCCATTTCGTTTTTTTCTCTATTTAATGATATATATATTTATTTATATATATATATAGTTATATTTATTCGTATATTAATATAGATTCATATTAATATAAATATATTTACTCATATATTAGTATATATATATTCATTCGTATATTAATATATATTAATATATATTTATATGTATATTTTTAGTTATAATTTTTTATCCGTATATTTATTTATATATTAATATATATTTATAAGATTAGTTTTAAATACATTTATGAAATATTTTTTTATGTGTTTTTATAAATAAATAAATGAATACATACATACATATATACAACACACACACACACACATACACATATATATTTATGAATAAATACATATATATGTGTATTTAAAAAGCCATAGAATGTTAAAATGACTATAACTTATAATACAAAAGCCCGTTTCAACTCCACAACCAGTAAAATAGAAGAAAATGAAACAATATTCGATATTATATGTGGTACAGGCCTAACGGACATCCGAATCAGAAGTTATACTTGTTTGAATGTTAACAAATCGGGGTATCCTGACTAAAAACTCAGTTTAGGAGGCCTTCTTGGCATTTTATGGCCTTGAAAAATGTGAAAAAAGCTTTTCTTGGGTCACTAGTGTATATAGCTCATCGCGGGCTTCGATTTGATATGCTGTTGAGCTTAAACAGACACCCAGATAAAAAATTATGGCTGTTTGAAGTTTGAGTTACATTTTCAACTTATTTTAGATTTTTTATTATTTTTTTTGATTTTTTGTGTCTTCAAATTGTTATTAAATTATTTTTAATCAATAATAATTAGGAAATTATTAATTAATAATATTTTATAATATATTTTAAATCAATTTTCACTAAATTTATTATATATTAAATGTAATAGTCTATTTATACTTATCTAAAACATATTTAAAAAATATATATTATATTCATATCAATATAAATATACTTATATAACAATATTTTATTTTTCATGATTTTTTTTGAAACATAAAATTTATCAGATGTAGGAAAAAGCACTGATAAATCCTCCCTTTATCAGCACTACTAAAAGAAGCACTGATAAAGGGGTCCCCTTTATCAGCGCTAAAAAAAGAACTGATAAAGGGGGGGGGGCATTATGAGCGCTAAAAAAACACTGATAAAGGGTCACTTTTAATAGTACTTTTTTAGCACTGTTAAAAGTTCCCCTTTATCATTGTTTTTTTAGAGCTGATAAAAGGGTAGCGCTTCCCTTGCCTGTTTTTTTAGTAGTGTAGTACATGTTCATTATTTACTTCACTAATCCATATGATACCTATTCATTTGGAACTTTTCTATATGATTCCATTCATCTAAAATTTCTCTTTCATATACAGTTTATTCGATCAATTCTTTATTTGGTGTATTATTTCTCCATCTAATGATTCTACTACATTTGGTACTTTTTACTCCATTTTCACCTATCTATTTGATAATTTGACCCAAAAGAGAATTATTGTTAAGACTCATGGTTGAAACATCACTAAAAGACTCCAATTATTCAATAATAAGAATATCCATAATAACTTATTCAACAACCATTTTATAGTGAACTTTCTCCCCTTTATATAGGTAGCGTTTCTATGAAGATAAAGGGAGGAGTGTGGAATTAAAATTCAAAGTTATCACTCAAACTTTGAATATCTCAATCAAAACATTATTCATTTAAATACCTTAAAAATTTCACCCAAATAGGAGTTAACAGTCTTCATAAAGACATTCCTAAAAATTTATCATCAACACTACTAAAAACCTCATAAAATTTTATATTGAATCATGATATTTCATTTATTATTATTGATGTTTTTAATGTCCAACTCATCATTATCAAAATTATCGACTTTATTTTTTTAAAGATATTTGAAACTTAATCTGATACTTCTTCATAAAAACATCTCCATTCAGTAATTATCCATCCATAATACCTTTTCATCATTATTATTCATCATATTTCTTTGTACAATAATATTTTATCCAGATCAGAGATCCTTAACCCTCTATGTGATGGACCTCTCTAGTATCCTCTACCTGATGACTCTCTGGATTATTCTTTTCAACCAGTTTGTTCAGAAGCTTCTATCTGATGCCTTTGATTGTAAATCTCTTCTTAATACAACTTCATTTGGAATCTTCTTTCTGATGACTCAAAAACACTATATGATCCTTTAGAAACTTTTTCTAATGAATTCATATAAAAGACACAATTTTATTTCTTTATCGTCATTATTGATCCGGTGGACTTTGTATGGTGGAATAAAAATTACTCTTTTGTCCAATAAACTTATAAAAGTTTATCTAACTTTCTATATCTGATTATTAATTTTTTATTTTTTCAGTAACTTTGAGATCCTCTTCATTTGTTATAATTATATATCTTCCACCTTCACAAGATTACTCCATTTGGTTATTATTTATAGGATTTCTTTCTCTAGTGATACTTTTTCTGATGCAACTTTTTCCTCAACTTACAAAACATTTAACCTTTCATGGAAACCATAGTTCCAAAAACATCCTCCTTCTACCAAATTTAGTTAAAATCATGAATTTAACTGTATATAAATTATTTTTATTACAATTCATAATATAAAAGCATTAACTATTTTACCTCTATTTCAAAAAGTATTTTCTTCTTCCAATGTTCAGTTTTAATCACAATGAGAAGATATCTTGATTTTTAATCAATGAGGAATACATCACCAAGCATAAAATAATATTGTTTTTATGGAAACACTCAGTCTACTTTTCCCTTAAACACTATTGGATAGTCAATTTTATCCACCCATTTGATCACCTTGATTAATTAGACTCCATTCGATTACCTCAGTGCACTTGGCTAGTTATTTTATGTCTAGAAAAATTTGTTTGTAGTCTTCCTTTGGTAGATTAAAAGTCATTATATTATTAAAAACATTCTCTCATCCAAACAGAATAAAACATGTTTGATACATTAAGATCAACTAACCAATATTTAAAGGAAAATCCAAATCTTCAAACAATATTTGGCCTTTAAGTAATAAATATTTTTCAAATATTCCAAAGGCACAACCACCATTTATATTCATTAAATATAAAAATACATTGTAACTTATTCTCTTATTTAATGAAAATGGATTATCTATAATCCAAAATTCATTATTACTATGACCATTCAACATCCAAGCTACACCTTCTTTATTATCAGGCTTGTATACTTCAACAAAACTTCCAAGAAACCTCATATTCACTATTTCTCCGACATATTATCACCAATTAAAATCTTGGATAATTTAGATAAACTTCCAAAAATGTTACTTTTTACAACCTATTAAATATATTAACCTCAATTATATCCATATAATTTATTGAAAACCATTAAAAAGCATTTGCAATTATTGACAAAAAATACAACACACACAAAGTGGGATCAATAGGAATGACTTAAAAAACACATGGGGATCATGGAATAATATAGGATAATATAATTTAGATTCTAAGACTTTACGCAATATCCTTTGGGTTCCAAAGTTTTCACCATAAGTAATTGCATGATATAAATTAAAATTATACACAAACTCTTGATTAGGAACAAAACTACAAATAACTTGGTCACTACATTAGCACTAGAGGTAGGGATAATCCCACACATAAAACCTATAATCAATCTTTATAATATTAAAATTAGGGTTTATTTATATTTTTAGGTATTTCACATGTGAGAAGATAGTTATATAAATAAACATACCAAGGATTCATACACGATAGTGCATAAATATTATCATATAGAAATGTGTACTTAAGTGGTACATAGTTCAAGGTGTCATCCTCTTATGTGTGAGTGATCCTACTCATGTGGTCCACCAATATGTTCTATAAATTGTTCTTTCCATTTTAATCAATGTTGAACTATTAAAGAAGAATGATCTAATGGATAAGTTAGTGATTCCCATATGGATTATTAAATAGGTACTTCAAGGATACATGGTTAGAAAAAAACTACATTAGTGCCTAAAAATAATAATGAAATATATGTAATGAAAATATTATAGTAATAAACTCATTTTACATTGTTTTTTAGTTTATTTGGGATAAATAAAATGTCCTAGAAGCATAGGTGATCACATGTTACATCCCTTCTGCCTTTGTTATAAGACTCCTCCAACTGTGATGTTTGAAGAGTCACATATATGATTGAATGGAAGATCCCTCTATGGGGTCTGTTTGATTAGTGGAGTAATGAGATTATTATTTATCCCATAAAATTATACCCTAAAATAATCTTTAAAAATAAAATAATTTTTTAAATTAATCAGATAAGGGGAAATTGATCTTACCAAAATCTCTAATGAACCATCGATTAAAACCAGAATATCCTAGGAATGATCAAACATCATGCACACATATAGGATATGAAAAGTATGAAATAATTCCTACATTAGATCTATTTACCTTGATTCTATTATATTACACTACACGACCTAGTAAAATTCCTTTATCTACCTTGAAATGAAATTTTACAAAATTTAAAACCTGTTTTTTATCAATACATCGATGAAAAAGATTTTTGATATAAGAGAGTCATCGATCAATTAAAGATCATTATATAGTAAATTCATTTACAAATACCTTATTTAAAGTATAAATTAAATAATAAAAGATACTCACCATGCATATCTATAAGGTACCTAGGAAATTAAAAAGTCCAAATGGAATCCTTTTTTAAGAAAATATACTGAACATACAAGTGAATGTTGCCTTCTGTTATTACTTTTCTACAATGAGAACCAAAAAACACCTGGAGAAACCATCCAAGAAATAATTTTGTGTTCGACCTTTATGTATATTAATAATATTTTCAATTAGAATAAGGGGGAAATCATCCTTAAAAGTGGATTGATTCAGTTTCCTATAATATATCACACTTGTTGACTATTTGCCACTCCCATGGGAATTATCTTATCATTTTTATTTTTTACAACATTTAAACCAATTTTATTTGGTAGAAACTAGATAGGGATACTCAATGATATTTAGATATGGGATAAATGATATTTTTCTAGTAATTTTTATATATCTTTCTATATAACATCTTATAGGGTGGGGTTAAGACTCCTTTGTGTATGCTGAACCACTTTATCCCCATCCTCTAAAAGAATTGTATACATGAAAATAGAGGGTAGAATACTCGATATGTCTTTTAAGATCCACACAATTTGGATAATATTTTATCCCAAAAGTTTTAAAATCCATGTTTATTATTTAAGTAATATATTATTAGAAATAATTATAGAAAATTTTTCATCATTTAATAGGTAAAAATATTTCAAATTTGGTGAAAATTCCTTGAGTTCAAGATTAGGTGGGTATCGTATTGATATAAATTTCATGGGAATCGAGATATGTGCATAATTTAAGTTGGGATCCAAATATAAATAATCAAACTTAGTGAATAGTTAATAAAATAAATTTAAAAAATTAATATCCATGTCAAAATAGTATATTCCTAAAATTAGAATAAGAATCCTTAACTAGAACCAAGAGTGGTTTTATCATGTGAAATAGTTGTGGAAATATTCAAAGACATCAATACAATCCCAATACTCAAAATAACCATAATCATGGAATGATCCCCATTTCTAAAAGATAAAAAATAAATATTTGGAAAATCCTTACATGATGAGTCAGAATGGGAGATAAGGAAAGTATAATGGTCTTCTAAGGGGCACTTTATGAAGTCAAAAATATTAAATATTACAATATCATATTTAAACTATATAGAAAGTATAACCTCATGGACATTTATGATTGTCTAGGGATTTTTATAGAATTCCCTACCAATAATGATGGGAGCATGAGAACCTATATAATTACCATCCATATTTAGCATATAAAAATTAATAGGAAAGATCAAATATCTCAACCCAACACATATATCCTTGAGGAATATTGGCGAGTATGATGTGGTTCTATTTAAAAATATCTCCCCCACCCTCATTTGTTCCATCTCACCAACTATCAAGGAAGATAAAACTGAGTGAGTCATGATTTTAATAGAGGCATCCAAATTACATAAATCTCCAAAGAAATGAAACTCCACTATGGTTCATGGTATTTTGAATGTCATAAGGTCCTTTAAATTTATAAAAATAACAAAGGCAGGTGTGATAAAAGCAGATACATCCACCCTAATAATGATCTTCACATTTCTCTTTATCCCTCTTCTTTTCATTCATAGTTATTTCAAGAACATAGTATAAATTTTAATTTAATTGATTTATTCAATAATAGGGATATTGATCTCAATGTTCTTAAATGTATTTAAATACAATTTTTTACATTTCCTCTTTATCCATTTTCATGGTTTCTACAAATATATTTAGAAATGGAAGTGTTTTATGAGGATCATCATCAATCGTTTGTTTTCCTTTTTCTCTTTTCTTTGGTTGGTCATCAATTGATCTTAAATGGGGATTATCTGGAGATGAGGTGGATCCTAGTATATATATAGGAGAATATGTCTTATAATTTTTCTTCTAAATTATATTTTTTATGACACTAACATTCTGTCAAGGTTTAGAGTAGGCTAGGAAAAAATATTTCTATATTTATTGCTTATTAGTTTATGGAGGGTGGTGAAAATATGGCACATTTTCCTCATAAAATCTATTAACTCCGTACCATAACTCTTCAAATGATTCTATTGATTAAGATTTTTTTAAAAAAAATCATATATATTAGAATCTAAATTTATTTGTGAAAAACCTTATTGTTGTTATCTTGGTGATACTTTGGAGTCAATTTTTTTTGGTATTATTAAAAACCCAAATTAGTAATGAGATGACTGCTAAACATTTTGTTGAAAAGGTCCCCATTTTTTCTTACATATAACATAACTAACACATAGACGATATTTTAACCATGTATTTTAAACTAAATAAAATGGATTATTACTCTTCTAGGTAGGTTTTTGATTCTGCTAATAATATTTTCTCTCTAAGAAGACAATGTAACACTCCTATATCTTTTTTGGATATGTAATATGATAGTTAGGGTGGTTTGTTTCATTTAACAATCCACATGGAATTTTAGGATTTGTTTGTGATTTATTTTTATCTAAGGATATATTTCTCTAAATAGTATAAAATTCATCCAAATTATTAAAAATTTAATGATTTCAATAGTTAAAAGACTTACCAAGTGTACTCCTCTCTTAGATAGTGTACCTTGATCATCTAATTATTGATATTTCCATGGAATCTTATTGATGAATTAATGTATAGATATCGGTGTTTTATAAACTAATGATCCTCCTTCCATGGCATGTACAATTCTCCTATATATAGGTTTGATACATTAATATAAGTACTAGATAAGGACTTTCTCATTGATTTGGTGATGTAAGAATCTTTCACCCAAAATCTTGAATCACTTCGTGTACTCATAAATTGAATCCCATTATGTATCACTAAGATATTATTCTGAATTCTAGTGGGAATTGATTCTAGAAGGAATCTCAATAAGAAAAATATTTTAAATAATTTCAAATTTACCACTTTAGGTTGTAAATATTACATCTAATATTTCAGGATTCCATAGAGGGATAATGGAAATTCTATTAGTTTAATTATTTTAGTTATCTGTTGATATCCTCTCTAGATAGTCCATGATGTTTTAGAATAAGGTGTATTAATTTTGATTTTAATTCAACATTTGATTCAATATTTTGGTATAAAATACAAGCTGGTTGATAATTTATGTTTGGTGTAGAAAATTCATGGATGGTTCTATCAAGCACATTATTATTATTTACAGTCATTATATTTAGTTTTAAATTATATTATTCTGTGATTCTAGTTTAAAATTTCCTATATTGGAAAAATTACCTAATTGTGTATATTCCAACACATATCATAGGCCTAGAATGTATGATTCTATATATAAGGATACATTCAATATTAGGATCTAGATCAAAGAGACCATTTTTATGAGATTTTGTAATAAATCACAGAGAAGATAAAATTATAGAGAATAAGAAAATTTAAATAAGAAAGAATAAGAAAATAATAAATTATGAAATAAAAATAAATAAATACATTTTAATGGATGAAAAAAATAATTTATGCTCTAAAAGCGATGCCAATTTGAAGATCATTTTCATGGGTAATAAAAAATTATAGTGACCCAAGATAAAACAAAATCAATATTATATTTATTCCATGGTTAAATTAATACATATTATAAATTGTTTCACAACCCAAGGACTAAAAGTTTTTCTATCTTAGAGACTAGCTATATAAATATCTAATTTTACAATACCTTTTGACATATATCCATAATTGTGCTCATCTATACCCTCTTATAGACATCTCATATGATATAATTATCTTCATAACCTAAGGAACATAAAAATAAGAAAGGGTTGAGCTCAATTGATCTGTAAGGGAAACTTATGAACTTTTTATAATAGCTAGATCATAAACATGAGGGAAAACATGATTAAGGGAGAAATACAAAATAAAAATATCAAGGGACCATAAGTGAAAGTCATAAAACTTAATTTATCAATATTAACCACGTAATATAGACATAATACCCAATAAAGTTAATAAAAAAACTACTTAAAAGCATATAATTAAAAATAAAACTAAACATGAAATCATAAATATAAGAAAGCAGAATGTCTTTAGAACATGGGATTTCATAAAAATTTGGAATAACATAGAAAAAAAGAACAAATTAGGAAAGAGAAGTGAAAAAATCATAATAATAAGTAAGAATATCATAGTGGAGCAGGCATCACCACCTGATTCCAATAACATATTGGAGTAGGCATCCTTAACTCACTCCCAAAGTGATATAAGAATTCATTACTCAATTCCCATAGTGGAGCGATCATTCCTTACCAGATTCCCATTGTGGATTGATCATTCATTAATTTATAACCATAGTTATATCACTAGATATAAAACCATAACTAATAAAATAGAGGGTGATATAATACCCCACCCATTATAATCTATACATATGAGTTCCACTAAAAATCAAGTCATTTATCTTATCATAAATAACCCATATAACAAACAAAAAACACGATCATTTTATTCAAAACAAATAATATTACAAAATTATTATTAACAAAATAAAACATATAGGGTTACTTATAAACCATTAATTCATTGGAGAATAATATTTTTAAAATAGATGAAAAATAAAAAAGGGGCTTTTCTTAAAAAATGGTTCATAATATCAGCTTTAAAAAGAATTAATTTTCAATTCACTTTCCTAATTTTTTTTCACGTTGAAGAGAAAAATTATTAAAAAATTACTTAAAAAAATTCCAATAATGATTATTCAATATGAAATAAAAAATATGTCAAAAAATGAAGTAGAAGGGAGGAATATAAGATCATGGTAAGGAAAATCATTTTAAATATTTTAAAATTATTTTATTGAAAACCCACATATTTAAAAGGTTAATGAAAAATTTATTTTAAAATTAATAAATGGGAATATATGAATCATTTGAGATAAAAATAATTTGAGTTTACACTATATAAAGGATAACATTGGTGGGATGTAAAAATATGGATATTGTGGAAAAATTCATTAAAATAGTTAGGAATTATTATTCACAAAATGACATAGTTTTATAAAATAATAGATCCATAAAGGAAGAATAATTCAGTGTGAAACATAGTTTCCCTATAAAATAATATGTAAATAAAACATAAAATCATTATAAGGTTTTACAATTCAATCTTGAAATATTACAATTAAGGTAGAGTGATTATGAATCAAGAAAAAAAATTAGTCAAGAAAACCCTTACCTTTATTTCTTCATAGATGAATGTGCTCCAACCACTTGTAAAAAAATATAGATATATTAATAATTAATTTAATTACCTTATTCATATAATTAATTTATGATAAATGTTTATGAATATATCATTTAGGTATTATCCATTTTCAATATCTGGTGTGGGTAATCTTGATCATTTTGGAATAGTTTCATAATCACAATGTTGTTATTCATTATTATCAAAAATTTCATCAATATCAAATAATAAAAGGTAATAGGATTTATGTTTTAAGATATTTTATAATGTTATTGTATTGTTCGATGATAATTTTATATAGGGAAATTATATATGAAATTAGTGACAAACATGTTTTGATGGTTTTTAATAAACGAATGATGGTATATTAATTAATGATTTTAATGTTAATATTACCAATATTTAGAAAAAAAATAATTATTTAATTATTAATTACAATATTAATTTTAAAATTCTATAATTGATAAAAATTTATATCATTTTCCATATTTGTGGTTAAACTGACTCATTAAGAATATGCATCAATCTATGAGTGAGTATCACTATATAAGGGATTTTTTATAATATATATATAATAAAAGTATAATTAGGTTATTTATAGGTTATTAAAGTGATTAATTATAATTATAAAGATTTATAATAATAAGGTAAATTAAAATGATATTTTCACTTAAAAATAAACCATATTTCTGCTTGGTATTTTTTTTGGCGATCAGTTTTACAATGATCATTTATTAATAATATTAATTATATAATTCCTAATTTATATTTATAGAAGATAAATAATTCAATAAATAACATATATATTCACTAAAACCATTTATATAACCATCCTTGAAAAGGTGGGGATGAAAAATGAAACATTCCATTCATGGAGGTAGTTGTCCGCACATACACATGAGAAACATTTTCCTTTTTTTGATTGAATGAGAGGTGAACAGATAATTGTTATACCATAAATATAATTTCTTATTTTATATTATTTATATCAATTTAATTATATAAACATTTTAATAATGGTTTAGTAGAGGTTGAATGAGAATGATAAAGAATGGAAGTAAAAGCGTATCTCATACTTATGTTGGAGATTCCGATATTAACTTAAAGTATCCTTTGGAAATGAGGAAATTGAGTTACTTTGTTGATGATAGGGGATTAAAAATGTTTATATGGGATATATAAGAATTATATTTGGAATATTTTCATGGTAATTTTTAATTATAGACGTGTCTTGAAAAGGGTGGAAGTGAGATCCTTTTATAGGTGAAAAAGATGGACAAATCTATGGAAAAGAATGTTTGGTAAGGCATAAGAATGGAATTCAATGAGATTTAGGTGGGTAATTTTTTTTGAAACATGTTATTATGAATTTATATCCAAAAAAAGGTCATATATAGGGCCCAATTATCAAATTTATTTAGTAAAATTTGAGCCGCATTAGATTACCCATTTCAACCCTTATTAATCTTAATAAATATTTAACCATGTTAGTTATTTTATCACAGAAAATATAAGATGAAAATTATAAACAAATTTATACATATTTAATATGAATTATTACTTAATATAATTTAATTAAATATATAAATTTGATAAAATTAATTTTTAAATCAAAACATATAAGGTGTTGAAAAACTATTTTTTTAGAAGAAGTCATTTTAATAATTAAGTGTTCTTAATCATATTTAACATTGATTACCAATTATATTAGTGTGAAATAAATTTTATATATGTTTAAAAATAATATTATATTCTTAATTTAAAATATATACATTGAATTTATAAAAACACAAAATATTTAGGAAGATATCATTCTTTAAAAAATAAACTTTTTACCATGGTAATAAATATTCACCTTGGAAATTTCATTTTATAAATAAAATGAAATTGATTACATTAATTAATATGATCATATTTATTAAAAATATAAAAATAATTTTATCCAATTAAATTTCAAAAATTGGTAAAAATTAATTTTTAATATAAGTGTTCATTACGAATGAAAACAATTTTAAGAAACATATATCTTTTATAAAAAAAATGACCTTTGTTTTATTGTACCCTTTTATATAGGCATTATAATTTGGCTACTTTTAATGATACATTATAATTTAACAAACATATTATAATGTTAATATTTAATAATTTTATAAAGGTGACATTTTTTTTCACTTTAGTTTAGCATTTCATGTATGAAATTACACTTAGAGGGTATTTAATTAAGGAAAGGTAATTACTAAAATATTGGGTCGTTACATTCTATCCCCCTTAAAAAGATTTTTTCCATGAAATTTTATCACAAGGAGAAAAAACGTGAGAGTGCACATCTCTCATAACATCTTTTGTTTCCCATATAGCTTCTTTAAATTTATGATTCCACTATAGAACATTTACTAGATGGGCAATCTTGTTCCTCAGAACCCTGCCTCTTCGATCTAAGATTTTTATAGGTTTTTCTTCATATGAAAATTCATATTCCAATTTTATATCTTTTGAGATTAATACATGTTATGGTATGGGTTTGTAATTCATCAATATTTATACATGTAACACATAATATACTTGGGAGAGGTTAAGAGTGAGTTCTAAGTGATAATATACTACCCTGACATGATCATGGATCTTGAAGGGACCAATGTACTGAGGTTTAGCTTCCCTTTCACCCCAAATATCATAACCAACTTCCATATAGATATCTAGAAGAATATCTAATCATGAAATTTAAAAACTATATCCCATCAATGATGATATACATAGAATTTCATTAAAATTTATGCTACTTTCATATGTCACTGAATGGTTTGAACCTTCTCTATCATCTCTTAAAAAAGGTCAGGACCAATTAGCTTCATATATCCAACTTCATCCCAATACGGTGGAGTTCTAAATCTCTTCCCATATATATCCTTGTATGGTTCAATTTCAATTATATAATGGAAACTATTGTTATATAATATCTATACCAAGGGGAGGTGTTGATCCCACTATCCTTGAAATTCCATAAAATGATATATCAGTATATCCTCAAGTGTTTGGATTCTCCTCTCAGAAAGAACATACATATGAATTTGATAAGTGGTGTCAAAACTTAAATATATCTATAATGCCTTCTGAATAATTATTTTAAATATCAAGGTAAGCCTTCAATCCTGATTAGATACAATGGATAGAGGTACTCCTTATAGACTCACCACTTACCTTATATATATCATGGTGAATTGGTCAAGAGAGAAATATTATTTAAGGGAAATAAAATACACTGAAGTTATAATGTGATAAATTAAAACCCAAATGGAATCCTAGCCTTTATATATCATGGGGAGTCCCATATAAAAATTTTTGACAATGTTTTACCATTTATATACTATTATGGGTAATGGTTTAAATATACCCTTAAACTCTTGTCATTTAGAGTTAACTTTTTGGCATACCAAGCATTGGGATGTTTATTGCATGTTTTCCCTATTTATTATATCCCAACATAAGTTCATAATTAGATATATATATATATATATATATATATATTCCTATTTCCTTTATGAATATGTAATGATGAACTATGAGAATTATCTAAAAGTTCCCTATTTTGTTCTGGTTTTTATGGGACACATATTTAGGTTTCAAACCATATAACTCTATCTTTATTAAAGTTTAACTCTGGAATATTCAGTTTTTTATATAGTCTTTCATTATCCTTCTTGGATTCTTTGATATTCACATGAATGGATGGTTGAAAAATCATTTGGGAAAGATTGTATTTATCTTATTAACCTATGATTTGAAGATTCTTATATTTCAAATCCATGAGTATTGAGTCTTTTTAAATCCTCATCACATATTATATAGAATGATCCTTCCTACTCAATGTATCATCAAAATTTTTTCCTTCCTAGAGTGATAATGTATTGAGAAGTCATAATATTTTATCAACTCAAACCATCTCCTTCGGTTAATATTCAAATCATTTTGTGTAAATAAATAATTTAAGCTCTTTTGGCCAGTACAAATATCATACTTCTTACTGTAGAGATGATGAAACCAAATTTTAAATAGAAAGACTACTACCTCCATATCCAAATCATGGGTTGGGGAGTTCTACTTATTAGTATTTAATTAATGGGATTCATAAACAATAAAATTCTCAATCTACATAATAAAACATCCTAAAACATTCAAGTAAGCATAAATGTATATCATAAACCCTTTTCCATTACATGGTAGTATAGGTACTGGTCCAGTAACCAATCTCTTCTTAATATCCCTAAATATTTCCTCACATTCCACTATCTAGAGGAACTTTAATCCCTTCCATGTAAACATGAATAATTTATGAATAATCATGATAAGTTTCCCAAAAAATTCGAGTTGTATCTAGATAATCTATGAAAACTCTTGATCTCTCTCATAGAGGATGGTCTAATCCATTTTCAATTATATTTTTCTTTGATGTGTCCAAAAATATACACTCACTTATCATAACATGACCTAAGAAGGATAAATTTTTCAACCAAAATTCCCACATGATTAACTTGGAATATAATTTATCTTTTCATATATTCCTTAATAAAATTCTAAAATTATCTTCATGATCTTCTTTTCTTATAGATTACATGAGAATGTTATCAATAGATACTACCACAAAATATTCAAGGTAATATCTAAGTAATCTATTCATCAAATCCATAAATATAGCGATATCACTTGTAATCCAAAATGTAATCACTATAAATTCATAGTGTACATACCTTATATAGAAGGATATATAGGGTATATCTTATCTCTTTACCCTCAATTAAAGATATTTGAATTTTAGTTTAATATTAGATAATTATTTAACTCCTCAAAGTTGATTAAAAAAATCATCAGTATAGGGTAGATGAAATTTATTCTAGAATTTGATCTTATTAATTCCATAATATTCAAATTTGTGGCACATTGATTTATCCTTCTTGTTAATAAAAAGCAATGATGAACCCTAGGGATAATCACTTGGGGATACAAATCCCACATCCAGATTCTCTTTAAGTTTCTTATTTAATTTTTCTAACTCAATAAGGGCTATTCCATAAAGAATATTTGATATAGGAAAATACATAAGTGAGATTTTGATTGAAAATTCAACCATGCACTCTATCTAATACTAGTTAGGTCATCCCAAAATACATTAGTATACTCCCATACAATAGGAATGTCATTAATTTTAACTTCATCCCTAATCATTTGAGTTAAGTGTCCCTTATTTATGGGTACCTTAACCCCTATTGTAGAATTTAGATTCAAAGGGAGCTCATAATCATCCATTTATATATACTTGATCATAGAATGGTTGGGGATATGAAATTAGATCTCCTTGTCCTGATAATTAACATATGATCCATGTAGGGATACCCAAACCGTACCCAAAATTATGTCAAATTCAACCAAGGGTAGAATAACTAGGTTTGTAGGAAATACCATCCCAAAAATATTTATTTGATAATATTTATATATCATAGATTCTATAATCATGCTGCTAAGGGTTTTTGAAGATAGTTCATTATAAAATGTTTTTGGTAGTGAATAAATATTATTAGAAAACATGCGAGATATAAAGGAATGTGTAGAACCATAATCAAATAATAAATTTACAAATATGGAGTGGATAATGAGTTCACCTTGAACCACTTCATTATGGTGTTCCACTTCATAAGTAGAGATAACATACATTCATCATTTCCCCCTTGGTTTAAATGGTTGTTGGGGCCTATTTTCTTCAGTAGCACTGGGGTTAGGGTAGTTATTCCCATAGTTCCGAAACTCTGTTCACTTGAAGCATTTAAGTGAATGTGTAACATAGGTTGTGTCCTTCTTCTCCACTATTTCATTATTTGGCCTCTTAACATTACTTTGGTAGTTTTTTTCAATATAGACTACTCTACCATATTTAAAACACCTTTTTTTCCCTTTGATCAAATACCCAGTTGCTTCCTCCCACATTTTTACATGTAGGTAGTTGGAATTTCTTTCCTCATTATGGATTATCATAAGCACTTACATGATAATGCACCTTTATTTTCTTATCCCTAAGATAATTTCAATCCCCAATTTCCATCTCCACCTTTAATTCATATTGAACAATATCATTATATCATCCAAAGTCACTTATAACTAATTACATTTTAATACTTGGTTTTAATCCATAAAAGAAATGGTAGAATTTATTTTAGTTTTAGATATATAAGCATAGGTTTACCTTTTGAGACTTGTGAATTTTACATTATAAGTGACATTAGACTCATCTTTATTTTATTTCAACTTTATGAATTTATACTCCATCTTCATTTGAAGAGTTTAAGGAATTTACTTGATGAAGAATACCTTCTTGAAATCCTCAAATTATATAGATCATAATTCATTATTTTCCATTGTATTCATAATGAGATTCCACCATTTGTTAACCTCTCCTTATAGATTATACAGAGATAAAATGATATTATTAGGCTCTAAGCATAGGATAATATAAAATATATTTTCCATATCATTGATCCACTTCTTAGAAATAAGTGGATTATAAGATCCATTGAAGGCAGGTGGATGTTATCGCAAGAAATCTTCAATAGAAAGATACTCATTCCTTTTTAGATTTGGGTGATCAATGTGATTAATGTTATTATTCCTAACTTTGGATAGATTGGTGAGCATTTATATGATTTTTTTACACCAGATCCCATACCATTTGGTAGTTCATTCGGAAAATCACTGCATTTTCCATCACCCTCATTATTAACATGGTTGCTCTCTTTTCAATACATTACTTCAAATAAAAGAATGTTTAGGGACATAAGTTAGTAAATATACTTAGGGAAACTATGATCTTAGAATTAATAATTCATAAATGATGTGTATACCATAACTTAATAACATCTAGGTTTAAGTAAAATTTACCCATGTTAATTTTCTTATTTGGTTCTCTAACCCAGACATATTAAAATTGTTATTCAAGGTTAATAAGGAGAATATTAATTAACTAAAGAATATCCCCAGGGAGTTTCTAATAAGGTGTGTAGTCTTAGGACCACTTATCATGCATCATGGTGATGATAGAGTCAAGGATCAACTAACCCTTTTTGGGATGATTGTCCCAGGAACATCTATGAAACAACCACATCCACTTTTCAGTATCCAGATAGGAATTCTATTTATAAAAAACCCATGCAATCTCTAATTTACCAAAACACCAGGATATTATCCTAGACTCCAACTTACTCTCTGGGTTCTCAATAATGTTCTATAAACTAGTAATCAATAAATATAAAACATGCTTTGATACCAACTATAGTAAAATGATCTAAATTAATACATCTCAAGACCCTGTTTCTCTAGAACTTATTCTATAAATATAATTAATATAATCATCTTCATGACTTGGGAAATAGAAACATAAGAAATAGGTGAACTTGAAATCTTATTTAAGGAAACTTTTTATCTTTTTATAATGTTTAGATCATAAATAAGATGGAAAGAAAGATTAATAGAGAAATATCTTATAAAAAGATAAAAATATCATAAGTTACAATCCTAAAACATAATTTATCATTGTTTATGATGAAATATAAAAATAAAACCCCACAAAGTTCATAAAAATTTGTATTATAATAATACAAAAAATAAAATAAAAAAAACATGAAATCATAACATAATAAAGTAGAATGTATTTAGTATATGAAATTTCAAAAACATTGGGAATATCATAGAAATAAAGTTTAACTTAGGAAAAATAATTGTAACAAACATTATAATAGGTAATCATATCATAATACAGAAGACATCACCACCTAATTCAAAAAAATATATTTGTGAATATGTCCCTACATAATTCACATAGTAGAGTGATCATTCCTTACTCTATTACTATAGTGGATAAACCATTCCTTACTCAATTCCCATAGTGTATAGATCATCCCTTACTTGATCCCCTTAGTTATATTATGAGATATAAAACCATAACCAATGCATTGGATGGTGATATTGGAATCTACCTATCATTATCGATAAATATCAGTTCTACTTAAAATCAAATCATTCATTCATCACATAAATAAGCAATAGAAAGAAAATAGTTTTTATAACTTTACCAAATGACATCACATAAAAAAACATGATCATTTGATACTAAACATGTACACCTTAAAAAAAGAGCACATATAGGTTTATTTATAAACTATATTTTCATTTAATAAGAATACTTTGAAAATAAAATAGAAATAAAAAAATTTATTTTTTTAAAAAAGTGTTTCTTTATATCACCATTAAAATTATTGAAATTTCAAGTCAAGTTCAAGAAACCATTTTTTAATACTAATAGAAAAATTCTTAAAATATTACTTAAAAAATTACAATAAATAGACCATGATAAGAAATAAAACATATGTCAAAATGGGAAGTATAATAGAAGAATATAATATCATGGTAATGAAAATACTTTTAAATATTTTTAACACCATTATTGAAAAACCAAATCATTAAAATGTTAATGAAACCATTATTAAAAATTTAATAAAGTGGAATATAAGGATAATTGGAGATAAAAATAATTTGAGTTTCCACTAGGTAAATGATAACATTAGAAATAAGTAAAAACATGATCTTGAGGAAAAATACAATAAAATAAATGGGAATTATTCTTAAAAATATTATATTTTTAATGAAATAATTGAACCATAAAAGAAGAATAGTGTGATGTGAAGCATGATTTATATAGAAAATAAAATTTATATACATCATAACATCATAATAGGTACTTATAATTTAATCCTGAAGATTATAATCTAATTGGAGTTATTATGACTCAAGAAGATGAATTGAATCATGGAAACCCATACCATTATTCTCGCTTAGTCAAATTCTCTCTAAACTCTTGTAAAAATTGTAACTATCTTAATACACTATTTAATAAAATTATTCATATACATCACCCTTTTATATACTTAATTATTTATAATTTATTATGAATATTTTAGTTAGTTATTATCTATTTTTGATATTGGTTGTGAGT
Source organism: Viscum album (assembly GCA_963277665.1). Classification (NCBI taxonomy): domain Eukaryota; kingdom Viridiplantae; phylum Streptophyta; class Magnoliopsida; order Santalales; family Viscaceae; genus Viscum; species Viscum album. The sequence goes on along the minus strand of OY728122.1, from coordinate 1,069,983,725 downwards.
AATATTGATCATTTTGAACTAGTTTCCTAATCGTGGTGCTATTATTCATTATTATCCAAATGTCAATCATTAAAAGAAAATATAAGGTACTATAATTGATGTTTTAGGATATTTTTTTTAAAATATAGTTTAATTCCATGAGATTTTTAGTTAGGGTTCTTATTGATAAAATTTGTACCAAACATGTTTTAGTGATTTTTAAAAAATGAACAGTGGTATCTTAATTAATGAATTTAATTTTTATATTAACAATATAGAACAAAAAAGGTTAAATTATTAATTTTAAATATTATTTTTCCAATTCCATATTTGATATAAATTTATTGAATTTTTATATTGGTGGTTAAACCCACCTAATAAGAATATGCATCAATGTATTAGTGAGCATGGCTATAGAATTTATTTTTTTGTTACAATATCTCAATCAAAAATGTATTATGAAATTATTTAAACTTTATTATGGAGATAAATAATAATTTTGAATATTTTTAAGAATAGTGTAAATTAAAAATATTATTTCACTTATAAATAAACTGCTTTTCCTCTTAGTATATTCATTTTAGGAGGATAGTTTTACAATGACTATTTATTACTAATATTATTGATAGAATGAATTAAATATATTTATAGAATATAAGTTATGAAATAAATAAAATTTCTATTCACTAAAACCATTTATACAAGTATCCTTGAAAATTTGGTGATGAAAAATGGAAAATGTTATTCATGAAGGTCTTTGTCTACACACATATATGAGATACATTTTTTTGATCAAATGAGAGGAAAATAGATAATTATTATACCATAGATATAATAAAATTTAATTATATTGATTATAATAAAGTTATTATATACATATTTTTTGAGTTTTTTGTAAGAGGGTGGATGAGAATGATAAATAATGGATGTAAAATGGAAAGTAATACTTACGTTGGAGATTCATACCTTATCCTAAAGTATCAATTGGAATTAAAGGAATTGACAAAATTTTTTGAGGATAGGGTATTCCAAAATTTTAAAGGGTATATAGAATAAAAAAATTGGTTTGAGTTTAATGGGAATTTATAATTAGATGTGTGTCTTAGAAAGGGTGTAAGTGAGTTCCTTTTGTATGTGAAAAGGGGGAAAAAATCTTTGGAAAAGAACATTGGGTAAGGGGTAAGAATGAAATTTACTGAGTATTAGATGAGTTAGGTGGGTAAATGTTGGTGATAAATGTAGGAATTACTTTTCAAGATAAAAAATTTATTCAATAATGTCTAAGTTTCATATTTATTTAGTAAAATTTTAACCACATTAGATCACCATTTTTAACACTTTAACATTGATTAAGATTTAACATGGGAAATTTTTTATCACTAAAAATATAAGTTTTCCCTTATTACCAAATTTTAACATTTTGAATTTGAATTTTAAATTAAATTAATTTAGTTAAATTTATAAATATTAGAATATAAATTTTTAAATTAAAACATATAATGTGTTGGAAAACTGTTTTGGTAGAAAGAACTTGTTTTAATAATCAAGTGTTCTTAATATTATTCAACATAGATTACCAATTTTAATAGTGTAAATTAATTTTTATATATGTTTAAAAATAATACCATATTATTAATTTAAAATATATCAATTTATTTTAAGAAAATACTCAATATTTAAGAAGGTATCATTCTACGAAAAATAATCATTTTACTACTGTAACTAATATCCACCTTAGAAATTTAATTTTATGATAAAAAATGAGATTTAACACATTACTTGATTTGATCATACTGATTAAAAATATGAAAATAATTTTATCTCATTCAATTTATAAAATCTATAAAAATTAATTTTAATATAATTTTATGTAACTCATAAAAAAATTATAATAAATATATAATTTTTAAATATAAAAGGTTATTTATTTTATTATAAACTTTTATATAGTTTTTATAAAGTGGTTAATTATAGTGACACCCACAATTTTTTTCATATAATATAATGTAAATATTTAATAATTTTATTAAGTTATCATGTTTATTTGTTTTAGTTCAGTGTTGTGTGCAAGATAAGATACTCACACATTATTTGGTTATGGGATAATAATTACTAAAATCATGAGTCCTTACAAAAATTATATGTAGTTTTTATTACTTAGGTGAAAAATAGTGAATTAACAGGGTCATTCCCTCTAGGAGGTAGTAATCAAAACCCCTAATCAATGGTAATATGAATACAATAGAAATAAAATACTAATAAGGATGTTTTTTTAATGTTTATAGTGGAAGAAGAAGTATATGGGAAGAATTTTTTTCTTAGAAAATTAGATGAGGAGGACTAATATATCTAACTATACAACTAAAATTATTTATTAATAATTATATTTTTAATTAAAAATAATTAAATTATAATTCTTTAATTCATTAACTTCTAAACCCTAATGAAGTTGACATAATCACTTGGATGACAGGAATTTCACCATATGGTAACTCCGAAATGTGAAATCACAACACCTTGAATTTATTGTTATTAATGTGATAAATTTTGGTTATTGGTTAATTATGGAACAAATAAACACTATAAATAATAATTAATTGGGTTTAGATATTATACTTGAACCTTGAAAATCAATCCTAGTTTATTTGGTTTTACTGATTAATATTTCACTATAACAAATCAGAGTTTTTTGACCTCACATGTAAAGTGTTTATAATTTGAATAATTTTTAAATTAAAACCTAATTCATAGATTACATTTATATCAATTATTATAATATTTTATATTCAAAAAATCCTTTAAAGTGATAATTAGATTGAATAATAATGCACTACTATTCTATGGGAGAGTAGTAATCATAAAAATGACTTGAATATAAAATGGTCTGGAATGTGTATAACCTAGTCATGATTCTCCTCTTCATTTCCATACCAATAAATTTAATTAAATAAGAATAAAATTTAATAATAAAAAATAAATATAATGTAAATAGGTAATATTATTACATGGAATGAAAGCTACAATTTGAAGAAGAAGAAGAATTCATTGTAGAAGAGATACTACTTCAAGAGCTATATCACTTCAAATTATTTGAGAAATGGAGTGAAAAAACTTATTATCTACCATATATCTCCAAATTTAGTGAAAAACTATTTAAATGAGAAAAAAATACACATTTATAGAGTGCAAGGAAGGCTAGGATTTCATGTGGTTATAAGTGTGAATATAATTTTTTTACAAATATTTTAATTTAATTTTCACATCCATGTTACCTAAAAAACATGTATACTAGATATTTAAAAAAAAATATTATTTTTTAAAATTTTGATCTTCTATAAACTATCCAAATTTGATCCAAATCCAAGCCTAAATGAAGAATAAATTGTCTAAATGGTTAAGTGGTACCCATGTTGATGAGCCCAACCCAAGTTTTACTTTATACCCACTTTTTACTTTTCAAACATGGGATACAACTATCACAGTATAAGGAAAAATTTAGCACATTTACTATATAATTATTACAAAAAAGATAAATTTAAAATTTACCCCACAAAAAAAGTTTTTATAAGAATACTAGAGCAAAAAAGGTAAATTTTTTTTTTAAATTCAACCTTAAAATAAAAATTTCTATTAAATATTAAAATAAAGATCAATGGGGAGAAATTATATAAATTATTATAAAATAATATTCCATGAAAACATGGTTTATCATAGAGTCCTATCCTTTACTCCTTTGGCTACCAATATGGAACCACATGTGATTTTCCAAGCTCCATCTATAAATACTATACAAAAACCCACATCATTAAACATTATAATGGAAATTAAAATTTTCTTTTACCCTGGTATGTGTCACATACCTTTTAACTCCAAAATATTATATTATTAGTCTATATGTAAATATTTTATTTTCTTATAATCTCAAGAGATCCACCATTTTGAAGGTGTACCTTCCCAAATCTTCTGGAAGAATAATTCATTGTACTTCCTCTCTCAGATATAGAGTGAAATGAGGCTCTAAAGTCTATAATCATAGACTCAAGATAAATGATGATACTCAATAAAAAAAATACTCATATATCTCAATATAATATTTTCATATGCACTTTTTGAAGCATACCTTCAAGTTTTTACTCTTATTTTACATCAATGTTTTTTAGGTGACCTTTCTTCCCATAATGGAAACACATAAGATCACCTTATTCCAAGATACTCCTTCTACGACTTCTACTTCATTTCCCTTTCTTGTTATTTATTTGTGGTGTATAACATCCTCTTAATTCCACACTATATGTGATTCATGAGTATTCTTGGATATACTTTTGATGAATTTCTTCATTCAATATAATATCTATAATGTTCGAAAAATCTAAGTCTTCCTTATTGTTAGAATTTATCACCGTGGTAACCATCACATCCTAAGACCCCATGAGTGATGAAAATAGAAGTATTTCTAACTATGGATAATAAAATATCACCTTTAATGACTCTAAATTATATTGAGTTCATTAATGTGATTAACCAAATGTTTACCTTCCAACAGTCTCATGTCAAAAAACCTCCCCAAGAGGAACACTTTGTTTATTAATTCCATATTCTCATATATATTAGTGAGAGTATTTATAAATTATAGATATTTATAAACCACTCATATATTGTAAGAAACGTTTTTGGGCTAGTGAAATCTAGATTATATAGAGTTATTTATTATCTAGCATCTACCATTCTTCCTTATTTATTGCTTCTAGATTAGTACCCATCAACGGAAGATCAGGATCCTTATACAATAAATAATCCTCTCTCAACACATTCTATAATATGAAATACTTCTTATAAAAATTCCTCACCTAGAACTTATGCTCTTCTAATTACATTATTTCAAGATATAATCAGCTCCCACTAAATTGAAAAATGAATAAGAGGGATTAAGAACCACTTACCAAAATTCTACTTCAAGGAAACGGGATAAATGTTGTGACTAAATTAAGATCTATATCATCTTAATTAGGGTATGGTCATCCAATTATCTATTAGTGAAACATCAATGCTGCTTTTTTAGGTCTGATGGAACTTATTATTAAACCAATGGATATTATACCTCTATAAATTTTAAAGTAAACAAAGTAATGGAATTGAACCATGAACTCAATGCACCCAAAATTAGAATAAAACTTCACCTAGGTCACCAAATTGAATCACTAACGTCTAAATAACCCAAAAAATATATTTTTAAAGATAATAATTGAGATAAATATTGTAAAAATAACAACAAAATAAATTTACATGGTTAATATGTGATTTCAGATCCATAGGAGTAATGATTAAAACTCTTTTATTAAAGGACCATAAGAATACTATAATACGATGAGTACCTCAATCATAAGTGATTATACCTTATTAATATAGCTGAGTCTATCTAGTGAAATACTTTTTAAATGATGATATACATCATATGTATATAAATATGAGAAGGTTTTATATTAATGTTTTGATGGATGTAAATTAGATTCATTTATTAATAAAATATGAAGACATAGATTTATGCATGGGATGAATACATTAAAATGACGATATATAATTTAAAACCCTAAAAAAATATCAGGTGAATAGATACCAATGTTCAAACACATCAAGTACTAAGTCTATAAAACATGGAGGTTCATTCAAAAACTAAGAACCTTTGATTTATCTTTTATAATTTTAGGAGGGAAGACATGTCATGAACCACATCGTGAAAATTTGAGAAAAATAGGGGAAATTTTAATTTGTTCTATAATGTGGTTATTGAGAGGAAAATGTAAATTTATCCACTTATAATATCTCAGATAATTTTCATGACCAATCCATTGTTCTTAGAATATGTTTTTTACCATAGATATGGAGTTAGGTGGAATTCTGTGCCATTCAAATTTTCATGGAATATTTAATATTTTTATAATTAAATATTATTTATTCATGCATGTTTGGTTGGTGATATATTTTTAATGAAGTATAGGATTGAGATTTTAACTCTATTAATTCAAAAAGGCGGGGGTCTTATAAAAGGTACACACACTCCAAGAACATCAAGGTCCGGGCAGGTCCCCAATTTCCATTATTTTTCTTTTTCTTTTTTTTATTTCGTTTTATTTTTATGATTTTTATAATCTTTGTGAATTTCTGTGCACACCTGATGGGAATACCCATTTATGGGGTTTAGATAAGAGATAAAGGGAAGGAGAAGAGTGGGGATCATCACTAGGTTTCTTATAAAGAGGTATATTTGGCCTCAGTTGTCGTGCGACATAGATTTGGGAATAAATAATTTGTGTTTTACACCATGAGGTTAACCTATTTTTCTTTACTAAAAATACTTATAGTTTTTTTAAGTTTTAATATTGTTTTTTGGACCTCTATAGGGTCGATCTTGTGTTTCTTGGGGTTAAATCTAGCATTTTGGGAGATCAAAGGGGTTTTCTGTATGGGAAAAGCTAATCACATGGTGTGTAGTTCAAGAACACACACAATGTGTTCTTATTTTAAGGATAGAGGTTAATGAAAAGGGTTTCACAACATATGTACTCAGGATAGTCCATATAGATAAAACCTAGGGTGTGGATGAGGTAATCAACTAAACACCCTATATGGGGGCACATGGCCATGTGGGTAACACTGCCAGAGCCCAGGTATGGTGCATGACCATAAGACATGTGGCCTATAAGGCCTAACACTATGTGGATTACATAGCCAAGCACTCTGTATAGGGTGAGTTAATGCTATATTCTAAGGAAAGGTACACTCAAGATGGGTTATTATACAAGAATATGGAAGATCCTTAGAGTTACATGTCATTTACTCAAGGTGATCATTATATACACTCCCTCCTTGGGGTGTTTCATCTGTTTTCACCCTGGAGTCATAATTCGACACATGAGTAGTCCATTAAGACAATTTTCATCATATATCTCAGTGGTTGAATCCATTTGACATGAATAGATAATCTAGATGGTGTTTTGTTTTAGTAAAGATTTGGTAGGAGGATTTTCTTAAGGTTTTTATCAAGAATCCACCAATGAATTAGGATGTGAGATTTGAGAGAGGGCCGTGGTATTTTTGGTTTTCTCTGTTTTAAGGGCACCAAGTGGGTTTCCTTTAAGGTACCTTCATAATTTCCCTAGAAGTTAATATTGAGTGTCTTCTTGGGCTGATTTTTATAGGTATTTTCTCAAGTTTTATGTTTCATAGAGACATTATGGATGGGTTTTCACTATTTGGTAGGAGGTACAACTGGGTTCCATTAAGTAAATATTGAGATAGGTATAAGGTTCCTATTTGAGGAAACTCCATATGGGTGTAGTGCTGCATGGGGTTTCCCTTGTGGGCATGGTGATCTTTGAGTTGTGTGTTGGGAGGCTGATGAATATTTATTTGATGGTAATGGTTTGAGGTTCAGTTTTAATGGAGGATCCCCTTGTAGGGTGACCTATTATTATAAGGTTTTGGGAACCATTGAGTGGTTCTCTATGTTCTTTTGACCTATAGTATTGTTAGAACAGATGATTTAATAGTTTTATGTCGAGTGATGGTGTTGGATGACCCCTATTTTTGGTGTCTAGTTTATAGGGATGTTGAGGATATTCCTATTTAGGTTTTGGATGTGGGAGGAGACCTTTGGAACACTGATGGTTTTGTAATTGGCCCTGAGTTTGTTTTGGATTCTCACCTCCATTGGATGGTTATTTTGAGTTGGGTTTAGGGGGATAATGGGTGATTTGGATGACTGTACATGCCCTATATTTTATTACGCTACTTTTGATAGGAGATTTAGGATCATGAGATTCTCAAGCCCTCACAGAGTGGGTTATATTTTCTAGGGATGTTCGTACTCCCATGGATAACTAGCTGTGAACCTATATATAGATGGTGGGTTTAGATATTTTATCCCGAATCATTCTTCTAGACTATTGGGACATGATAGACTATCTAGTTTTTTCTACCTAGAGATTAATATCACCATTTATAATCATTATATTAGTTCTCTAAAGGCCATTAGATTCATGTTGTTATTCTAGGTGAAAGTGATGATATCTTATGGTTTATCTTTATACCTTCCCTTACATTGGATGTTTCGTATCTCCTTCTTGATCAGGTAGACATTCGTGGAGTTGTGTGTCCAATTGAGCCATGTTCTCTAAATCCTTTGGATTAGGCTACAATAGAGATAGTTTTACCTCAGGTGTCAGGCAGGAACTTAAGGATCACTATTTTATTCTGTTTTATTTTATTTTTATGTAATATTATTTTCTTTATTTTTTTATTATTCTTTTTTATATTCTACACTTATGGGTATATCAAGTGTTTCATGCATAGGTTAACATGATATTATAGGTTCCCCCCTTAAGGGTGGATACTAAGATTTATTTCTCACCCATGCACATGAACCTCCATTCATGCAAAGAAATTATAAATTATTTTAGGTTGATCAAAAGATGCAAATTTGATTATGTGGAGAAATAAGGTTGATTGATCAAGGGGGATCACTCATGAGTAGTCGAAGGATAATGCTGAAGTAGTTCGACCATTATGGATACTGGGTACGTTGTTTGAATTATAGTATTAGTGTTCATATGTTATAACATGACCATAAGATTATGTGTTTAATTCCATTAATTATAAAATGATTCTATTTTAGTTATATGTTTATGAATACTGTGATGCTCATGGATGTGGATATGTATTTGATTATTTCCTCTTTTATTTCACTCTAATTCGAGGTCATAGTCTCTCCACTATATCTATTTAGACCATCACTATAAGTCATTATCCTCTAGAATATGTGGAGGTGTGATTAAGTCATTTTCATTGGCTAGATCAGTTGATGGGTTAGGTCGACCCGGCCCGGTTCAGAACAAAATGGTATCAAAGGTGTCTTATTTTATGATTTGGGGAGTTAGTAGACATATAGTTTAGGAATGTGACAAAACCTGTGATGGTTATCATATTGGTGCATTTAGAACACATTTTCTAATAAGAATTCTTTATTACTAGGGTTATGAGATATTTTTTCTTGGTTTTTGAAGTTATGGTTATAATATTTCACATTGCATGATTCTCTAGAGTTTTCTTATTTTATAATTTATTTTTGTTTATGACTCCTAGAATGATATAAAGAGTCTAGTGTTCATGGATCATTTTAGGAACATATGATTCACATTACATATTAACTTATGTGTGTAATTTTAATAACGATGTAGGTTTAGTTATTTAGAATGTCCATAAAAACCTAGATGGGGTTGCCCTGTATATCTCCTTGGTGACATTATACTCAAGAAAACTATATTTATTTTCATATGATTATAGGATTTGTGTATCTTGTGGAGACACAATATCTAGTAATGTAAATTTAGTCCCTTTGTTAAGGGATGCAGATAGATTCTTGTGGGTCACTAAGGGATTTGAGATGCACTGTTGGTGTTGGAACAATAAAGTAAAGGGTAACTTATAGGTTTTTTTATAATGAGATCAAGTTTCATTAAGAAAGTGGTTTCTCTAAATTTTGAGGTTTGAGTAGTAGGATAGGGTTATTTTTATTCCATGTTTTATCTACTAAGTCTTATCGTGGGGGCCCATGGATGGTTATCCACTTGGATCTTAGCTGGCTGTGACTAATATTTCCTTTGGTGGGGCCTGTTGAGGCATGTTATCACCAGGTGATCATTGTGTAAAAGGATCTTTCATGTTCAGGCATGAGGCTGACTTAGGCTTGAGGAGTAGAGTGCTGGGAGTGATCTTGGTCTCATGGTTGGAATCAGAGGGTAGGACTGGTTGGGTGCCCAAACTTTCTTATTTTCCATTTTGGATTGTGTTTTTTGGAAATGTGGTGAGATAATGGTTAGAACCTCATGGTTTTGGATTGATCCCCGAGTAGAGGGTGGTCATGTAGTTGATCATGGAATGAGGGAGATGACTTGATTTTAAAGAGTAGTCCCAATGCTGCTTCATTTTGTTTAAACTAGATGGTCATTGGAGGATGTGATCATCATCTTAAGTGGTGTGTTTAGTGTGGATATTTCTATTAATGATTAACTAGGGATGGGTGGTTTGTATGTGTTTGTACTTAAGTATGGGAAATTCAACCAAATTTATTTATTACACTCAGTGGTGGAAGGATTATGGGACATGGAGTTTAGCATACTAGTTGTGTTATCGTTGGATGTATCAGTGGTTTGGGTGAAGATTAATGGTTGGATGACCACAAAGTATTCTCTACGGTAATAAAAATTATGCTGTGGAGTTTTTCATGGGACACATATAAAATGTTTGATAAAAATAGGAGAAATTTTAATTTTTACTCTCAGGTTGTTATTGAGGGGTAAAAGGTTATTTTTTACCCTTATAAGATCTCACATATTTTTTTGACCAATTCATTGGTCTTGGAATAATCTATTTACCCTAGGGAAGGAGTTTTGTGGAATTTTGTGCCATTTATTTTTTCACAGAATATTTAATATTTAATTAATTAAATATTATTTATTTACACACATATTTTCAATTATATATTTTGAATAGAGTGTTGAAATGAGATTCCAACTCCATGGTTGATTCTAGAGTGGGGGTTTTTTCCTTGATGAGGTATAGACTCTCTATGGGAACTGATGCCGAGACTAAGACCTCCTTTCCCTTTTTTTGTCATTTGTTTTTTTATTTTCTATGTTATTTATTTCTTTTTCTATTTATCTTTTGTTTCCTATTCACCATAGCTTTATTTTTATTCCTATATGCCCCCCCCCTTTGGGGTGTTTAGTTGAGATATAAAGGTAGGGAGAATAGAGGGGATTTTAATTTGGGTACCACTGTAGAGGTAGATGAGGGAATAGTGGTTGCACGACACTCATCCAGGATCGAAGTGTCAACATTTTACACTCGAAGGTAGAACCATTTTAATTTTTTTCCACAATTCCTTATTTTTTAGTTTTTATAGTTTTAATATTATTTTGTAATTATGGGGACCCCTATAGGGTTGATCTAGTTTCTTTTATAGTTGAATTGAGCATTTAGAGTGATCATAAGGGTTTTCTGTTTGGGGAAACTTGTTCAAAATCCATATAGTTTAAGACCACACTTCGTGCATTCTTATTTTTGGGTGAGAGGTTGAATAAGAGGTCTAAATGATGTTTTTTTATGAAACTATATATAGGTTAGACTTTGGGCGTGGATTAGGTAGTTGGAAATACACCCCATATGGGGTAACATAACCATGTGGGATACACAACTAGAGGCCAAGTGTTGTACATGGCCAGATTCCATGTGGTATATATGACATGAACCTGTGTGGGGTTCATGGGCAAATAAATGGAAAGGAACCCCCTGTGGGAGATATTCTATATAGGGGGAGTTCACACCATGTACTTAGGAAAGCTACACACTGGGTGAGTTGTGGTACATGACCATGGATGATCATTGGAGTTACAAACAATGTACTTGAGTTGCACGCCATGTACTTTCCCTCCTTGGGGTTTTAACTTTTTTTTCACCATGGCTTCATTATTGGAAACATGATTAGTCCTTTTTAGTGTTTTTTTCATAGATCATAGTGGTTGAATCATCACAACATAGAGATTCCATTTGGATGGTGTTTTGGTTTGGGTGAGAATTCATAGGAGGGTTTCATTGACATTTTGATCTAGAATCTTCCTATGATATGTGATGTGATATTTGAGGCTTGAGATAGGGTCATGGGAATTTTTGTTTCCATGTATTGATGATTATATATGGGTTTTCTAGGTGGTTCCTTCAAACGGTCCTCAGAAAGAAGGATCAAGTGGATTCTGGGATATGTTTCACTAGGTGGTTTCTTAAGGTTTAGTTTGTGTAGATACTTTTTGGATAGGTTGTCTTTGGGTGGTGGAGGGTAGGTCTAGGTTCCATTGAGTATATGTTGAAATGGATATGAGGTAAAAATTTAAGGAATTCCCTTATGGGCTTGGGGTAGCTTGATGTTTCCCTTGTGGGCTTGGTGATCTTTAGATATTGTGTTAGGGGGTCGATCGATGTTTCTTTGATAGGGTTATCCTCATTTTTTTTATTTTGATGGAAGATACCATATATGGTATTCTTCTTATTTTGGTGTTTTGGGAACCATGCAGGGTTATCTTTCTTTTTTTGACCTGTGATATGGTCTGTGATGATGATTTAGTTATTTGATGTTGGGTGCAAGCATTAGATGACACCTGTTTTTTGATGGAAAGTGGATAGGGATGTTGAGGCTTCTTCTTTTTTAGGTTTTTTATCTAGGAGGAATCCATTATGAAATTTATGGTTTGGACATTGGAATTTATTTTGTTTTGGATTCCCTCCTCTATTGGTTAGTTATTATAAGGTAGGTCTAGAGAGCTAATGGATGATCTGGATGAGTGCGCACCCCCTCTAGTTTTTGAAATTTCTCTAACTAGTGGATTTGTGATCACGAGATGCATAAGAACTCATGAAGTGGAATATATTTGTCGTTATGTGTATTTTTCTAGTGTAACATGGTCTATAAACTGAAAGTGGTTCGGAATATTTTGCCCAGACTATTTTTATAGGAATACTAGGGCTTAAAAGTTTTCTTGTTGTGTGGACATAGAGATCATTGTCGCTAGATTCAATAATTATATTATATTACTAGATCTTTCTAGATTTATGTTGTTGTTACATAATCCTAGGATGAGTTACAAGGGTCTAGATTTATTCTTATCCTTACATTGGACATTTTAGAGGTCCTTCTTGATCAGGGAAACATGCATAGCGATGTGTTGACATGAGATCCACATTCATTAAATAGTTTAACATAGGCCACAATTGGGTTAGTTTTACCTTGGGTTCCAGGAAAGAACGTTATGTTCACTATTTTTCTTCTATTTTATTTTTTTAACCCTTTTTATTTAATTTATTTTTTTAGGCCAATGTCTATTCTACTAGACTAGACATATCAGATGTTTCATGCACATATTTTGAAAGAAGATTATAGGTTTACCATTGGGGGTGGCCTACTAAGATTTATTTATTTCTATCTATATATTCAACTCTAAGAATGCAAAGAACTTATTTATGATTTAAGTTTGATCATAATATGAACAATGGATTGGGTGGAGGTCCAATGTTTCTTGATTGGGGAAAATATATCACGAGATGTTAGAGGATTGAGCTGGAGTAGTTAAAACACTATAGAGACTTGGTATGTGACTTAGATAAGAGTTTTAGTGGATACTTGTATATTTTATATACTTTTATTTATTTATCATTTATGTGTGGTTAGGCTAGTGGGTGACTAAGGTCTGTATATTATTTCATGATTGTGATTATTTATGTTGCATTCCATTTATTAAAACATGATTCTGTTTTAGTTATTCGTTTATGATTACTACGATGTTTGTGTATGTGTATATGTGTTTGGTAATTTCTAATATTATACTTTGATGCAGGGGTATAAGCCTCCCCACTACATCCTTTAAGGAACTCACAACAAGTTAGTTGTAATTAATCATATTTTCCATGTATTATTTTTAGATATTATATGGATTTTTTTCAAGACCAGGCACTAAGAAAAGTGTGATTTTGAGGCCCAGTGATCCCAGAACAAATTTTTTAAATATATTAAATATATTAACCTCACACTTGAGAAATTTTCCAAAATAAGTGGAAGAAATCCCCAATAGTGGTCCAAATTAGAAATCTACAGTCATCATTGAGTTCAAAATGTGGGTTTACCATAGGTGTGACATAACCTTTGTCGGTGTAAGGCATTTTTGAAATGGTTATCTTGAGTAAAAATGAAAATAATAAATAAATAAATTTATTTTTTTTATTTTTTTAACATAGAGACTAATATCTTCAAAAAATACATGGTTATAGAGATATCTTAGGGTTGACTATTAAACACTGGAGACCTAGAGAGACCGTTATATAGAGTTTTTGAAAGATGAAACTAGATCAGATCATGATCAAGGATCATTGCAACATTGGAGTTCATGGATCTCCCCGGTCATGGAAATATATGACCATTATTCATCAACGATTGATCCAAACTCTAGGTAGTATGTTTGTTTTGTTATTTTCCCATTCCATTCTTTTTATCCCTGTTGAATGCAGATCAATTCCATGAACATAATTTATTTGTGCATCGATGGTAGATTAAATTTATGGAATTATTTTTTTGTTCATTTTTTATCTATACTTATTCGTTAATCAATTATATAAAAACTAATTGAGTGTGAATGAAAAAAGGATGATCTTTTTTCTAACATACTGTGGCTTATGTTTTTCCCCTCATTTATTTTCATGTTCATCATGAGTATTTCCATTGGCTGGTGGTTTGATGATTACCTGATATTTGATCATTGCACGATTGTTCTTCAGTGCATCTGATCAATATAGTGGGTATGGATTGTGATGTAGGATGTGATTTAAGGATCAACAATGAAAATGGATGATTTTAGGAGTAATGAGACCAGATTGGAAAAAGGGTTCCATTATTCCCAGTTTTGATGTTTGGATGTGATAGATGGCTCAATAATGGTGTTTTACAAGTAAAGATGAACCCAAGTCCTGATGATAGACATTGGAAAGGGTCAGTTGACCCCCGATCATAGATTTCCTGACATAAACCATGGAAATGAAAATAGTGGTGGTGACATGGAAAATATCCACATATTTTGGAAAATCAAACATTACACAATATGTAATGCAACATCACACCATGTGGGACCCCCTTATGTGGCATTAGGGTTTCCATAGTGAGTTAAATATCACAAACTATGTGACCCTATCACATTTCGTGTTACATTTATTGGAAGCTCAAAATGTATCTAAAAGGATACATGGACACTGAAAAAACTAGTACACAGACATGGCCATGTGTACAAGGGCATGACCAATTTTACATGGGTTGGCATACAGGCACAAACAGCGGTACATGGTCATATGAATACGGTAGGGGTAAGGTTCTAGGTTATATTTTCACACCATGTACTATTTATACAAATTGTGTATATAGAAATTTACATGTCATGTGAGGAAACACCACACGGGCAGGATATGGGATAATTGGACATGCCGTGTACCCCCAGTATACATTATGTACCCCCTTTCATAGTGTTTGTATCCCTTCATTTCATCAGTCTAGATAAGTCTTGGTTGAGTGTGTTCCCTTGGTCTTTTTTCACTTATGGGTACAATGTGTTATTACTACTATATATCAGGATTGTGATCTCCTTTATAGAATGAGTCCCAGATAGAGTTCATGGTGTCTCTCCACAAGACTAGAGTGAGATCCTATATCATCATTATACCCTAGGTGGTATTTTTGGAATCAGCATGACCTCCTTGAGTAGGGAATTTATCCTTTATCTTGTAGGCATTATCAGTAGGGTTCATGGTATCATTGGAGTACGACCCCCTACATAGAGGGTTGATCTATATTGGTTTTAGGGTGTCTCCCAATGGTTCTAGGAATGACCCCTATCTAGGTATCAAGATCATCTGAGACTAGTGATCTTTATTGGGTGGGGAACAGTGATCTTGACCTCTTGGGTGAGTGTCTTTGGTGATACCATGGATCATGAAGTAGATTCTCTAAAAATGAGCATTGCTTCAAGCAAAATTATGTGGCTAGAATTTGGTTGTGACCAACTAGTGGTGTGGTGTCCTTCTTTAGTATATCTAGGTTTTTAATTTTTTTATGCATTGAATTCTATATTATTATTATGATATGATTATTCTTTATTATTCATGTTTAGTGTTTTTGGGGTGTCATACTTGGTATTTTTATACTCACCCTTGCTTGGGTTCTTCCCCCATGTGTCATGTCTTATGAAAATGAAAACCCATTTCATGGTGTCCTGGGAGGATAGAGATAAGGTGAAACATATCTTGATGTTGACAGATTGAGGAATTTTTTAGGTGCTTACATTTTATCATATTCATCTCCCTTGGATAAATTTGGAATCTCTATAGTTTTTGGTTGGGATTTTATTTGGTCCCTTTTCTATTTCTATACTTTACCATCATACATTGTTTGTGGGATCATAGATGTATTCATAAATTGGTTTTAGCTGTTTTCTTACATTTCATAATTGTATGGGCTTGGAGACGTGTGTGTGTGCATACAAGTACTTTAGGATAATTCCTTCAATGTGTGGGATATGACTACTTGGCACTAGTCTCCAGCCCCCTGGTCTATTTGAGGTGGGATTGGGGTAGTCATGGTTCAGACCCCGGTGGGTTGGGTCATGAAAGAGTGGAATTAAAGTAGTTGGTTAAACCTTAGGACCAGATTCCATGAGATTTGTTTTGGGAAACAATTTTTAGTGTTTCATTTTTGGATTTTTGTCTAGGGACTCTTTTGTTGGTGTGGAGGCCAATGTATCCATACACCTGGACTCTGATCACCTAAATTTTGATGCAGTATATGTATAAATTGGTAGCTGGAAAAACCTTGGTATATGCACCATATAGGAAAGTTTTGTGGTTTCTATGTTCTTCTTGAGTCATCTCCACAAATATACTCCATGTCCGTGGTACATCTTGTTTATTTCAGGATGCCTCCATGAATACATCTATCTAGGATTCCACCACATGATCATGAGGATGGTCTTCCTAGTGAATATGATTTAGTACAAGGACTTGTACTAGCGATAAAACCTCCAAGAGTTTTACCATCTATTCCTCCATCCGTTGAGCTGTAGATAGAGTTGAAAGTAGTAGATTAAGATGCATGTAGTCTGAGTGCACTGCATGAGTTCCATAGGCAGTGACCTCCTAGGTTTCAGGGTGATCCAAACTCTTAGGTGGATGAGGACTGGATAGAGGCAATCACATGAGTTTTTTTCCTTGTGAGGATGCCTACAAATAAAATGGATGTTCTTGTGCTGAGTCTGTATTAGAGATATTCTAGGAAGTGGTGGAGTTTAGTGACTCAATAACATAATGAGACAGATCTCTCTGGGTCATACTTCAAATGTCTCTATAGGGAGGATTTTTATCTAGACACATTGTGATCAGTGTTCATATAGAATTTTCCACATTTGCATTAGGGAAGTTTGACTGTGGTAGAGTATTTGGAGAGGTTTACTAATATCCCATGATACTCCATGGATATGGTTTGGGATCTATTTTTTAGAGTATAGAACTTTGAGAATGGATTAAACTGGAATATTAGTTCTTCAGTGGTATCCCTTTGCATTCCCACCTATGCTAGGGAACTTGAGAAGGCCTTTGTAGTGGAGATATTATTAGTAGAACATGTGATGATAATGAGTGTTTTTAGTTGGTACCTAGGAGTTGAGACATCAGTAGTAGATAGGCTATGGTATTCATAGGGATCCAAGTGTGTCATATGCTTCAAGAGATGATCCCAGAACACAGGATCAGTGACACAAGGCTCTCAGGATAGCTTGAATCAGCTAAGGGAGAAGGGATGTTTCTCTTATGATGGTTGGGGAAATATGTATTGGAATTGTCTAACCTACCATAAAAATAAATGAGAGAGGTTTTAGGGACCACCAATATAGAGGTAGAGGAAGGATTAGGGTGGTATTTAGGGAGGATGATGTGGAAAAGGGGCCGATAGAGTGGAAAGAAGTGGTCATAGGTTTTACCTTCTACCACCACCACCCCAGGTGGTCCACACTAGGATCAAGAAGCTGGTGGTTAAGGACTAGGCCAACTTTAGGATATATATTCTAATAAACACAAGGCTCTAGGGATGATACATGGTATGATCTATGTATCTTATACATTAGATGTAGTATTGATAGATATAGGTGTAAGTCATTAATTTCTTACCACTTCTCTTCTTTGAGACTTAGAGATTTTGGTTTAGCCTTTGGATTGAACCTTGGGGTAATAAACTATAAAACATGGTTACTTAGGGATTGAAAACTTCCACTAATAGTGTGATATTATGCTTGGAGATGAGAGTTTTTTATAGGACCTATTTTTAGAAATGACGATATTATACGATTTTATCTTAGGTATGGACTAGCTATCCATAGTTTATGCCCTGATTGACTATTTTAGGCAGAGGATGTAGTGTGTCCATAGTTATGGGATAATTTTTTTCTTTGTGGGTGAAAGAGAAACCTTAGAGGAGTAGGATGATCTCATGAATAGGAGATTGTAACTTATTACACACTAGTTTCCAAGAATGAATCTTGGATCAATGGAAGCTATCGGCTACCAGTTCCCTATGGTGATGGAAGAGTATGAGGACATCTTTTTAAAGGATGTGCTATGATTAACTCTCTATTGGGAGATAGACTTCTTCATTAACTTATACCCCAGGAAAACCTTGATATCTCCACCAGTATATCAGATGGATCCAATATATTTGCGTGTGCTAAGGTCTAAAGTAGAGGACTTTATGGAGAAAGGATTTTTCATACCTAATGTTTCCCCTGGGTGGCCTAATGTTTTTCACCAAGAAGGATGAAATGAGATTGAGGTTGTGTGTGGACTACCAACTCTTAAACCAGGATATCATGAAGAATAAGTATCTACTACCAAGGACCGATGAAATTTTAAATCTTTTGAGAGGGGATCGATGGTTTTTAAAGAATGATCTTAGATCTGTCCATCACCAACTATGAGTACCAGATGAGAATATATAGAATATGGTATTTAGATGTCATGGTTTTCACTATGAATACTTGGTGATCCATTTGGAAAGATTAAATCCCTAGTAGTGTTCATTAAACTCATAAACCATATCTTTCGGCATTTCTTTGAGTAGGTCATTGTGGTATTCTCAATGATATCCTAGTGTACTCAGCATATAAGTATGAGCACACAGTACACATGATTATGGTTCTAGAAACACTTTGAGGGAACCAAATTTAAGGGAATCTCTCAAAGTTCAGTTTTGGATTTGATAGGAACACTTCATAGGACACACTATCTCAGAGGTATGAGTGACAGTTGACCTAGTGAAGGTTAAGGAAATGATTTCTTGGGAGCCACCCAAGAGTGTTACTGAGGTGTGAAGATTTCTTGGGATGTAAGGGTAATATTATATCTTTGTACCTAATTTATCCATAGTAGCAGAACCCTTGATAGATTTGAACCAGAAGGGGAAGACTTTTGTATGGATAGAAAGGTTCTAGAAGTGCTTTCAGGATTTGAGGAATAGGTTGAAGATCACTCCCATCAAGATATTTTTAGAGTAGCATGTTGATTATGTATTATTCTGTGATGCATCAACTATTGAGATTGGTTGTGTTCTGATGCAAATATAGGAAGTGATTTCCTATGTTTCACATCAGTTGATAACACATGATTATATCTACATAACCCAATATCTTTAACAAGTAGAAGTAGTATTTACATTAAAGATGTGGTGACACTACCTGATATTTGAGCAGATTATCATCTAATATGACCACAAGAGTCTCAAGTATATTTTATCTCAGAAGGATCTTATCTTGAGATAGAGGTGATGGTAAGATTTAATCTAGGAATATGAATTAGATATTGTCTATAATCATGTGAATGGGAACATGGTGGAAGATTCTCCCAGTAGGAGACACTGTTCTCAATTTTTGGCTAATGAGTCAGAGTAGTAAATGTTATTGTAGTTTCCCTAAGTGGAAAAGGATGGTTATTCATATATAAATTAGATTGCTGTAACCCTATAATTTTAAATCATTTCAAGGATAAATAACTTGTAGATATAGAATTTTGGACCTTATATACTTATATATCTACTATCAATTCTCTTGATAGATATTCTGAAGGGGGAGTATTCTATCCTTTTCAAAGGACGGATGATGGAACCCTTGATGTTGATGGAGGAGGTGATGTGGGAGATTTATAAACCCCCTTAAGTGGTACATCCATGTGTGGAAAAGATGTAAAATTTACTTCTACATATATTTTTGTGGATAGACCAAAAATTTTGTGTTTTAGATTTTATCTCTCAATGCCTCACCTTTCAAAAAATGAATGTTGAGTACCAAGTTCTAGTGGGTTTAGTTAAACCCCTAGAGGTTCCATAGTAGAAGTGGGATAGGATTTCCATGTAATTCATGATGGTTTTACCATATAAATCTTTGGGACATGATACCATGTGAGTGATTTTAGACCAAATCACCATGTAATCCCACTTCCTAGCTATTTGAGAGTAGTGTTCAGTAGAGATCTTGGGACACTTGTATGTGAAGGATATATTCTGGCTCCATGGATTTCCCTTGATGATAATTTCAGATGAATTTTTTTTTTCTTATTTTCATGATTATGGAGAGGATTTTATGAGGCTTTAGGACTCAATTGTATTTGATAAAAATGATTCACCCCCAAAAAAATGGACAGACTGAACATGCCATTAAAGTCTTGGAGGAAAAACAACAGGTTGACATATTGGGTTTTGGCCATAGTTGGGAGGATAATCTACCCTTGGTGAAGTTTTCAAAAAAAAATAAATACCATTAAACCATTAGTTTAGAAGAATTATAGTCCTTGAATGTGCTACCCTATGAGTCCCCACTTTGTTGGAATGATCCATGTGAGTTAACATTAATGGGCCCATAGTTGGTACGAGCTCAATAGAGAATGTTCAGATTATTTAAGAGCAGATGAGGACTACACAAAGCCATCATAAATCTTATGTGGAATAAATACATGTGTTTATGAGGTTCTCACCTCAATATGGATTATATATATTTGGATACATAATCTTTCTATATCTAATATTCATTGTCCCTTTTCGTATACTACATATATTTCATGTGGTGGCATACCACTTAGCTCTACCACAATAGTTGGACTGGGTACTTGACATCTTCCATGTGTCACAGTTGAGGAGGTACGTGCATAACCCATCACATGTTATCTACTGGGGGAGATAGAAATTGATGGTGGATATACCTTTTCTGATTACACAATGGAGATTAAGGATTAGTAGGATATGATCATTTTTGTGACATCTATTCCCTTAGTGCATGTTTGGTGGAAGCACAAGAATCTTCCGGAGAGAAGCTGGAAGTAGGAGACCTAGATGTGAGCCTAGTACCATCATATTTTTTAGTAGTTTTTTTGATTTTTTGAATGAAAATACCTAAGTTTGGGAGAATTTAATGAATCATATTTTACATATATTATTTTTTGACATTATATGGAATACTTTTGAGATGAGGCACTGAGAAAATATGTGATTCAAAGTCCCAGTGAGAACAAAATAAATGGTTGAAATATATTAAATATATTAACACCACATTCATGTAGAATCTCAAATAGGGTATAATATCACAAATCTAAGGACAAAATTGAGTTCAGAACATGGGTTTTACCCTATGTGCAACATAAGATTTTTTAGAGTGTTGCGTTTGTGAAATTTTTTTCATGGGTGAAAATGAATAAAATAAATAAATAATTTTTTAATATAGTTACTAAGTTATTATATAAGTACACGGTTATACAGATGTCTATGGGTTATAATCTAAACCATGGAGACATAGATAGGCCATTAGAGAGCATTCTTGGCAGACGTCAATGGATCATATCAGGATCAAGGATCGTTTCACCATTAGAGTTCATGGATCTCACCAATAATTGAAACATAATACCATTCATCCTCAAATATAGATCCAAAATATAGTTAGGATGTTTTCATTTTAAATTTTTATCAACTTATTTATATCCCAGTCAAACACAGATCAATTACACAAATATAATTGATTTGCGCATCAATAGTAGATTAAATTGATGGGATTTTTTGTTCGTTGTTTATCTATACCTATTTGTTCATAAATTCTACAAAAAAGGATCAAGGATGAAGAAAAAGAACGCCACGTTTCATTCCTCACATCTTGTTTCATATGGTTTTCTCCCTTGTTTTATCACATGTCCATCATATGTACTTCCTTTGGCCCATGGTTTGAAGATTAGATGGTATTTTATCATTTCATGACCGTTCTTCAGTGAGATAGATTAATACTGTGGGTATGGATTATGATGGAGGTTTAGATTAATGTATTGAAAATTATGGTGGATTATTCAATGAAGAATGAGATTGGATTGGATCATGGGTTTTGTTCTTCCTAGTTTTTTCATGCGACAATGATAGATGGATTGATAGTGGTGTTTTCCAAGCATATCGAAACCTAGATCCCAACAATCAATTTTGGAAAGGGTTGTATGAACCCCAAATTGAGATTTACTGAAAGAAATAATGATCGAGGAAACAACAGTGG
The DNA here is from genome assembly GCA_963277665.1 of Viscum album. NCBI lineage: Eukaryota > Viridiplantae > Streptophyta > Magnoliopsida > Santalales > Viscaceae > Viscum > Viscum album. The sequence goes on along the minus strand of OY728122.1, from coordinate 1,069,961,544 downwards.
TGATGTGGAGAAGATCTATGGATTCTAGAAAATCCCATGTTACACGGTGTGTAATGTAGTGTTACATTCCATATGGGAACCCCCTGTGTTGTGATAGAGTTTTCGAGGAGAGTTAAATATCACACGCTGTGTGACCCCATCACGCACCATGTGACACATGTCAGTAGATTGAAATATATCTTTTGGGATAAAAGTACATGGGAAAACCAATTAAACAAGCACAACCATGTGTATACGAGCATGGATAGGTGTACACAACTTGGTACATAGGCATGACCAATGGTACATAGGCATAGGCAGATGACACGGGTAAGGTTCCATATGATCTCTAAACACTATATACTATTTCTACACACAATGTATATGAATATTTAAATTATGTGTGAGGAAACACCACTTGGGTTGGAAATGGGTTGGATAGACACACCATGTACCCCCAATACATGTTGTGTACCCCCTTTTAGGGTGTTTATAGCCCTTTGACTATTTATTCTTGACCAGTCTTGGTTGAGTGTTATAACTTGGTACATTTTACCTCTAGGGTACCATGACGTATTACATCCACATCTCAGGATTGTGATCCCCTCTAGAGTATGAGTCTCAGAAAGAGTTTGTGGTGTCCCTCTATGAGATTGGAGTGAGATCCTCTATCATCTTTATATCCTAGGTGGGGTTTTTAGAATTGACATTACCTCCTTGAGTATGGAATTTATCCCCTATATAGAAGGCTTCATCATTAGGTTTCATGGTATTGTTGTCATACGAACCCCTATGGAGAAGCTTAATCCATATTGATTTTGTGGTGTCCCCCAATGGTCTTGGGCGTGACCCCATACCCGGGATCTGAGAACAGTGAGATTTATTGGTAAGGAAAAATGACATTGAACTATTAGATGAGTTTATTCAGTGATAGCTTGGATTATGGAGTGGGTTCTCTGGGAATGAGCATTTATTTGAGCAGAATCTTATAGCTGGTAGTTGGTTGTGACTGCCTGGTGGTGTGGAGTCCTTCATAAGTATATCATGGGTTTTACTTTTGTTATACATTGATTTATATATAATTTTTATGATCATAATATTATTTATTCTTAATTTTTAGCATTTTTATGGTGTCCAACTGGGTATTTTTATACTCACCACTATATACACTCTACCCGCATGTGTCATTTCTTATTCAGATGATGACCAATTTGACGGTGTCTTGAGAGGGAAGAGAGTAGGGGGAGTATAGCCTGATATTGATAGGACGAGGTGTTTTTTGGGTACATTCATTTGATTTTATTCCTCTCCCTCGGAGAATATTAGACTATATGTAGATTTTTTTTGAGCATGTATTTGGCCCCTTTTTTTATTTTAGTATATTATTGTCGTACTCTATTTGTAGGATCATAGATGTATTCAAGCATTGGTTTCAATTGTTTTTTTACATTTCAACATTGTATGGGATTGTATTTAATTGTGCGTGGATAAAATTACTTTAGGATAATGACTCCCTTGTGTGGGATATGATTTCTAGCACTTATCTCATACCCCATACCTATTGAAGGTGGGCGTGGGGTAGTCGTGGTTTGGACCCTAGTGGGTTGAGTCATGACATCAGTATACTCTGGTGTATGAGGAGGTATTGTTGAGTCCTTTTTATAATCTAGATCGAGTGATGGTTTAGGTTGACCTGGGATGATTCAAGACATAAAACCTCTCATGTGAATATACATGTCTCACTTTAATAGGTTCTTGATGCATTTCAAAAACCCAAACATAAGTTATTGGATAAACTCTTGGAGATAATTTATAGGGAATGAGATGCACCACCCAACTAACCAAGATTGGCATGGATTTCTATTATAAACTTTTTTCCTACCAAAATAATCATGATTTTGGTGAAACAACTTTACTAATATCAATCATGATGATTTTATATATAGAGAGTGATGTGTTGATGAAATATTTTTAGTTAAAATTATTATTTAATATTTTTAGATACATGATATTTTTTTTTCATTTCCTGATGTGTAGATATATGAAGATTAATAACACAAAACGAGAACTTTCTTTTTTGATGATACATTATTCACAAAATTTACTATTGGTGATACATCATTAACTTTGGTTGTTTTTAGTGATACACCATTCATTTGGATCATTATTGGTGATATATCCTTCAACTGGTTATTATTGGTAATATATTATTTACTAATTATTAGGTTTTTAGTGATTACTTGTTCACTTAAGTTTTATGTACACAATAGTAAATTTTTCACTAATGAATATTTTATATGGTGATACCTCCTTCACCTATTTTTGTGATCATACCATGGGAATTATCATCCCATTTTGGAACTAGCCAAATCAAGTATGAGTAAACTATAAATGTGGATCCTTGAGTACCCAATAACATGATAGTATATTCAGGTTATTTTCATATAATCATTTTCATTTAGAATATTCATGCACATAAATATTTTTTATTATTAAGGGAACTATTGGTGGTGGGATATTGAGTTTTATGCTCACCCTAAATGTGAACCTTGGTAGATGTGTAGAGTTTATGATTGGAAATTTGAATGAGGAAAAAAACCTAGTATAGGTGAGAGGGTCAGAGTATCGTAGTGGAAATTTTGAGATAGGTCCTAAGAGTAGTTTATGATAAGGTGGAAAGTCTCCTTATTATTTTATTTTCTATCATTTTTGGTATTGCATATGATGACCCCACTAGAAATATCTATTAGGATATATAACTATATGATATTAATGGGATCAATTTGTGATAGAATGGAGATGCTATTTATTTATGGAATACTTTTCACTATACCTCTATATGTTATACTCAAATGTTATATTTTTTTATATATGTTTATGTTATTTGGTTTTAATAATTTCATTGATACCAATGGTATAATCTCATCAGGAGTTGTTATCAACCCTCACTGTTAGTCAGTATCTTATAAAAAATGAGAAGGTATTCCTAAATTCATGTATCATTTAGTTCATTCCATTAGGATGTTACACTATCCTTTAAAAAGAGAAGGTAAATTGAAATAATTTCCTTTATTTCTTTCAAAACCGTATTACTGTCCTTTGGAATGTGAATAATGTGTTCATTATAGAGAAAATAATCCCTAAGTAACTTAAAATTGTAAATACCCAAGGGGATATTGATGATTATAATAAGTATAAAGAGGATTACAATTAAATATCATGCCTCATTACAGAAACCATGAATTCAAAAATTTCAAAAAGTTCATGAATATGTCGATGTGTTTAAAAAGATTGTATAATTAAAAAAAATTTATAAAAATTATTCTATAAAAGACTTAAATGAAAGATCTAAGACAATATTTCAATGTATAATGGGTAATTTTATACTAGTGTAAACTCATATACTTTATATGATGTGGAATATTGACAATTTTAAGATTTTTGGTTTTCCCGTCCAAAAATAATTAACAATGGACTTGATCCTATAATATTTAACGAGATCATGGAATTAGTTCATTGTTAATAATAACATGAATGAGAACTAAATTTATGTCCTTAAATTAAATAACTATTTATGTAATTATTAAGTGAAATTATGAATATCTCACCCTGAATCTATCTTTGTATTGAATAAAGGGAAAGGAATGGAAAAATAAAAAAAATAATGCAAAACAATTCTAAGCATACTTCTCATGCACTAAAAACTTATGAAAAAATATCTAAATTGGAAAAGTTATTTAATTATGGAAGGAAAAGAAATCGTTTGAGTGATTAAGGGATATTTTTTTAAGATATTTGGAATCTTAATGGAATTTAGTATTCTAAGATAGGTATTTTTTAAAGAAGGTAATCATTCAGACATTACTTTATGGTTTTTGGATACCAGTAGTGCTTCTAAAATTTATATGGATATATAATAGTTGTGAAGTAAGAAAGAGTTGGTGAAGGGAGAAGTGGATCTACATGTTGGCAAAATGGTTAAATTTATATCCTTACATATAATAATTTACAACCTAGATCCTCCTATAAAATTAGTTCTCAAGTTATAGAATTGTTATTTTACACCAACCATAAAAAACTTTATTTCTGTATCTTTTCTTAACAAGATTTTTTTTATTTTTTTATTTTAGAACTAATATTATTTTATTTATTTAAATGAAATATATTATGGTGGTTTCAATATGATATATAGTCTATATTTATTAGGTTTTTAAAATACAGTCAATGTTATGGACATGAAGTAGGTCAACAAAAAAGACTGTATCCTTTCACACTTTTGGCATTATTACTTGGTTTATATTAATGATAATTTAATTTAAAGACTCAAAGAACATAGTATCTTAGAATAATTTAATTAGGAACCATATGATATATGAAAATCTTGTTTAAAGTGTAATATATATGAGAATCCATTTTCTAAAAATGGATAAAGAGAAAAGGATTTATTAAACTTAGTGCATTACGATGTATATGGACCTTTAAATATCCAAGAATAGAGAGGTTATAAAAACATTATTTACTTTACCAATGATTATAGTAGGAATGTGTTATTATAATAAGATACAATTATGAATCCTTTTAGAATTTTAAGGAGTTGAAGAAGTAAATAATTAAATTAAAAAGAGTATTAAATATCCATGATTATATTGATGAGGTTAATGCTTAAACCAAGATTTTTTTGAACATATCAAGGAGTGTGTTGTTATATAATAAATAACTACTCGAGGAATACCATAATGTAATACACCATAATGGAATAGTTTATATAAAGGTAAAAATAAAACCTTATTGGTCATAGTTAGACCAATGTTGAGTTATAATGAACTACCTTCACATTTAATGGATTATTCTCTAAAAAAGATACTATTTACACTAAAATGAGTTTCATATAAGACAGTATAAGAGATACCACCAAGGATATAAAATTGGTTTAGTACCAAAGAATATAATATAAATATTTAGGGTTGTGAAGAATACATTATTTGCATGGTTTATATTATTCTAGGACCCAAATAAGATAAGTGTATCTTTATTGGTTGTCCCAAAAAAACAAGGAGGGATTATTTTTATAACCCTGACAAGAAAAATATTATGGATTAAAATCATGTTTTCTTGAGAAAAGAGTTCATTTCTAATAAAATAATGTTTGGTATATAGAGATTCCAAAAGTTATATAATATGAAGACAATTAATTTATGGATATAAATGAGTTGGTTCTATTAGTGATAGTGGAAGAAGAACCAAATTAATGTACAATTGAACTGGGAAGGATAAGAAGTATTATTCATGTCCCTAAGTGGTATTAATTTTTTATTTTAAGTGAAGATGAGGTTATTCATGGTCAGAGTAGAATGGAATGAGTGGGTTGAATTTCATTTTGAAAATAAAAACAATAATTGAAAAGGGAAGATTCAAAAAAAAGGTTTCGATATAATGAAGTGATAAAGTGATAAAATTTTATCATTATTATAAAATGAATATCAATTTTAATTAAACAAGTAAGAACATGGGAAAATAGATGAAACAAATTTACACAATTATGTGTATCAAGATTGAATGATACAATGAATAAGTTTAAATGGAGAGAAATCATTGTTTAATAAAGAAGTTTGATAAAATCTTATTGTGAGACCTTAAATTTCCCCTCTTTAGGTTGATAAGTTTTTCAAATTACCTTAATTATAATGGAGATAAAATTTTTATTAGGATTTTTGTGTTTATTAAAACCTAACTCAAACAAAAAAAACCTAAGAACTGCAGTAAGGAAGAAACCAAGGTTTTCTCCCAAGAAGGAAGATCTATAGGGAATATTTTATCACTTTTTTTTATTATTTTTATTTTATTATATTAATTATTTTAAAAGGGATTTAGAATGGATAAGAATAAAAACTATGATCAAGAAACACAATGAAAAAAAATAAATTAAACAATTGAAATCAGAATGTAAAAAAATCATCAGTGGAAAACTGATAGAAAGAAGAAGAATAAACCTAACTAATGAATGAAATAGATCGGTCTTTATTCATCCTTTTTAATGGTTTTAACAACTACAATTATTTTAATTAAAGAATTAAATATCTAAGATTTCATTTAATTTATTAAATTATAATTATATTACTACTGAGATTTTGGAAATAGAACTCCATTACAAAGGAGTTGATCAATTCTCTTAAAGATCATAAAAATCAAAAACACGAAAAATACTCATGGTACTGACAATTATTCGATAAAAGAATGATAAATGTAAACAACATGAATCGTTTTCAAATTTCCACTCTGCTCAAATTTAGTAGCCAAATTTTGAGTTCATCACATTCTAAATAGAAATATATCGTACTCAGAATGGAAGAAAAATAATAAAAAAATTACAGATCAATGTAATTTTCGGAAGTAATTTTATTTTTAAATTACAAGATTCTGGAATGATTTAATATTGGGAAATAAAAAAATTTAAAACTCAGAAAAACTTCACCATGTGAATAAACTAGTTTTGGTTACCAGTAATCTAGCCAGACATCTCCTTTGAGAAGCAACACATGCCCATATTCATATTATTTGTCTCCTAGAGTTGTAGAAGCTTCCTAAAAAATCTTGTTGTTTCACTCTCATATATTTTTCTAACATCTCTAAAAATTAATATGTTCTACTATGTCCTTCTCTAAATGAATTTTAATCTTCATTTCCCCCATCTCTGAATGAATTTTCCCTTATATAAATTTTCAAAGAACCCTCTTAATTTGTTAGTCTCACTTATCTTTCATCATAGGTATAATTCCCTTATCTTTTTTCCTTCTATCACATTATAGTACTTTAATAAATCTTCCAAAAAATTCCAACACGTGCACAAAAAAATAATAATTTATTATTACATGAGAATTTTCCTATGATGTCATCATCCCTTCCCATTGGTCTCCATTGTTAAAACAGAAGTGAATAAATCCATCTCCTCTATGCCTGAAAGTCCTGCTCCTTTTTCTTCATCCATGAAACTAATATAATTAAGATGATAAATAAAAATACATCTAATTTATGGTTGATAGAAAACCACCCTCTTTATTGAAGACCCTTGATGAGGTATTCTTTAAAACATCCAATGAGCATCCAATATAAAACCTAAGAATTGAACCAAATATTGGGTATCTATTGTCAGATCACATTAAATACAAATGTTGAACCCCACATAACAACACTTGATGAATGTCTAATCAAGTATTGGTTTCAGGTCCCATGGATTGTCGAACTCTATCAACCCTAAATCTCAGTCGAGCGTCAATCCTTTAAAATGATGGAAAAATTATCCCAGTATTACCATGGAGGTGGCTCATAGTAGTTAGGATCTTGACGACACCCAATGATTCCAAATAGGATTCTAGATCTATTCATCTAGGTTCAATCAACCTCCTCCAAAATGAAAGTGGATTGATTACCTTCAATGACAATGATGATTTCAATAGTGGTAGTGAGATTTTGGATTAACATGGTATCAGATCTTAAGTTCAGTTTCTACAATAACAACGATGTCTCAATATCAAGTAGTGGTGAATAATAAGACTTTTTAAACATGAAGTCAACATGGGTTATCTTCTTTTGTGATTGAAAATCCAGATCTGGTTTTCTGTGGTAGCACCAAATTTCTGATGGGGTAGGTTTTATCTACTTTGGCATAAGCTCAGTTCAACACTCAATGGAACTAACTTCAATGATTCTTCTTCAATATTGGGGTTTTATTGTGAGACTAACAATAAAGGTAGATCTGGTAGTTCTTCAATTGTGAATTGGGTTTGGAAATTACATAGGAGAAAATATATTACATGCAATTAATATAACGAACGTATAAATTTTATCTTATAGGGTCATCCAAAAATTTATTCTACTCCTGTAATAAATTTATATTAGGAAAAATTTTATCTAATGATAATGTTTTCTTTCTAGTGGCATGGAAGAATTTATATTCACCTTAAAATAATTAGAAATCCCTTATGGACACATCATAAATTACTTTTACACACAACCAAATTCCCTAATGCAAAGACATTTCATCTTATTCTCATTTACTCAAAAAAACATCTTACACATGCTAGATTATTGAATGTCAAATATTCTAATAGTGATGCATCCAGAATAAAAAAAGGAATAATTATTGACAAAAAATAAAATCACAATTTCACTTAAAAAATATTAACAAAAACTTTATTATTTAAATTAAATAATAAAAAATAAGTATTATTTTTGTTAAATTCAATAAAATAAATTTAATTAAAAAAAACTTGATTAGAATAATTAACTAATTATTTAATTAAAAAATAGTGAAAGGAAAAAATTATATAATAATTAAATTATATTTACACGTCACAAATTATTAAATTATTTAAATAAAAGAAATTAAAAATTAAACTTTAATTAATTAATTAAAAACAAAAAATTATTAAATTAAAAAAATAAAAAAGAAAATTAATGTTTTAAAAGAAACTAAAAAATTAAATAATAAATCAAAGTGAAAACAAAAATTATAATTAAAATAAAAAGAATCATTAATAAGTCATAAATTAATTATTTTAATAGTTATATTATTTTATCATCAAATTAACATAAAAGTGAATTAATTAGTTAGGAAAATTATTTAACCAACAAAAACAAAAATAATTTAAAGGATTTATGAGGAAAAAATGTATCAAAATATAGCCACGTCAATTACCCCACACCATAGTTTTTATTTTCCTCAAGAAAAAAATTAATCAAATTCAGTTTACTGAAATAAATATGAAGTTTGAAATAATGTATTGAAAAAATAAATTAGTTCTCAATGTTATTTCCTCCTTTTATTTTTTTCAAGAAGTGAAAAAATTTACCCTCAATAAATTAAGTTTTCCTTAAGTGAAAAATAAATCCCTGTTTTATAGAAATAATTAACCCTAAAAATTCAAATTTAGATTAAACTATTTTCAATTTTCATTTAAATGAATGTACAAACATATCTTTAGCTCCAGGTGAACCGACTCACTTAAATTAGAAATAAAATAATTAGAGACTCTATTTAGGTGAGTGAATTTAATAAAATAAAATAAGTATAAATAACTCATATGACATCTTAAAGAATAAAACAATTGGTTCAACCTGGATTAGTATTTTCATTTCATAATTCATTTAAATGAATATCTTATGAGTTTTAATATAAGTTAAATGATTTAAAGGAAAAATATATTTGAAAAATAGTCTCACAATTTTTTACCATAGTCATCCACATTTCTAGAGGGAAATGAAAAATTAATTACTCAACTAAATCCATGAGGTATTAAGGGATTAACCTCCTTAAAGTGGCTATGAAACACTCAAACTTTAGATAAATTTAAAACTAATGAAAAAGTTTCATTTAAGCTTAATAAATAATAAAAATTTAAAAATATTAGGGGATTTTTATGAGATGACATTATGGTATAGTTTAGCACATTGAAGTACCCTCTCTCATACAATAAAGCTCAAAATTTTCCTCAATATTGATCCCAAGGTAGAGAAAACATGTAAATTGAATTTTAAAAGTTCAAATAGATTTACAATAAATTAAATTAAAATCACATTTGAAAAGGGTAAAAATAAAGATCAATTAAGTATTTCCACATAAAATAAATAAAAAACACATAACACAACATGCACAAAAGTTCACTATTTGTTACTACTTAAAAAATTTGAGCTTAAAAATATAACATGTATAGTAGTTCATGTAAAAAATGTTTGCAGAAAAAATACATGAAAAGGAAAACATTATTTATCCCTAATACACAATAAAAAAATCTCAATTGAAGTGTATCAACCACCATATTTAAGAACTAATTTTCAGTATGCAAAAGTTCCTTTCATTTCAATTTTTTTAGCAATTTAAGACCAATCCAGAAACAATAAAAAAATTGTACAAGCATGAAAAAGTGAGAAGAATAATGAAAAAATACTTTGAAATAGAATTTTTATCTCTCTTTAGATCCACTAAAATGATCCCCCTTATTTAATTTTATAAAGCTATTATGGATAGCTTAGAAACTCCTAAAAATTTAAACATATTAACACTAAATTCAAGAAAAATTCAGCTCAAGTAAAATGTAACTAAGGTTAAGAAAATGAGGGGTTGAATCAAGTTTCTACATCTTATAGATTTTATTGATCATTGTAAATTTTAGGACATATTATAAAATGTATAGATATAGTTAATAGTTTCATAAAGTGAACTATTCATGGTGAAAAAATGTGAAAATATTCTCCTATTAAGATCAATTTATTTCCTACAGAGAAAAAACATGAAGAAAAAAAGAAAAATTCTAACACTAAAAAAGGTTATCACCTTCCCCCACACTTATTGAAAAAAATTAAGGGAAGAAAAAACCTTTTTATTTGGATTTATTCAACATATAAAAAAAATAACTCCACCCACAAAGGATTCTTATTACCTTTTCTAAAGAGTTTCAGCTAATGTCCATTAATAGTAAATATAACATCCTTCCTAGGATCTAGAATATATACTACACCAAAAAGGAGAATGTGAATTATAATAAAAGGTCCATCCCAATTGGAATCAAATTTACCTAAGAAAATATTCAATCTATATTTGTACAGTAACAAATTTTCTCCAACATGAAACTCTTTGTTCAAAATCATCTTATCACGTAAATATTTGGGTTTCTCCTTAAAAAGCTTTCATTTTCATAAGAACCATTTATTAACTCCTCCAACTCTTGCAAACAAAGCTTTCTTTTCTATCCTGAAAGAAATTCAGATTAAAAGATTTTACAGCCCAATAAGTTTTATTCTCAACTTTTATAGGCAAAATACAGGCTATTCCAAAAACTAACCTATAAGGTGACATCCCATTTAGAGTATTATTATAATTACTATATTACCAAAGAGAATATTCAATCCTTAAGCTTAAATATTTACTATTTTGGTGAACAATTTTATCAATAATATGTTTAATATATCTATTTTAAACTTCATCCATTCTATTCATCTAAATGTGATATGGTGTAGTAACTTTATGAATTAACCCATATATTTTTAGAAAATCCAATAGAATCTTATTACAAAAAATGAGTGCCCTGGTCTATGAAGATAAATATTGGCATCCTAAATCTAAAAAACAAATTACTCTAAAAAAACTAGGAAACCACCATGGAATCTTCTATTATTGTTGGAATAGACTCAATACATTTTGACACATAATGATCCACAAAAAAAATGCACAAGTATCCAAAATAATTAGGAAAATGACCCATAAAATCCATTACCCAAATATCAAATACATCACAAAACAACAAGGGTTGATGATGTTTTATTGGAATTGAAAATATCTATAAGTCCTAAAATGAACATGATAATATTTAGAAATGTTGGGCCAATATAATACTAAATCTAAAACATTTATATAAGTCCACTATGGATCAAAGTTACCACCATAAATTAAATTTTGGTAGAATTTCAGAACTGAAGGAATTTCAGATTTTGGAATAATTTTTCAAATAATATGGTCACTTCCCAAATTCAACAAGTAAAGATAATCCCTAAAATATTTCCTTGACTAAAAAATTAGTATTAAAACTTTTAGCTTGGAAACTAGTGTATAACAATTTTAGCAGCTATGTAATTCACGATGTTTGAAAACAAAGGCCTTTTCTCAACAAAAACAGAATACAACTTCTCTCCATGAAAAATATTTCTGATAGGTTCTACAAAATATTTCTCCCGATAACATTTAGTAGGTATCCTACTCAAATGAACAATTTCAATTTTCTCCATCCACTTCCTATCATGGATATATTTATCAAATTCTTAAAGAAATAAAATCTATCTAACCAACCTTGGTTTTGATCCTATCTTCTTTATGAGATATTGAATAATATAATGATTAGTAACAACCAAAACATTAGATCAAAGGAGATAAATTCTAAACTTATCATTGGAAAAATAAAATAATTGAAATTCCTTCTCAGTTTTTGAGTAATTAGATTGAATAACATATAAATTCCTAGAAGCCTAATTAATGGAATGTGATTTCCTCTCCAATATTTTCTAAAGAACAACCCCTAATGTTAATTATGAATCATCAATCATCAACATAAATGTAAAACTCTAATCAGGTGGTTGAACTATTGGTGGTGACACAATATTCTATTTTAGTTCATTGATGGCTTATGTAAACTACTCATCAAAGACAAAAGATGTTTTTTTGGATCAACCTTGTCAAAGGTAAATCAATCTGACTGAAATATTTTATGAATCTCTTATTGAACGCATCATGGATAAGAAAATATCTAATATCAGTCACTGTATTTGGAAAATGGATTGAAGAGATGATTTAAAATTTGGAATTTTCCACCCAAATTCCATTCTTTTACACTTTATGACCAATAACTATTCCAGTGTCAACCAAAAAATGGAATTTTTCATCATTCAAAACAAGGTTCTTCTCAATGAATACTCTAAGATCAACTCCCAAAATCTTCATAAAACTCTCAAAATATGGGTCATACAATATAAAGTCATCCATAAACACTTCCATGTATTCCACAAGAAACTCTGATAAAATTTTAAACATGCATCTTTGGAAGGTGGAAAGAGAATTACATAGTCCAAATGGAATTATTTGATAAAAAAGGTACCAAAATGACTTGTTAAAGTTGTTTTATCCTGGTCCTATAGAGATATGAGAATCTAGAAATAACCAAAAAATAAATCTTTGAAACAATAATGTGATTGACCAGCTAACTATTCAAAGATTTGATCAAGAAAAGGTAAGGAAAATTGGTCATTCCTAGTCACTAAGTTCATCCTCAAATAATGATTCATACCCTCCACTTGTTGGGTAACCTATCAGGAACTAACTCCCAAAACTCATTTTGGAAAATTGTGAATCTACCCTTTTTATTAATGATTTGAACTAGACTTACCAATAAACTCTCATAAATCAGGTATATTATACCCACAACCAACAAGGTAATAACTTCCTTTTTAAATATTTCTAGATGGGTAGGATTAAATCTCTATAGAAACTATCAAAAAAGTTTTCAATCAACCTTAAGAAGAATCCTATACATGCATACCAAAGTAAAAATACTCGATAGATCATCTAAAGACCATCCAATATACTTTCTATTACACCTAGGTAACCCTAAGAGTTGATTTTCTTGTTCATTAGATATCCCAATTATAATTATAATAGGAAATTGTTGTTTGTCGTCTAATTAGGAATATTACAAATTTCCAGGTAATGGTTTTAGTTCATGTCTGGATGATATGTCCTATTTAGATAAATCTTGTCCTATGGGTTCTTTAAGTTCATTTGTATCCACTAAAACTTCCTCAAGAATATTATAAATACAATCTCCTAAAATAGAATCACATGAATTTTCAAGGAAAAAATTTGTGACATCCTATAATGATTTTTCAGAATCATGTTCAAAAATATGAGGTGACTTTTCAATGACATTTTGAGAATAATTTGAGTCATTTTCAGAATAATACAAATTATTTTCAATCATTCAATTAGAAGTTTTAGTAATACAACGTGTTTCAAAGGTTCCATAAAAATACTCATCATTTTCAATATAACTTTTAGAAAGAAAAATTATTCCTGACATGTTCAGAAAGTCTCAAATAGAATCAAAATTTCCAAGGAATGATTTAATTTCAAAGCCATTATAAAATTAGATTTTCAGAATTTTTAGATTCAAAATATTCTTCAATAGAAAAAGGTTCATTTTCAAGAGAATTTAAATTTTCTAAAGAATCAATAATTTGGTTGTCTTGAATTTAATCAGGAAAAAAATATGTGGAAAACTAGTCAATGATATTAACTTGGTGTGGATAGTGGTATTATATAGGGTGTAATATTGACTCAAGGATTTTAAAATTTACCATATTACCTCCAAACACTAAATAAAAAGTACCTTTATGAACATTGATTTTTACTTTAGCAGTTTTCAAGAACATTCTTCCTAAAGTTAATGGTGCTTGTGAACTAAAATGATAATATTCTATGTCTAGAACATTAAAATAAGTAGGGAAAACTAAATCTTTAACCCTTACCTGCGCATCTTCAATAAATTCAGTTGGCTTAGCTAAGCTCTTATTAGCTTTCTGGATGAAAATTCAAAATTTCATGAGCTCTCTAACCTGTATAGATGAAAAATATATAATAAGACATCAAATTTATGGGATATCCCAAATATAACATCAAATCTTGAAACTAATGATTACTGATGACACATGAGATAGAAAATATACCTATATCATTGCATTTAATAGGGATAGGGTGTTGAATCATGGAAGAAACATTCCGAAATTTACTTTCTCACCTACCTTGAACTTCCTCTTATGTGTTAAAACATTCTTAAGAAAATTTTCATGATAAGGGATCAATTTTAAAACATCTAACAGTAGGATATTAATTTGGACTTTTCGAAAAGTTTTAAGTACATACTTTTCCATGTTGGTTTTAAAATTGGACTTAAGTGGTGGACTTTCCAATGCATAATGTGGAGGATCCCTGTACATTTTAATATCATAATCAACTTTGTTTTCCATTTTTAAGAGCCCATTAATTTTCTAAAATCCCCAAATGTTATTTCAAGTTGAATTTCCCTCTTCTTGGTCATTTTTTCTTGTTCAATAGTTTTATGGAACGTAGGTGGTCCAATATTTTCAATAGGTAGTTTTTCCACTTCTTCTTGTGATTTTACATTTGTTTCATAAGTTGGAACAATTTTTTAGATTCTTGTTTTTCAGAATTGGGATTTTGAATTTTAGTTCCACTTATCAAGACTATTGCATTCATATTATCTCTTCCTCTAGGATTCACTTAATATTGGGATGGAAAATTAGCACTTCTTCAATTCTTTAAACCTATAATTTTAGTTTACATTTGACCCAATTTCATAAACATATTTTTTAGAAACAATATTTTGTTGTGAAATATCTTATTTAATTTTTACCATGTCTTCATGGTGTGAATAATTTCTTTGATTAAGTTGTTAATTTTGATTTTCTTGAGTCTAGAAATTTGAAAAATTTCCACCAGATTGGTTTTCAAATTGATTTTGGTCATACCTAGGCTACTGATTGAAGCTTTGGGGTTGGAAATACCTATTTGGTTGATTATTAGTCCTAAAAAAATTGTTTTTTTGATATTACCAACCATGTTTGAAATTATGGTTATATTTAAATTTTTTTATTTGAATTTTTTTGGTTGGAAAACTGTATATTCAGGTTATTTGGGAAAGGTTTTCCAAGAAAGATATCATTTTAATTTTCAGAAGTTTCTTGATACTATAAACATTGATCATTAAAATGAATAGTGGTAAAACAAATTACACTATGCATTTGGATTGGATAAACTAGTTTATATTAGGGTTGTGATGAAACAAAATCAGTCAACATTTTCTTCATCATACTAGCAATTTCACTAGATGAATCTCTATACAACTATTTTAAAAATAATAAGAAGATTCCTCCATATCTAGTTTGACATGAATTAGACCCCTAGTATAGAACTCCTGTAAATCTTAGCCAATGTTAGAGATCATATTCATAGTATCAATGAGAGTTTTATCTACTCACACCCCTCCTACTACATCATCTATCAGACCCCTATCTATCAATACTGAACCTTCATAAAAATATTGGCTTGGGAGCTGGTAAGATATTTTGTGGTGAGGGTATATTGAGAAAATATTCTTAAATATCTCCAAGTATTTATGAATAGTCTCACCTTGGGCCTACATAATGCCACAAATGTCCTCCCTAAGTGAGTCAGTCCTAGATATTGGGAAAAAACATTATATTTTATTTCAATTGATGAACAAATCCTATGGTGTTGGATTGTAAGTAGTAATACCACCCCTTCATCAATCCATATAAAGAAAAAAATAAAATACCTTATTTTTATTGGATCCTCACTTACCCCTTTGGGATTCATGGTAATACACACCATGTGAAATTCTTATAGGTGTTTGTCAGGGTCCTCTCTTGGTAGTCCATGGAATTTTGGTAGATGATGGCTGAAATCTGATATTAGTTCAAAGCCAAGATAAATATTAGTATAGACTAGATTTTTTTTTGGATTTTATAGACCAGACGCAACAAGATCCTTCAAGTTCCTTCGACCAGTCATGTTTTCTATGTTTTTTAAATAATCAGTTTCAAGAAAAATTATTTCTGGTGTTTATTTTTGTGATGTTTCTATCTTTTATAAATTTTGAAACTCAAAAACTTGTTTTTTTATATTGTAAAGTATCTAATATTATAATAATTTTCATTTTCAGATTTTCTGGATTGTTGAACTTACCAAAAAATTTTAGATAACAATTTTTTTACTTTTTTTATGCAGATTAGGAAATTCTAAATTACACTTTTTTTACCCCTTGGAAGCCTCCCCAAAAATGAAACCAATTGATGATTAGGGATTTTATGTTTCTTAAAACCTAGATCAAACTTAAAAACATAATAACTATAGTAAATAATCAACTAAGGTTGTCTCCCAATGAGGTTGCACTGCATGAGTTATTTTTCGATTTTTTAATATTTTGATTTTATTATTTTAATTGTTTTCAAAGGGATTTAAACAGGGATGGAATAAAAACTATGATTAAGAAAAAATATGAAAATTAAAAAAATAAATGAAATAATTGAAGTTAGAATGGAAACAAATAAGCATAGAGAAATTTATATAAAGAAGAAGAAACAACCTAACTAATGATTCAAACAGATCAATCTTTATTCATCATTTATAAAGGTTTTAAAAACTACAGTTCTTTAAGCTCATGAATTAAATCTCAAAAATTTAATTTCATTCCTTTAATTAAAATGAGATTACAAATAAGATTTTGGATGCAGAACTCCTTTATGAAAGAGTTGGTCAATACTATCAATGATCGTCAAAATCAAAGACATGGACAACACTCACTATTCTCAAAACTCTTTGATCGAAGAATGATAAATTTAAATGGTATGAATTTCAGTCAAACTCTAACCTGGATCAAAATTATGAACTACATTCAGACTTTATTTGTTTATAATTAGAAATTTTATGCACTTAGAATAAAATAAAAAATAATAACAAAATGGAAGATCAATGATATTTCAAGAATCTATTGCATTTTTAGATTTCTAGATTCTAGAAAGTTTTATAATTATGAAATTAAAAGAAATAAAAAACTAAGAAAGACCACATCATGTGAATACACTAGTTTCGACTACCAGTAATCTATCCAAACATCTCTATCGAGAAGCATCACACTTCCATATTAATCTTCATCATCTATTAGAGTTGCAACGACTTCCCATAAAATCTCCTGGTTTCACTCCCATATCTGATTTGTATGTATTTTAGAATTTTTATGTTCTACTATGTACATATCTGAAAGAATTCTAATATTCTCTTCCCCTTATCTCTAAATTAATTTTCCCTTATATAATTTTTTCAATGAACTATCTTAATTTTTTAGTCTCGCTTATCTATCATCATAGGTATCACTCCCCTCACTTTTTTCCATCTTTCACTATATATCACATTAATAAATCCTCCACAAATTATGACATGTGCATAAAAAATTAATAATTCTTTCTGAAATGATAATTTTTCTATGATGTCATTATCCCTTCCCATTATCATCCATTGTTAAAACAAAAGTGCAGAAATATAACTCTTACAAGCTTGAAACTCATGCTCTTATTTTCTTCTAGGATACTAATATAATGAATATGATCAAGACTAACACATATGATTCATGGTTGAGAAAAAATGCCTCCTCTTCATTGAATACCATTATTGAGGAATTCAGTATAACATCCAATGACCATACAATATCAAATTTGAGCATTCAACCAAATATTGGGAAATAGTTGTCAGTTCACATTAGATTCAAATTTTGAACCCTCGTTGGAAACACTCGATGAAAGTCTATTAGAGTGTTAGTTTTGGGTCCCATAGATCGTCAAATTCAAGAATCCATAAATATCACTCAATCTTTGATATTTAAAAATGGTAGAAGCAGCATCTGTGGATTCTCATAGTGATAGCTCATAGTAGTTAGGATCTCGACGGATCTCGGAGATTCCAAACAAGATTTCAAATCTGGTAGGATAGGTTTAGTCAACCACCTCTAAAATTACATCAGTCTAATAACTTCAATGTTAGTGATGATTTCTACAGCGGCAGTGAGATATTTACTTCACAAGGTGGAATATCTCTTATTCAGCTTCACAAGGTGGCAAATATCTTATTTAGCTTCACTAATGATTTTTATGGTATTTTGATAACCCAAAAATCATATGAAGATATTCATCACCATGTTTTATTTGAGAAAAAGTATTTTTAAACTCCTTAATTTGGGATTTTAAATTATCAACATTTGGTTGTTCTTTTAATTTCAAAACCAAATCATATTTTTATTTGGAAATGAGATCCTCTTCATTAGAATACTTATATCTTTCGTTAAGAACATATTGGTATTTATTTATAAGTTCATGTTTAGAAATGAGTTCTTTATAGAAATTATCAAGTTTAATTTTTTATTTCATGGAAAAGAAGAAGAGGATGAGTAAGAGGAATATAAGGAATGATAAAGAAATATGGAAATAATAGAACTAAACTTATTACTTATCTTTATACGATTTATGAGGCCTTTAGGACATGATTATATTAAGGTGGTTGAGTCTAAGGAGTCTGAAATAGAACTATAAGTTTTAATTTTAAGAGATTTTTTAAATTCATTACTTTATTTCAAATTCTTTATGTAGATGCGGAAATCTATTCTAACAGATCCCTTACTGTTTCATTCATATCATGTCACTTATGGTTCTTCAATTTGATTATTACTTCAAGATTGTTATAATAATTTCTAAATTTTTTCCAATATCTTGGTCATGTATTCAATATTAGATTCATTATCAAATGAATATAAATCATCAATAGCTTTGAAATCAATTGTTCTTTTGGATTTTTTTCTTAATATAATTCTTTAGCTTCATTATCAAATTTAAACTTCATAGTTATTTTAGACATCATGTGACAACCAATTAGTTATTCATGTGGCATATTTTTTATGCCTTTAACATGATTTATATCCATCACCTTGGGTGCCTAAGAGATAGGTAGAACCCAAAGAATCATCTTCAGTAAATTTTCTATAGAAAAATCCTCATCAAGAGTCATTCAACCATTATAAATGTTAGTAATACATGTAAAAATACTATTAATTGATTCATTTTATTTCATGTTAAATATTTACAAATCTTCTATAGACACATCCAATCTAGTATATTTATCTTTATTAATTCCTTCATGTGTGAAATATATGAGATTATATATTTAATGGGTGGTTTTCCAAGTAGATATAAGATTAAATTCATTTTGGTCCATCCCTTAATGAAGATAATTCATGGGTTTCCCATAAATTTTAAAAATGAAATATCATAAGGAGTCAATTTATCTTGTAATTATTTGATAGGAGTGTATACATACATAATTTATTTTAAAAAAAGGATAACCTATCCTATTAAGAATTATAGACATGCAATTTTCCCAATAAGAGTAATTTTAACCATTAAATAAATGGGAACGTCCCAAAGAATGTTATTAGAGATAATTTTGAAAATATTTCATTTTAAAAAATAGATCTTTAAAACCAATTAAGATTTTAAAAATAAAAAATAATTTTTAAAAACAAGAATTTGAGAGAAACAAAAATATCTCCTTTGATACCAATTATTGGTCAGTGTCGAATAATAAGAGGCGGTGAATTTCATATTAAAAATAAAAAAATTATATGTAAAGAAAAAATTTAAAACCAAAGGATTTCGATATGATGAATAAATAAAGAAATAAATTCAACTAGTATTATAAAATTTATATCAAAACTATTTAAGAGAGTAAGAAAAAATAAAGACTGATGGATCAAATCTATTAAATTATACAAATCTAGATTATATAACACAATGAATAAATAAAAATAGAGAGTAGTCATGGTTTGATAAAGGAGTTTAAAAATAGTTTGGTGTGAGCCCCTATGTATCCTCCCCTTGAGTTCAAATGTTCTTATAAATCCCTTGATTTTAATAGAGGTAAAAAAACCACACCATCCCTTTCTTTTTATGTAAGTATCAAGAAACCCATATTCCTTTCTTTTCTATGGTGTTAGAGCTCCCATTTGTTAAAAAGGAAAAAGAATAAGAAATCAAGAAAACTCAAGGAGAATCCCTATTTCCTCACTTAGGGTACCCTTTGGTTGCTAGCCCTGCCTCACCTAGGGTCTTCTCTGACTACTAGGTCTTCCTTGATCTAGTATCCAATGATGACCCATTATGCACTACCTAGATCACCTTCACTTACCACCTCATCAAATTGGTATTATTCTCATATCCTTCAAATTTTCCATATAAATAGAATCCTTGGGTTACAACATATCACATGATTTTACCACTCATGGAAGGGATATAAATTCTACCTAAGACACTTTAATTAGGACATCGATACTTCTCTTATGTAGCCTATTTTACTATATGTCTTAATAAATTAAAAAAAAATAGTTAAGTGGTGATTCAAAGTCATCACATGAGTACCCAATGGCCAATGGTAGCCTAACACAACATCCTTCCTCCCAGGGAATCCCACCTGAGGGACTAACCTCATAGGGTGTCCCACCTTAATGACCTTCGAGTTATAGAAACCAAACGCTCAAGGTTTCCCACATTAGCGGCCTTATGGCTAAGGAATACAACCTTATCATCCAACCTTCCAATGATTACAACCCTAAAGATCATATTCATAGGGCATCCCATATTAGTATCCAACCACCCCAAGAAACCCACCTTAGTATCCAACCACCCAGGGTTACCCACCTTAGTTGTCTTTTACACATGGATACCCACCTAAGAGACACATCACTTAGGGTTTTCCACCTTATATATGACCCAGTAATTGTTTTTTCTTCCTTAAATTTATTCATCATCTATTACCCAAGCTTTTTATTTGAGAAAACACCCATTAAGGCCTCCCCCATAGCCACCGAATCACATAGATGAGGTATAGTGAACTCTAGAATTACCCCTTTAGACTATTCATTTCATTTGTAAATTATTTCTTATAATTAACCTACATAGTTGGTATGATCCGCAAGGTTTTTGAAATTATGCATCCCCTTGGTAACGAGGGTCCTAATCATTGAGGTAGTGTTGAGAAACCTCTCATTTCAGGTAGCAGCACTCACCTCCTACATGATGTCTATAATGTGAAGTGAATTGGGATGCATCCAAAAATTATTATTTTTAATTAGTGGGTTATAAATCTCTGATACATGGTTTAGAAATAGTCTATAATATATAAAAGGGAATAACTCATGAAGTAAGGCCCTATTATTTTTTTGGATACCCGACAATATCCCTGACCTCATCCATCAATGGAAAAGGGTAAAAATATTACAAGAATCCCTCCCAGAGTAATCCTCTAACCTTTATTATAGGATTTCATACCCCTCCTGCATCCTATATCCCCTCCCTCATTCACTAGTAGATAAGGAAGTAAGATTAACTATGGGATTCCAGTGCAACTATAAGTCTGATTTTAAATCAATTATTCAATGTGACCAATATTCTATTGTTCCATGTTTCTTACACTAAGTATGACTCATGTGGGATTAGAAATTCAAGGTGATCATATCACTAGTATAATAAAGACACATTTGGCCTACTCCTTAGGTGTAAGCCCTTACCCAGTCTAAATATGTGGTATTTGATTCTTATCACAATGGAATATGTTGAATGCCACCCTAAGGTTCAAAACCAACATTTTCATAACATAATCATCATCCTTATAAGGCCATATTCTTAATTATATTATATCCACACTAAGATAACCACATTCCTACTAGGTCTTCTCAACTATAAGGGTTTCTCTTGCATAAGCCCCACATCATCCTTTTCTAGGAACCTTTCTCATCGAAGTCCTTATCGCATGATATTAAACTACATGGTCTTGTCCTTGTCATTTGAACATAAAAGGAAAGTCATGCCCCATTAAGTGGAACCAAACTAAATGGGTTTTTATTCCTTTCATAAGGGTACACATGAAGCCCCATTAATACCCCAATCCCAATATCAAAACCAAAAAATGCGTCCCTTGATGATGATAAATACTAGAAAACCCAACTATGTGGATTTAAACCATTGTTACTTTAAGAAAATAATCAAAATATAATATCAAAATATGATGTAGAGTCTATGATACATATTTATGGATTAATATATAGAGAACTTATGATACATACAGATGATACTATTGATGAAGAACCTATGATACATATTGATGGTAACATTAATAGAGAACCTCTCATACATACAGATGTTCACATATGTAAATGTTAATTACTTATTTAAAATATAAGGGTGACTAGTCCCATATTTTTACTTGGTAAGGATTCACAAACACTTCTTAAATCTATAATAGAGCCATGGAGTGGGAAATAATTCCCCATAACATGGTGTGATATGACCGACCTCCCATCCCATTTTGAAATGAAAACCCTAAGTGATATTTTCAAAGCATCATGATGGATACCTAATTTTTGAAAGAATTTCAATAATTATTTATTTATATAGAAACCATTGGGTTTTTTTAGTTATATGAATCAAAACTATTGGAAAATATCCATTGAATGAAGGATGTTTCCCAAAATGAATATATTCACACAATCAAATGGGTGAAAAACAAAAATGGAAAAATATATGTGAATCTTTCATTATCAAAAATAATTCTGTTTCCTATGTGTCAGATTATTTAATCTTGTTAAATGAAAATAATCCCAATATGGATTTTTTAAAACAACCGGGAATGTATGTGTTTGTTTATAGGTGATTAAATTTCGATGGGTTTCATTTTTGTTGTTTTTGATTTACTTGAGGAACATCTACCAAAACTCCCTTCCAACCAAATTCACCTTACCAATATTAAAATACTTACTCATATTACATCATAAAAGTTGGGTCCTCATCAAAAAAGAGGACACAATCATTTACATAGCGCCTCCAATGTTAGGTGGGGAACCCACTAATTAGTGATTTCTACCTGAATGGTATTATCCCAACATTTGAGGTTATAAGAAAATACCAACAAGACATGGAACCCAAATAACCATCATCCAATGACGAGTGATATAAAATAAGAAAGCGGTACATATTTATATTTCAAACTATTTTAGGAACCACTCCCTAGAAAGAAACAATAAGTATCTCTATTATCTTAGGGAGGTGGACTAGGATGTAAAAAATTACCCCACTATAACATAGGAGTCAACTCATAGTTCACCTACCAACTGAAGGTTCCCAACGTAGCGGAAGCATAGTTGATATAGTGCCCAAATTTGATTTTTACCATGATCAATGATTATTCCGGGATCAATACAGTGATGAATTCTAGTCTCCAAAGAATAGAATCAAAGATTTAGATAAAGAAGAAAGATGCCCGAAACCATTTGATAGGATCTTGAACATCATGTTTGTAATTAATTTAATTAATTTCATAAAGAAAATTATACTTGGATATTTGGTATTTTCTTTGTTGATGATGTTGATTGTCCAGAATGACCCTTCCCGATTAACTTATTGTGCTTGCAAGAATCCAAACTAGAATCCCTCCAGCGGTGATCCACATGTGCTCTGATGGACTCCAATAGACACCGCTCATTCTTCGGGTGCTAGCGCGGAGAAGGGAGTGTCTTGTGTCAGTCATTCTTGATATCTTGTTCTTTAGCCTTGAAGAACGTATCTTTTTCTTGAGAGGGGCATGAAGAGGATTAGATAGAGAAATTTTTTATCTCAACAATTCTCAATTCACTAGGTGTGCAGTTCTGTACATGGAAAAATAGATGTATGTGTCTATTTATTGACATGGGGATTTAGTTACAATATTTAATTGTGTAACATAAATTAAATACATTCATAACATTAGAGAAAACCCATGATGTTAATAATAATACCGTGTTATTATTTATGGTGCACCAACTTGCACAAAATGGAATTATAAATAAAATTTCATGTCAAAAAATAATAGCAGCGTTATTTTAATTTGTGTCAACTAGTTAAATAATTATTTATCATCTTGAAAATAATTATTTTACTATTAGACCAACCTTAGTCCACTCAAACTATACTTCCATTTATTTAACACCCTAATAAATAAATAATTTATTTATTCTCTTAAATAAATATTTTTTTTACAAACTGGTAAATAAATATTTATTAAATGTTCAATAAAATAAATAAATATATTTTACCCAAAATCCGGTGAATAAATATTTGTTTAATTTATGCAATAATTTTAACTTGAATAAAATTATTCTATTGTCTTGAGAATAATATTTATTAATTAAATTAAAATATAATTTAACTGAGACCACCCGAAACACTTAGTGCATGACCCTCTAAGATTCTATCTCGTTGGCATTAGGCGGATTTTCCTAAAGTCCAAGAGTACTATCTAGAAATGGGTCAAGGAACCCAACAGAAAGAACTTAAATTTTCAAAAATAACATCCACATATGAACCCCCATTGTGTAATATAATCCCTTTTTCTAAACATCTCATAAAGCAGGTTTCATAATAGTGTCATCAACCTTTGTTCTTGATACATCGTTCTTTGACAACCTGAAATAAACTCATAGTTACACCCTATCTATGTAATTTCACATGAATGTTCTATTCCAATAAAAGGGATGAGATATCAAATTCCATAAATGGAAGAGACACAACCTTCCTCGAATTATCCCTTAATAACATGCCACTCGTGATGCACCCAACGCACCCTACTTCCCACAAACTGTCTTCGTGATGGATTTTGTCAATAAATCAATGTGCATGAGTCGTGAAACATATTAATGATAATATTAAAGTCTAAGGATCATTACACACACTCGTAGATAGAAATATCATATGACACCAAAACATGTGGAATTCCTACTGGCAGGTATGTTCTCATAATCTCCTGTCATAGAGATTACCAAGTGCGAACTTCATGAGAGGAAGTCTCATCTACTTATGAGTACTCTCACCTGACGGTCTGCATGCTATGTGTCCCATAATAGTATGTTATCAAACCGTATAAATATATTTAAGAATATTATTATAGCATTTCAAGGTTCTCATCATAATAGGGAAATTCCATGACCTTATCAATATAATAAATACTCTATGACATTATTACATCATAATCATACAGAAAAAACGAACAATAATATGTTTAATATTTAAATACATTAAATATACATGTAATAAATGTAAAACCAGTTGGTTCTGGGAAACCAACTCTTACAAACTCCTACTTGGACTAGTGCTAACTGCCTACAAATATCAGTCCACTAGACCTCACATAGTGATCATGTTTCTGCCGAGTCAAGGATTTAGTCAAGGGGCCCGCCATGATGTCTTATGTAGAAATAATACTCACTAAAACTTCACCTCTATATGAAAAATCCCTCAAGAGATGATTCTTCCAAAGTATGTTCTTCTTTCGTTGATGTGACCTTGTCCCTTTTGCGAGAGAAACCGCTATAGTATTATCACAACACATTGTGATGTGATATTCACTGCTAGGTATCATATCCAGCTCCTGGATGAAGCTTTTCATCCAAAATGATTCATTATCTACCTCAAAAGCTGTGATATACTCGAACTCTAATATAAAATTTGCGACCACACTCTGCCTTGATCTCTTCCAGCTCACTACACCTCCATTAAAAGTGAAGATGTATCCCGTTTGCGACTTCATGTCATCTTGATCAGTTTGGAAACTAGCATCTTCATATCCTCTGATGACTAGTTCCTCATATAATCCATAAAACAGAAACATATCTTTATTACTCCTTAGATAATTTAGTATAGTCTTGACTCCCATCTAATGTCGGTCACCTGGGTCAACTTGATATCTGCCTACTGCACTCAATGCATAGGTGACATCCAGACTAGTACATAGCATGTAATACATGACTGAACCAATTGGTGATTTGTATGGATCACTTACCATTATTATTCTTTCCTAATGTGTCTGAGGACACATTTTATTGTAAAGATGAATTCCATGTGAAGCTGGAAATAATCCCCTATTAGATTGTTCCATAATTAATATCTTCATTATCTTATCAATTTATGTACTTTGACTTAGGCCCAACAATCTCTTGGATCTATCATGATATATCTTGATCCCAAGAATATACGCTATCTCACCCAAGTCCTTCCTGGAGAATCATTTAATCAACCATGCCTTAACATACTATAATACTGGTATCTCATTTCCAATAAGTAATATGTCATCAACACATACTATTAGGAAAACGACTGCACTACCACTAAATCATTTTTAGACACAATGCCCACATTCATTCTTGATAAAACCAAATTTTGTTATGGATTCATCAAAATGAATGTTCCATGACTTGGATACTTTTCTTTAATCCATAAATGGATTTTTGGAACTTTCATACCTTATTAGATTCCTTTGGATTAATAAATCCTTAAAGTTGTGTCATGTAGACATCTTCCTGAAGGTTCCCATTAAAGAAGGATGTTTTTACATCAATTTTCCAAATCTCATATTCATGGTATAAAGTAATGGACAATAGAATTTTGATGAATTTCAGAATTGAAACTGGTGAAAAGGTTTTGTCATAGTAAATTCCTTGACGTTGTTTGAACCCCTTTTTAACCATTCGTGCCTTATAGTACTAACTTGTCCTTCCATATCCAATTTCTTAAATACGTATTTTTAACTAATAGGATTTACAATAACTAGCAGATCTACTAAAATCCAGACATGGTTTTGGTACATGGAATCTATTTCCAAATTCAAGTCTTCTTTCCACTTTGTAATATCTATGCCACTTACTACTTCCTTATAGGTTAGAGGATCATTATTAACAATTAATAATGAGTCAACATCCTTGGTAACTAGAAAACCATACCATTCCAGTTCTCTAACCTCTCTTTTACTCCTACATAGTTCTTGTGTCTCGGGAATAATTATTTCTTCCACAGGGATTTGTGGATTCTGCTCCCGTACAAACTCTTGTGTTACTTGAGCCTCAACTTCATCGAAGTCTATCTCTCTCTCACTATCTCTTTTGGAGATGTGCTCCCTATCAAGGAATATGGAATGTCTTTCCACTATAACATTTTTTTATGAGGGTTTGTATTGGTAATATCCCCTTGTTTTCTTGGGGTATCCTATAAAGGTACACTTTATGCCTCAGGGTGAAAGTTTGTTACCTGAAGAGGCTTTAACAAACACATCACTTCCCTACACATGTAAATTCGATAACATGGATTTCTTTCCACTCTAGAACTCATATGAAATACCATTTATTGATTTATTTGGTACTTGATTTTGTATGTGCACCACTGTTTGTAATGCATATCCCCAAAAGGATAATGGAAGAATTGCATGACTCATCATTGATCTCACAATTTCCAATAGAGTGCAGCTCCTACTTTCACTCACACCATTCTAATGGGGAGTGTAAGGAGGAGTGAGTTGGGATTGGATCTCAAACTCTGGTAAGTAATCAATGAAGTATTGATTAATATATTCTCCATCTTAGGCTGAGTAGAGATTATTAATATTCTTACTAAGTTGGTTATCGACTTCATTCTTGTATTCTTTGAAATTATAAAAAGAATCCGACATATACCTCATGATGTAGATATATCCATATCTATTAAAATAATTAATAAAAGTTATCAATTATGAGTACCCTCCCATTACTTCAACTAGAAATGGTCCACACACATTGGTTTGTACCAATTAAAGATGTTATTTAGCCCTTTCACCTTTCCCACTAAATGGGGATTTGGTCATTTTTCCTTGTAAACATGAATGACATACACCAAGTGGTTTTAGTTTGAAAGAATATAAATATCCATCTTGATGTAAATTTATCAACTGTTTCTTGTTTACATGACCTAGTAGGTGATTCCAAATTTGGGTGTGGTATGATTCATGTAAAGTATCTTTGTTATCGATTTAAATTACTTGGTTTGTGTAATCCAACATGTAAAGACCGTTGTATAAATGTGCCCTACCAAAACAAATCCTATATTTGTAAAACAAGAAAAATTCATTTCAAACATGAAAACAAATCCATATGTATCTAATATAGATACATAAATAATTTTTTTAGTAATATATGACACTTAATAATAACCTTTTAACACCAAGATCATCCTAGTTTTGAATGTGATGTGGTAGTCTCCAATAGCTACAACAGCAAGTCTGGATCCATTACCTGCTTGCAGATCTACCTCCCCTCGTTCAATCATCTTGAATATACCTGGTTCCTATATTTTCATACATATGTGAGCACCACAATCTACATCTAATACCCACTTTGTGGAAACAGATAGATTGCATTCGATAATAAACGCACCTGAATCTTCCCCTTGCTTCTTAGGCTGGGTGCATTTCTTCTCCCAGTGGCCTTTCTTGCCACATGCGAAACAGACATCCTCATGTTATCTTTCCTCCCCTTTGATCTTCATTTTCTTGGAAGGTCGTGAAGTATATTTGGGATTAAATCTTCTCAACTACCCTTTCCTCTTATTCACTACAAGTACAGAAGGAGTTTCATACTTCATATCATTTTCCCCTTGGAAAATGAGGATAAGAATATCAGATATATACTTATCAATGTTTTTCTTGTTGAAATTGACAAAAATGTTAGAGAAGCTCTGAGGGAGTGATTCGAGAATGATATCAGTGCCCAGTTCTTCGGGGATTTTAAACCCTAGAACATCCAGGTGCTCAATGTATCCAATGAACTTGACTATATGAGGCCTATCTGGGGAACCTTCTCCAAGATTACACTGAAAGAGTTCCTTAGAGATCTCAAAAATTTCCTTTCTTGCTCTCTCATGGTAAATACCATAGAGGTGCTCAATCATGCTATAAGAATCCATGTTTTCATAAGACTTCCTGAGCTCACTAGACATTGATGATAGAATCAAACATTGAACGTCAACCATGTCGTTCATATTTTTCTCATAGACCTGGAAATCCTCATCACTCGCCTTTTTTTTTCAGGCAGAATAGGTAATGATGATTCTAACATGTAAGACTTACTTTCATGGAGTAAAATAACCTGAAGGTGTATAAACCATTCCTGGAAGTTACAGCAGGTGAGGTTGTTATCTTTATCCAGAATTGATCACAGGGATAGTGTGGTTTATGAGATTGTCATTTTTATTCTACAATTAAAAGAGAAGATCATTACTACATTCTTGATTACATTTTATGAGAAATAATAAATTTTATTAAGTCTTCCACTATTTTATCAAGTCCCAATGGACCTCACTATTGAACTTGGAATGTCCAGTTGCCATGGAAGTATAGTGTCAGGGATCCATATTCCCCTTTACATTACCGTAAAAGGGTTGGTCAATCTATTAGAAGGTATTTAGGTAGGCATGTCTTGGCTAACTGTGGGCTTGCACCTCCTTGATCTATTGAGTGGACTCCCCAAATCTAAAATCATGAATTTGGATTTCCTCAACTCTTGCCTCCAATATTACACCAAGTCTAGAAATGGATTCTCCTTTGAATATAATATGGTTAAGTAAACCCAAAACCTTTCATAAGGGATTACTGTATAAAAGTAATTGTCCAAATAAGGGTTGGTCAAACAACTAGTTTTTTTTCGAGTTTTGCTCTAAATGAAGTAACAGAAGGCTTGGTCTGAATTAATATTTTATTTGAGGGATTTTTATATATTTTACGTGAATTTCTTATTATCATTATCAAATTCTTGTTAATATTAAGTGGAACTTACTTAAGTGATTAACCATGTATTTATAATATTTATGCATAAGTCAAGTTTATTTTAGTTCCATCTTGCATGCTTGTTTAATTCATTAATTATGTGATCATGAAAAAACTTCCATAATGATAAACCATGAAACTGATAGAAATAAAATAAAGTAAAGGGCATGATCATGATCTTTTCTAATGGTTAATTTATTTAGCAGTTGATAAACTAACCTTGGCCTAGGGGAGAAAAATCTTGAACCATTAGGGTTCGTGTTTATATCTTTCCACCTATCGACCTTTGTATCTCATGGGATTGGTTTTATTTAAACTTCAGTTTGAACCGCCTCCACTAGCTTGGGAGTTCCATCCATTACATATGCCTTTTTTAACTCACATCTAGGTGAGGGGTAAAAAGGGGTTTTACATAAAAGAAACATTCGGCACACATGACCTACATATTAATTAGAAGAAGGCTCACATGCCAAAAAATTTAATTTAAATAAATAAATTAAAAGAAACTATCCACATACAAAGGTCTTGGTCAAGCTCATGATCATCCATACATGCAATAATATTTATGCACAAATAAAACTAGCATATAATTCTTTATTCGTTATTGTTTAAGATAAATCACAATAAAATCAATTAATTATCATCTTTAATTAATCAATCCTTTTATCTTAAACACTTTTCTAAATTTCCCTGAGATTCTAATCCATCATAATTTTAAAAAAATAAATTAATTTAAAATTATCTTTGTACGTAACTTGAACTTTGGAGGAAACTCGTTGTATTTCTGTTCATAACTACCCAATGTGTAGAAATGAATATTACGCAGATGTTAAATTAAACACACATATATAAAATACCTATCACGTGTTATGCCTCATATTTATATCCACACTATGGTACACGTCTCAAGGGTTTGTATAATATATTAATAAATTTTAATAAATCTCTATAATTTGGATGAGTAAAATACATGTAGTTCCGACTACACAGCATGCAATATCATTCATCGACCATCCAAAGTACACGCTCAGGGACATGACATTAGATTTACTTAGGAAATCGTTATAGTACACTGTATGTTCAGTGGGCCACACTCCATATAGTATCCATGTTACATGGTTTACAGTCGGGCAAGCCATGTACGGGGTACACGGTACAACCCTAACCCGAAAGGACTACACACCGTGTCCAGTGGACTACATGGCGTGTAATCTAGAGACCGCATGCCACATATTCCAGGTCAACACACAGAGTCATTTAATACTTACAAAGACTTCAACACATGACTTTGTTTGGTGTACAAGTCTGATGCATTGAATATTGACTACATAGGATATACTGCTGAATACAAGCTACGTGTTCTGGTGTTTTAATTCTAGGAAGTTTTGGCACCTCCTGATGAGATCTCATGTTTTAGTTTAATCAAAATTAAAAGAAAAGATCATTTCTGTAAGGTGAACAAGAAACAAAAGAAGAGGAATAGATCTTGAGATTCAGATTTACAAAATTATTAACTTGAATTGAAGAAACTAAATTATTAAATTCATAAATAATCAACGAAATATTTAAATAATTATAAACTATGACGTAACTACTCTGATACTACTTGAAGGTTCTGGGAGCAGTGGAAGCTTGGTTGATATGGTGCCCAAATTTTATTTTTACCATGATCAATGATTATTACGGGATCAATATGACGATGAATGCTGGTCTCCAAGGAATAGAATTAAAGATTTAGATAAAGAAGTAAGATTCCCAAAACCTGTAGATAGGATCTTACACATTATGTTTATACTTAATTTAATAAATTTCATAAAGAGAATAATACCTGGATCTTCAGTAATTTTTCATTGATGATGTTGATCATCTGGAATTACCCTTTCGGGTTATCTTGTTGTACTTTCAAGGATCCAAACTAAAATCCCTTTAACAGTGATCCACATGTGCTCCAATGGCCTCCGATCGACACCGCTCATTCTCCAGGTGATGGGGTGGCGAAGCGAGTGTCTTTTGTCAGTTGTTCTTGATCGCTTGTTCTTCGTCCTTCAAGAACGTCTCTCATTCTTGAGAGGGATAGGAAGAGGATTTTATATTGAAAATTTTTAGCTCAACAATTCCCAATTCACTGGGTGTGTGGTTCGGTACATGGAACAATATACATATGTGTCTAT
The DNA here is from genome assembly GCA_963277665.1 of Viscum album. Classification (NCBI taxonomy): domain Eukaryota; kingdom Viridiplantae; phylum Streptophyta; class Magnoliopsida; order Santalales; family Viscaceae; genus Viscum; species Viscum album. Next base: position 1,069,929,561 of record OY728122.1, on the reverse strand, counting down.
TTATTGACATGGGGATTCAGTTGCAATATTTAATTGCGTAACATCAATTAAATATACTCATAACCTTATATAAAACCCACGCTATTAATAATAATACCGAATCATTATTTATGGTGCACCAAATTTTGCAAAATTGGAATTATAAATAAGATTCCGTATCACAAAATAGTAGTAACGTTATTTTAATTTGTGCCAACTAGTTAAATAATTATTTATCGTCTTGCAAATAATTATTTTACTATCAGACCGTCCTTGGTCCTCTCTAACTCCACTTACATTTATTGAACACCTGAATAAATAAATAAATAATTTATTCTCATAAATAAATATTTTATTTACAAACTAGTAAATAAAAATATATAAAATGTTCAACAAAATAAATAAATAAATTTTACCCACAATCTGTGAATAAATATTTATTTAATTTATGAAATCATTTAAACTTGAATAAAATTATTCCATTGTCTTTATAATAATATTTATTAATTAAATTCAAATATAATTTAACCGAGACCACCAGAAACACTTAGTGCGTGACCCATTTTGGATTATTTCTCGTTGGCATTAGGCGCGTTTGCCTAAAGTCCAAGAGTATTTTCTTGCAATAGTTCAAGGAACCCAAGAGAAAGAACTTAAAGTCACAACATAAACATACACATATGAGTTCTCACTATTTAATATAATCCCTTTTTCTCAATATCTCACCAAATAGGTTTCATGATAGTGTCATCAACCATTGTTCTTGATATTTCATTCTTTGACTACATGAAATAAACTCGTTGTTACACCATGGCCATGGAATTTCACATGACAATTCCATTTCAATCAAATGACCAAGATATAAAAATCCATAAATGGAAGGGAAAAATCCTTCCTCAAATTATCTATTAATAACATGCCACTTGTGATGCACCCAACGTACCCTACTTCTCGTCAACTATCTTTATGACGGTTTTTGTCTATAAATCAATGTGCGCGAGTCGTGACACATATTAACGATAATATTAAATTCTAATGACCATTACACACACTCAAAAATAGAAATATACGATGAAACCAAATAATGTGGAATTCCTAATTCCAGTTCTATTCTCATAATCTCCTATCATAGATATTACCAAGTGAAAACTTCATGAGATGAAGTCTCATCTTTTTATGAGTACTCACACCTGACGGTCTGCATTCTATGTGCACCATAATAGTATTTCATCCAACCGTAGGACTATATTGAAGAATATTGTTATATAATTTAATGGTTCTCATCATAGTGGGGAACTGTCATGACCTTATCAATGCAAAAAATACTCCAGGATATTATTACTTCATAATCATACATATCAATGAACAATAAGATGTTTAATATTTAAATAAAGTAAATATATATGTAATCAAAGTATAAATAGTTGGTTATAGGATGCCTACTCTTACACTAACAACCACCTCCATTAACATCATGTTTCATTAAACCCTCAGTCAACTGAGGATGCCACCCCATGGGTCCCGAATCATGTCACTTATGCCCTAAAACATAGGAAGTCCTATTAAGGGAATAAAATCATCAATAACTAGGAGAATTATCACATCCATAATTATACAAAATAATCAAACTAATATAATATGGAAGGAAATAATCAAGTATCACACATACATGGACACACACTATAAGCATGCTAGTGCATTATGGCAACACCCAGATAAATGTCTCACTATATCCTGACAATCAATAGGTGGTAGGCTCATGTTCCCTATAAAATACATTAATCCCATTAGTATATCCCATTGGGAATTATACGGCATGATTATACACACAATTAGACTCCATACAAGGAATAATCATATATTCCCTTTATAGTTTCAAAATCTCATTAAAAGATCTTGGAAACAATAGAGGGGTAGACAAAAATCCCTTCGAACATTATACAAAAATGTTATAATATAACAGTAGTAACAGTAGTTATGGAGAAGGAATACATCCCAATGCACAATGTAGGTTTAGATCCTAAATAATTTTCAAGGGATACTCAGGATATTGCACCCATAATTACTCATATATAGGAGGGTCATTGAAACAATCCTGCAATAAATGGAAAATAGGATCATGCACACATCATCGTTCCAACTGGAGATCATAGGCCCATTCCAATGACCACTTCAAGGCATACAAAAACTCCAAAAAATAATAATAAAAATTTATCAGTATATTCTAAAAATAAAATTAGAGTCACCTTTTTTTGGAAACCACACGTGAAAATTTTCATTCACATCATGCACCATTGGTCGCCTGAAGAATAAAATCCAATAAGAAATCTCACCAAGGGTGATTTAAAATATTAATGCAGGACCATATACATACTATAATCAATTTTGGTGTTATTAAGGGAATTAAAAATTTATAAATAGGAGCCTAATAATCGGATGAATCATTCCCAAATCAAGGAATTTGTAGTTGCAATTAAAAAGGTTCTCCCCAGAACATTTACAATGAAGGACTCTTTCATGGTCATAATAAGATCGATCATGAGAAAAATTTTCATGATGAGTACCTTGTAAGACATACTCATGTTCATAATATAAAATGGAAACAATTTCATTCCATTTTCATTTTCCACCATGAAGTTCCTCCCTAGGGAATATACTCTAGGACTCCTACAAGTGGTCGGACATCATTCCATGATGGTAGCCCTCCCTTTGATGACATTCATAGTAATGGACCCTCTAGAATGATATTTCATTTCAAAATCAAGGTCATCTCATTTTCAAATAAAATATGAGAAAACTATCATATCATGAGGCACTTGAGAAGATTTCATTGGCCAAGATAGATTCCTTTTTATTGATAAGTATAATTATTTATTATCCAAAAGATATTCCCAAGCTACAATCATTCTCAGAAACACCCTTAGATTTCTTAACTTATGTTACAATAGAGAAGATTCCTATCAAACCCACCACTTATAATAATGAATATAAGAAATAACCCCTTTTGTTAGAGAAAGTAAAATTATCTATCACAGAAGATGAATAGTATGCATTGATTTTGAGGAAACCACTATCAAATATAATATAAAGACAAAATTTTATCCCCTAACCACTCCCCAGTGCGATATTCCCAGAATATTGATAGAGGATTTCATATATCATATTATTATAAATATTTTAGAGGATCATATCCATTTTAATGAGAAATTATTTCCTTAATAAGGATATGTGAATCACATCAAGGTGATATAAGAATTTATCCATCATACTGTCTTTGTTTCCCTTTCAACTATACAATGCCGAAATATGAATAAATAGGGTTTGAAGCTTCAACACACATTTTCAGATGCTTTTGGAAATTTATATCAGTTGATCAATAATTCCATATAAATAATCCATATTAAAGGATTATAAGAATATGGGTAACTTCATTTCACCTCCCTCCCTGATCAGTAAAGCCTTCCATAAGTGACAATGTGAAATGAAATCACTGTAGGAATACTCTTAGAATCAATCTATACCCACAATAGATGGAATTTTTAAGAGGTATTAACAATGAAAAAAATCCTATAAGCATCAAATCCAATGAGATAAAACCATTGAAAAGATATTATATAGATATTAAAAAAAGAGTGGACAATATTTTTACTTGATAAATGCTAAAAATTGACCAGTAGTCCTATCTCTGGTAACATATATTTACCATTCATAGAATTAATTACACCCAAATCAAGATCTGAAAAAGATCCGAAAGATCAATAGGGTATCAATGACTACTAAAATGATGGAAATCTTGGATAATCCCTAGTTTATAGTTTTGTGGTATTTTTTTACCACAACCAACTCCTTAGAGGTCATCAACTTTGGTTTGAAATATTTCAAAAATAGATCACAAGAATCCCAAACAAATAAGTCTAGGAGAATTTTTATCTCAACCACCTACCCTATAGAGGATGGTCTTTTACTACTTACGGGGTGTACTAAAAAATGAGTCTCTATAGTCTTCCTAAAATTATGCACTATATTTCTCCTAGGGAACACACACAATATGGTTTTCTATAGAATCCAACCAAATTAACCTCTCTAGGATAATCCTAAAAATAATAGATGAAACCCCATAATGGTCACAATCCAAAGTGACTCATCAAGAGGGAAACTACTCCTGAATATTGAAAATTTTCGGTCGATGGATATCAGGCGGGAGACTAACCATCCTATCATTCAGATCATTATATGATTCCTGTAATTCTTTATTCATCGATTAACACCATATGTAAAATCCCTTCAAATGATATATAATGTGATGTTAGTGTAGGAGAATATGAAGAAGAATTTTCTACTTAGAACTCGGTACCCACTAAAATTACCAAGGAAGTTTTTTTATAATAGAAATATTATATTAGCTAAAATTTTTGGAACTCCCTCAAATTTTCATCAAATAGATCTTTAACGAGTTTCAAAAATATAATAGGGAAATTTTGTGGCTAAATCCCACCTATTACCTGAATACGTAAACTCTCACATAGTTTAGGAAATATTCTCTTAGTATGAGACAAAAATGAAATGGTTTAAGAGTCTTAATGATTAATTACCCAAAGGTAATATCCCCACTGGGTATGTTTTTCCAGTAGAGCCCCAAAATTCTCTTCTTAAATATATAAATCAATAAGAAGATCCCATTATTCTAGAAAAAAGTAGATTCTAGATATTAGATTAATATACGTTCCACATATAATAATATAATTGGATCTAATGGTAGATATATTTATGGGGTTCCTTATCTTCGGATAGTGTTCAGAACTATGTTAGGTGAACTATCCCAGGCCATCCCATTTTTATTTTCAGTTGTAAATACTAGAAGGACCCCCATGTCCGACTCTTCCAATTATTTCCCCTTCCCAAATAGTTTCTCAACCAACTATTCATATGAAACTCATTAATACTATAGATTCATTGATATATCAGTTGGAGGATATATATGTATGATGTTCAATCATGAATCCAATGATAAATACTTAACCTAAATGAGTAGATGAAACTCATTCCCACCTTTTTATTGGAATCCTACATTTTCAACATTCAGTGGTTTGGGGGATCTAGAGCAGCATTTGTGACATTTCATGCCTTAGTGAAGACCGATGATGGGAAAAATTGTGAAGTAAGAATTTCCAAGATCAAATTAATTGTACAGACCTTAGAGGTACCAAATTTTCATTGGAATACTAGTTTACCATAACGGTTTATTACAGGATGGGAAGAGCTCTGCCTAAAATTTATTTATCAATTCACCTCTATGCTTCCAAATACAATAACACTAGAGCTCTAAAATTTTAAAAAACATGATAATGATATGTTATCATATTTCATTTCTAGGTTGAAGGGTTTTACTTACTCTTTGAATCTATAGCTCCCTTATGAAGAGTTATTGTGTCCCTGTATTGGAAACCCCCATGATGAGTGGCAAATGCCACTTATCACAATTAAATAATTTTTTTTAAAATTTATATAGATTTAAAAATATAGGAAGATTATATTTATAGAACCAAATACATGTCTCAACCAATGATGATTACTCAATGTAAAATAATAGGTAATGTTCAAACTGCAATAGTCACACACAAGCCAGCTTCTATACCAGATCCATCCTGAATAATACAACACATCACCCCCTACTGAATGAAAAAACAAAAAAATATCCCAGTTAGGTTAGGAGAAAGGGAAGGAAATGTTTAACATATGAGTATTGTGAGAATAAATCCCATTCCCTCATAGATTAATATGTACCAATCTACTACATTGCATCCATTAAGAATAATTTGTTAAATTTTCTGGAACCCAGAAGGAATGATCAAGTCGGAATCAGTGATCAAAAAAATTAAGTCCATTTTAATAAAATATTTGGGCACACAATCACTGAGATATTTTTTAAGGACATCCTCTTGAATATTTTTAATTGAGGAAAAGTAAAATTAGGTAATCCACTAGAAAAAGTAGCATGTCTTCCACAATAGTTCCATAGGAAGAGGATGAATGAAAAGAGGTTATAAGTACAGGTACACAAAAGATAAATTATTTAATAACTATAAATAAAATAAATCAAACTCAATATAGGGAATATTTAATTTTCCTCCAACCTCTTCTTCCATGGTGCAATAAACCTTGTTGAAAACATAGTCTTCCAAGAGTCAATCCAATAAAATACATCATAACAGGAAAATCAAGAGTCAAGTAAAGGAGGATGAAACTATACCAATGCCTAATCCAACCCCAAGCCTTTAAAATTTTATTCCTTTCACATTGAATAGATTGGAAACATCCCACTGAATGGCACAATGAGAAATGACTCTACAAATGGAACCGTTATTGGATTTGGATGAAGAATTTCTCTTTAAGTCCATTAATTTCATTCATTTAATGGACCCCTTCTCTGATAATGAGTATACTTTTGAACCCATATTACCTATAAATAACTAATGATAAAGTATTAGAAGCTATGGGAAATGAGGTAACATGAGAATACTATAACACCCATTTATTTTTATGAAATTTTTCTCTTAAAATAATTTAATTTCTTCGGTATGTTATGCTTCATGTAACACCAAATTTAAACTAACCGTGATATATTATTAAAATATTGTTACATTAACAAAACCACTATAACCTTGCCTTTAAATTGGATGGTATGAATAGTAATAAACATATTATGAAATATATTTTTTATTTAATTCTTTGTAAATAAACACATAATTTTTAGTAAAGTCATTTTATTCTTCAAACATATGTTTTCTTCAAATAAACAATTTTATTGATTTCTAGTTGAAAATAAATATAATTAATTTTGAAACATTTAAAAAATTTATTTGAAAAAATAAAATTTTAATTTTATTTCATAATGTAAAAATTATCTTAGGTTAATTTTTTTGATAATTTCCAATTTTTTGTAATTTTAATAAATAATGAAAATACTTATTTACATTGAAAAGTGTATTTTATTCAAAATAATTTAAAAATTAAGATTATACTTTGGATTAATTTTAAACATTAATTAGTTTCTTTTTATTAAAAATATTCTAATTTTTTTATTGAAATGAATTTTTTACATGAATTTAGTATAAAAACATTTTATACTGAAAACGTGCATTTTTCAAATTTTTTCATTAGAGTTTTCTAAATTAATATTAAATTAAATTCTTCCACTTATGTGTTTTTAATTTTAAAAAATTTAATTTATATTTAGAATTATGAGGTCCAAATTTATTAAATATACCTTTCTTTGTCAATATGGATAGTAACCTTTGAAGCATTGTTACCATGGTAAGAGGGTAAATCAGGTAATTTAGGTTAAAAATAAAATTATTAGAACTGTTAAATGACACCAAAAAATTCCTAAATATTATTTTTTGAGTTAATTTCTACCATTATCAAAACTGTTTCTATTATATTAACTTTTATGTAAACTTAGGTGAGATTGTGACCTTTATAGTATTTTATTTAGTGAAAAGTCAAACATGCCACACTTTTTTAAATAGTGTAATTTTTTTAATATAGGGTTATCCAGAGGATACGATTGACTATAATTATTATTTGAAAATATAAAAGATTTATATTAATCATGACAATTTAATTTTAATTTTATAGAATAAATAATTACCTTAATTTCTTGAACAATGTTGATGAAGTAATTATTCAAGTAATGGAAATATCAAATAAATGATATTAAAAATATTTAAATAAATATAATTTGAGATATTTAATGTCATAGATGAATTATAAAAATTATCATGACATTTTTAGGATATAAGAAAATATTGTTTTCAAATTTAACTTATTTTATTTATGTTTTTAAAGTCAAAGTAATGAATAGTGTCAAAATTGATAATAATGATATTTCATGAATATAATATTTTATTAAATTATTAAAAAAATACAAAAATATTATATAATAAAAAATGGGATAATATATGGTCTAAAAGTAATCCTATGTGTATTTATAGGCCATTTGGAATTATTTGGATCTAGAATAGTCTTATTATTTTTTAATATTTTGGCAAATTCCAAAAGTCACCCTCACCTCAATTATAAAATGGAACCCCTTCCTTCACTTATCTAAACCACTTTTAGCCATATATATTGACCAAAATCTACCCATTTCTCTTCCAAACATCATTATTTCATTTCTTGTGGTTATGGACCTTCCAAAAGACCTACCCTAGGCCCCTTAAGAGTAGTTATAATGGAGCTCCTTCATAGAAGTGGTAATCGTCATTACAGACTCTTTCAAATTTCATTATTCTTATACCACATAGTAATATATTATACCCATCCTAAAATAAAAAAAAAAATACATTATCCTATATATAATGACATATTATTATGATTATAGGATACACATATTCTACCTTTTATCTGTACTATGAAAAATTAAAGCACTGTGCGTGTGTATGTATGACTTATTGTCTACACAGAGCATGGTAATTCCTTTTTCATCACCATTTTACATGTATAGTTAAAATGATGGAAATAATTGGAGTATATGAAACATATTAAATGATATTGGTTTTTTAAAATTAATATATCATTCATTTCTCTACCCATTCACTATTAAGGTAATGATACCTTCACTCGTGCGTATGTACAACCTACCATCTCCACAAAGTGATGCGACTGATTATCCATATAAAACTTTCAATATTGGTTATAAAAATTTATTAAATATTTAATATGATACTTATATAATTAATAAAATTATGGATATGATGAACCTATATCCCATTCACATGAACTGAATTTACGTTACAAAACATGCATGGAAAAATGATGCAGCTAACACCCGAAACAATGTTAATAATGAAATATTATTAACGATATAGTGGTAAGAGGTTATATAAGGATTTTAAATGATATAATAAATATGAATATGGTTATGGTATAAATTAATAACATGCTGTAAACCATTATAAATAATTTTAATGAATGTTCAAATAAATAAAGCACGATGTAAGGGATCTCTCAGAACATCCATATTTCCTTTGGGTTATAATTTATCTCTCTTTGAATAAATTTATCTCTTAATTATTATTAAATAATTATCCTATATTCTATGTAATGTACCATACATTTTTATTTATCTCAATTCATATTTCTTTGAGGAGTACTTAAATGTTTTAAAATGTTCCCTTCTAAATTCCTCTTTATAAACAAACCCGATTAAAGGGAAATTCCTTGTTTCTTCACTATTTTGAAGTAAACTCCCTAAACTATTTTAATCCCAAAATATTTTTATAAAATAACTCAATTTATCATGATAAAATATTTATTTCATTAGTTTTTTATGGAAATAAATCTTTCTTTATCCTCTTTAAAAACTATTTATTCTTTTCCATAATACAATGCTTAAATGGAACATTTCTAATGTTACCAAACAAATATTTATATTGTTTTAACTTATTATGAACTTAATTATTCATGATTTATTCTTATATTTCCTTTATTAATGTCCAAGAATTATTTAAATCCCTTATTTTATGGGATACCATAATGATACGCCCTTTGGTTATGCCTTGTGACATGATTATGAAGCCCAGTTCATTCCATTGGTAACCATTTTTTTTATTCCATATGTTAGTTATTTATGTGGAACACATATTCCTTTATATATTTTGATGGGTGAACCTAGATAACACTCTAATGTATTGGGTAATATTTTAGTCTCATGATACATTATTTATGGGATGATGGAGTAAACCTAATCCATTATGGGACTTTGTCCGCCTTGTCATATAGTCTTAGAAATTATTATTGACTCATGTTTGTGTCATGATATATGTTTCTTACAATTTAATATTCTTATAGGATCATATAATTCCATGTTCTATATTTTATTATTCAATATGTTTATTCATGAGTGGTTATTTTCATGTTATTACGTCATTCCTTCTAACTCATGTGTTATGTTTCATTCCCATGTTTATTCACTTATTGGGATTTTTAGCTCATCCATTTTGTCTATGTATTCCCCAAGTTATCATATGTAGTTGTAGGAGTTAAAAGGAAGTTAAGAGACCATTATGTAGATTAATAAAAACATGTTTCGTTCTAGTTTTATGTTCTCTAATTATGTATATAATCTTAAAAGTACACTATATTTTCTATCATTGGTTTGTATTTAGTTGATAATTATACCTAAAATCATGTAATAATATGTGTAAAAGGTTTTATCCACTATAGTTGGTATCAAATCATGGTATAGTTATTTCTGAGGATTAGGGATAGAAAAATTTAGGAAGAACCTTGGGGATAATTCTATCACTATGGATAGCCTATATTGAAACTTAGGGAATCAAAAGTTAGGAGATAATTTTCATTTACAAGATTATCATTCTGTGTTCATAGTTGTATATTTATATGTTCATTAACGAAGAATCCATGCCCCCTTAATTTTTTTATATTCTTAGTTAATGGATGGAAATAGGATAACCTATTTTAACAACCAATATGATAGGCAATGTGATGATTCCCCTAATGAGATTATAAACTTTATGGTAATGGGATTTCAAAACTTCAGGATAGTACTACCTCAACTAGCTCAATTTATGAATAATAACTTGAATTATGTTGAGTTTCATCATTCTCCGAATAAAGTTAAAGATTTGGTAAAATGATTTATTCAAAAAAGGCCTAATATATTTAGTGGATATTCTAATAACATCATCATGAAACAATGGATTGACTCTTTTGAGAAGATATTCTTAGTCCTCCAATACTTTGAAAAAGATATAGTCATGTTGTCCATCTATTGTTTTGATACAGAATCTGATCGGTGGTGAACACTAATCAAGAACATGAATACTAAAGAGTAAATTGATTCCATGGATTGGGAAGGATTTAGTAAAGTGTTTTTCAAAAAATATTTTCCATAGAGTATATGAATTAATATGGAAAGGGATATCCTCAGACTGAAGAAAAAAGAAGATGAGTCTGTTAGAGTGTATGAGGAAAACCATACAAGGATTTCATGATATACCTTTGTATTTTTCATGAACACCGAAATGAAGTTGGATTTATTCTTTAGTGGATTAATGTTGAGTCTATAAAAATATTTTGTGATTTGAGACTTTTAAAGCTATGAGTAGGTTTTTTATGGTGTTTTAAGGATTAGATTTAAATTGGATACTATTAGTTGTCTTGTGTTCTCAGATATAAAAAGTAGAATATGGAGTTTAATATAGAAGGATAAATAGATAAATACTATGGAGGAAATAAAACCCAAAATCCTATGTGTCAAAAGTTTGCAAAGAAGAATCATGGGAGCCATATATATGGAATCAAGAAATGGTTAAAATGAGGAAAAAATGAGTATCAGGATAATATTTACCAAAAGGAATCAAGAATAATACTAATGTAGACTAATAAAAGAAGGTTCAGATCAACTCTCAACCTATAGTACAGTGTTTCACCAGTATGGAACATGAGAATTATGATATCCAATGACCTATGATAAGGGTTTTTAGAGATAATAAATGACAAAAACCTCTAAGGTAGTAAGGAAGGGAATATTAAATTACTACTTTTGAGGTGGATCTCAACAACGATGTGGTGAAAGGTATGCTAGTTATTAATTTAAGAATAGAAAAAAAATACTTTTTGATTTTGTTTCTACACATTATTTCATATCTTTCATGTTTAGTAGAACTAATCAAACCCCACCTCAAAATATTGAAGTTGATTTATCATTGAGAATATAGAGTGAAGAAATGATTTCATCTAAAGTATACAACTCCTCCCTTATCAATATTTTTGGACTAAACCTCTCAAAAAATCTTGTCTTACTTCATTTGGTGGGGTTTGGTGCTATATTGGTCATGAATTGTATATATTTATACAAATACAACATCAACTATCGAGATAGGGAGATCTCTCTTCACATATCGAGGCATCCTTCAATTCTATACAAGTTTAAGAAGAAGGATGAATCTTATTCACAATCATAAACTCAAGTGTGCATATTATTTCTTTATGAGAAAGAATAACTATAAAAAATTATTGAGGAAAATAATATGGTTATGCTTGATTACATTCTCATTGTGGGGGACTAAACTGATGTGTTCCATGAATAATTCCCTGATCTTACTCCTAACTGAGTGGTTGAGTTCTCAGTTGAACTTATATATATATATATATATCTCTACCCATATAAAAGAATCCCTATAGGATGACCACTAATGAATTAATTTTTTTTGAAGAATCTGTTATAAGAGAACATGAACAAGGTTTTCATATATCTGAGTGTTTCACCATGTGGTGCATAGGTCCTATTAAACAAGAAGAAGGATAGATAAATGTACCTATTCATTGATTATCTTGAGATAAAAAACCATAATAAACAATAAGTGTCCACTATCACAGATGGATGAATTGTTTGATCAACTACATGGGGACAAGTATTTTTCTAAGGAGGAATTTTGGTTAGGATATCACTAATTAAAGGTGAATAAGGAATATATTACTAAGAATGACTTCTAAATGAGGTATGGACACTATGAGTTCATAGTGATTCCCTTCAGACTCACTAATTATCCAAAAATTTCATGGAATTAATGAATATAGCCTTTAGATATAACCTCAGAAAATGTGTCATAGTATTTAAAAATGATATTTTGATATACTCCAATAGAAAGGAGGAGGAGGATGAGAATTTGAATATTGTTCTAAGGACATTGTGAAGGGAGAAACCATATGGAAAGTATAATAAGTGTGAGTTTTGGATGAAGGAAGTATCATTTTTGAGTCATGTTATCACTAACAAAGGGATATATATGGATCCTTATAAGATAATGGAAATCAAGGAGTGGACTAGGACATCATATATAATAGATATATGTAGTATCCATGGTATAGGTGGGTATTACCGATGCTTTTTGAGGAAATTATAAACATTATCAAAACCTCTAACTAAGATAACTCATAAGGGATAAATGTTTTTTTGGACTAGTGAATGTTAAGACTGATCCAAATAGTTTAAAAGGAGGCTTATTACTGCACCAGTACTTACTCTAACCACATGTGGGGAACTCATTGTGGTATATATAAATGAATCAATGAATGGAATATGATTTTCACTGATAAATAAAATGATTAAATGATATACTAAACCTCAAGTAAGCTAAAAGTTCATGAGAAGAACTATCAAATCCATGATGTTGAGTTAGTGATTGTGATCTTTGTGTCAAAAATTTAGAGGCATTATATTTATGGGGAGATGTTTGAGATATATACTAATTATAAGAGCCTAAAATAATTTTTTACATAGAAGGATCTTAATATGTTATAGAAAATATAGTTATAGCTCATCAAGGATTATGATTTATTAAACCACTACCATCTTAGTAAAGTAAATAAAGTGAAAAATGATGTAAATAGAAAGGATCCTACAACTTTATCAATGATGAAAATTGAGAAGGATCCAATATTATTAGACTTACAAAGGATATACATGGGTTTCATAAGGGAAGGAACATTATCATTAATTTATCAAATGATTTCTTAACTACCCCTTATGAAGAAGATAAAGGATGATCAAATAATTGATGTGGAAATTCAGAATAAGGTGGAATCTATTAGAAAAGGTAAATCCTCAGAGTTCAAAATTGATAAGGAAGGATTCATATGATTCAAGTCATGACTATGTGTACCATCAAATCCTAAGATAAATAGAGATATTTTGATTTTTTCACTTAGATATACCTTCTCTATCAACCAAGGGAATAGAAAGATGTGTAGAGATATCTGAGAGGAATATTTGTGAGACAATATATAGAAAGTTATCACAGAATATACATGAATGTTCCCGGTATATCAGCAAGTGAATTATAAAAGGAAAAAAATTCTAAGTGGGATGATGAAACCCTTACCTATAACTATATGGAAATTATAAAAAATCACCACATATTTTTCCACTGGACTTTTGAAGACATACAATGGAAATAATTCCATATATATTTTTGTAAATAGTATGATAAATACATATCACTTTATTTCCATTCAAGTGGAATTATCACTCGATAAACTTACACAGATATACATCAAGGAAGTAGTGAGCCATCATTTACTACCATTATTGATTATATCCATTAGATATTTGATATTTAAATCCATGTTATTCAAAAGTCTCTAACTTTATCAAAACACAAAGTTGAACTTTAGTATGACTTATCACCCACAAACTAATGTCTTGTGTGAGAAGAACATTTAGACACTAGAATATATGTTTAGATAATTCTTAATGGACTTAAAAGTTGGATGATATCAATATCTTTCATGGGTTAAGTTATCTTACAATAATAGTTTCCACTCAAGAATTCAAATGGAACCATATGAAGCCCTTTATGGGAAGAGTTGTAGAAAACCCACATGGTGGGATTAATTTAGAGAATGTAAGATACTAGGAACTTAAATGGTTGGAGAAATGGTAGAAAAGGTGAAGGTTACTCGACAACAAATTAGGGATTCCCAAATATGCTAGGAGAACTATGCTGATAATCGTCGACGAGACTTAGATTTTGAGTTTGGAGATAAGGCATTCCTATTCATATCACCATAGAAGAGAGTCATGAGAGTTAAGAAGAAGAGAAAGATAAATACCAGGCACACCATCACCTTTTATATTTTTGATCACATCAAAGCTATGGAATATCTACTATCACTCCCACCATCCATGTATCAAGTACAATTAGTATTCCATGTATCCCTCCTAAGGAAGCACCTACTAGATCCCTCATATGTACTGAATTCAAAGGTGGCACAACTAAAAAATGATACCTCTTATGAGGAGTAGCTAGTAAATTTCTCGGATAGTAGAGATAAATTTCTATTCAACAAGACCACTCACGTAATTAATGTACTATAATGGAACCACAAATATGAAGAGGTGATAAGGGAACTGGAGGATGTGATGAAGGAGAAGTACCCTCACATGTTTTCACCCTAGTATGTAAAATGAAATTTTGAGGGTTAAATTTCATAAGGGGGGAAGAATTTAACACCTTGATATTTTTATGAAATATTTCTCTTTAAATATATTTTTTTCTTTTGTAGATTGTGTTTCATGCAACATCGTGTTTAAACAAACCACAATATACTATTAAAATATTATTATTTTGACATGACCATTATAACCTTGACATTGAATTTGATTTTCTAAATAATAATAACCATACTATGAAATATATTATTTTATTAATTCTTAATAAATAAATACTTAATTATTAGTAAATTCATTTTATTTTTCAAAAAAATGTTTTCTTCAAAAAATGATTTTATTACTTATACGAAAATATAAATATTATTAATTTTTAGAATTTTAAAAAACTTATTTTAAAAAATAAAATTAATTTATTATTTATTCATTTTAAAATTATCTTAGGATGAATTTTTTTATAATTTTCCAAAAAGTTTGAAAATGTAATGAATAGTGAATAATACTGATTTACATTAAAAACCGTATTATCTTATAAATCATTTATACAGAAAAGTTATATTTTGGATTATGTTTAAACTTTAATTAGTTAATTTTGATTATATATAACGCAATTTTGGTCATTTAAATTAATTTTATACATTAATTTAGTATAAAAACATTTTATACGTAAAATGGTCATTTCTTGAAAAAAACAATTTTGTTATGTTTTTCTAGTTTAATATTAAATTAATTTATAAAAATTCTATATTTTAAAATATAAAAAAATATATTACATATTTGGAATCATGATTTCCATATATAGTAAATAAAACTCCTTTATTTTTGGTCAATATGAATCGTAACCTTAGTAATTTTTTACCACGGAGAAGGGTAAATCAGGTAATATAGGTTAAAAATAAAAAGATAAGAGCTATTAAATGACCCAAAAACTTACCTGAATTTTATTTTATGGTTTTATTTTTTCCATAATAATAATTTTTAGGTTATATGACCTTTTATGTCTACTTGGGTGAGATTATCACCTTTATAGTATTTTATTTAACGAAATGTAAAACATGTCAAACTCTTGTTTTTAAAAAGTGTAATATTTTTAATATATAGTTATCCAAAGGATATTTTTGATTATAAATATTATTTGTAAATATAAAATATTTAAATTAATAATTATAATTTATTTTTAAATTTTAGGTAAGAAATACGTACCCTAAAATCTTGCACAACGATGATGCAATTTTTTTAATTGATGGAAAAATCAAATAAATGATATTAAAATTTTTAAAATAAATATAATATGAGATATTTAGTGATGTGAATTAATTATATATTTTACTATAACTTTTCAAGGATATAATAAAAAAGTTTTTTCTAATTTTATCTATTTTTATTGATGTTTTTAAAGTCAAAGTAATGAATAGTGTCAAAATTTACAATAATGATATTTCATGAATATAATATTTTATTAAATTATTTAAAAATAATAAAAATATTATATAATAACAAATGGGATAGAATATGGACTAAAAATCAACCCAATTTTCATTTATATTCCTTTCTGAATAATTTTTCTCTAGAATAATCTTATTATATTTTAATAGTTTGAGAAATTCGAAATTTGTCCCTTACCACAATTATAAAAGGGATCTCATTACTTCACTTACTTACACCACTTTGAACCATATAAGTCAACCAAAATATATAAATTTCCCTTCTAAAATTACTTATTTATGTTCTTGTGGTAATTTATCTTCCAAAATACCTACTATAGGTCTTATAAGAGAAGTTATAACAGAGGTCGTTCGTAGAAGATGTAATCATATTTACCTACTCTTTCAAATATCTTTCTTCTTCTACCTCCCCTAAAGATGATATACCCATAATAAATTAATAAATTCGGTATCCTATGTATAATAATATGTTATTATGATTAAGATACAACCATATTCTACCTTTTTTCCATCCTATGAAAAATGAAAGTACTATGCGTGCATAAGTAGGATTACCACCTCTACGTAGCAGTGTAACTCGTTTTTCTTCACCAAATCAATTGGATGGTTATAATAATGTAAATAAAAAATATATATGATAATAAATACATGGTATTTATTTGTAAAAATTAATATATCTTCTATTTCACTACCCATTCACCATTAAGGTAATGATACCATCGCTCTTGTGTATGTACGACCTACCATCTCTGCAAAGCAATCCAACTCATTTTCCATATATAAAGTTCAATAATGGTTATAAAAATATATTAAATCATTAAATATGATAATTATATATGTAATAATATTATATAAATGATTAAACTATATACCATGCACATGAATCAGAGCATAAATAACAAAACACACATTGAAAAAATGAAGCAGTTAACACCTGAAACAATGGTAATAATGAAATATTATTAACGATCGGGAGATAATAGGTTATATAAGGATTATATATTATATAATAAATATTAATATGGTTCTGGTATAAATTAATAAAATAATTTAAATTACTATATAATTGGTTAAATCATGTTCAAATAAAGGATGGTGTAATGTAAGGGATCTCTCTGAACCTCCATACTTCCTTTGGGTTATGATTTCTATCTCTATACCTCAATTTATCTTATAATTATTCTTATATAATTATCTTACATTCTGTTTATATGTTCTATAAATATTTATGTATCTCAATTTATCTTTATTTGATGTTTAATTACATTTTTTAAAAGGTTCCCTTCTCAATTCCTCTCAATAAGCAAACCCGATAAAAGAGAACTTCTCTATTTCTTACAATTTTTCAAGTAGAATTCATAAAATATTTTAAGACTCCAATATTTTTCTAAAATAAATAAATTTATCATGAAAAATCATTATATTTATTTTTTGGTTTTATGTAAATAATTTTTTCTTTCTGTTCTTTAAATACTCTTTATTATTTTCCTTAAAACTGTGCTTAAGTGCACATTTCAAAAGTTACATAACCACTATTTTTAATGATTAACTTTATTTGAAATTAATTATTCATGGTATATTCTTATATTTTCTTTATTAATGTCTTTTAATTATTTAAATCCATTCTTTCATGGATACCATTATGATATGCCCTTTGGTTATGTCTTATGACATGATTATGAAACTCATTACTTTCCATGGGTAACCATTATATTTTTCCTTATATTTTATTCTTTATTTAGCACACATATTCATGTAAATATTGTGATATGTGTTATTATATAGAACTAAAAATCATTGGGTAAAGTTTTTAGTCTCATAAGACATTATATATAGTGTTATGGAGTAAACCTAATCCATTTTGGGACTCCTTCCACCATGTGATATAATCTTGGAAGTTATCCTTGACTCATGTTTATATCATGTTATATATTTCTTCTAATTTCCTATGTTTCCATGATCAAATTATTCCATATTATATATGTTATGATTCCATATGTTTATTCATGATACATTCCTTTTATATTGTCTTGTTATTCCTTATAGAGCTGTATTGCAACTGAGACTCATGGGAAAGAACTTCAGTGAGTTTAGTAGGAATATGGAGGTACCCCAAAATATTTTAAGAGACATACAAATATAGTTTTTTTGGAATATCGATTGACATGTGTGAAACCATATGATCACCCTAGATGAGTGGGTAGACTAGGTTGACTCAATACTTTAGTGAAAAGAGTGCCTTTAGCTTCTAGACAAGAAGTTGAACCATCTTCCTCAAACACTTTATCACCTCAAGAACATGCTAAGTAATAAACTTATGCCACGATGGTAAGAATATAATTTTTTATAAAAAATAATACATATTGTAACAATTTTCCATGGTCCCAACCAATATTTTAATCCTGTTTTATCTCAATTTATCAAAATATATCTAGGAAGAACTTGTAGAAGATCTATTAAGCCTTCAAGTGTTTGAATATGAGGTCAAGAATGTTGAAATATATAATGTATAGATAGATTCCATGGAATTTCATGTAGTTATCCCTTCATAGATAAAGAAAAAGATACTGTAATTTATGGACACATCAGAGCTTTATAAGTCTCTAAGAGACTGAATTATATTGACATCTAGCACACCTTC
Organism: Viscum album; assembly: GCA_963277665.1. NCBI lineage: Eukaryota > Viridiplantae > Streptophyta > Magnoliopsida > Santalales > Viscaceae > Viscum > Viscum album. The sequence continues at coordinate 1,069,910,519 of OY728122.1, read as the reverse complement.
ATTGAAAATGGATTATAAATCAATTTAATTTCGGTATTAATGTTCCATCAGATATTGTACAACAATGATTATTTTCCTCCTTTTGGTTTGAAAATTAATGGTCATGAAAAGAGTGAGCAGAAACCACTCTGTCAAATGAATCTCATATCTCAATTTGGTGACCTTTTATATGAGTCTAAATTATTTGTTGTTTTGTAGGATTCAATATTCATTGTCATACTAGATAGTATTTGGTTTCATCAACAAATTATAGTTCCTTCATCATACCATCAATGTATCAAATACCAAGTTAATTAAAAAAATTGGGATATTGAACAGTGATAAGACTACATTTAAATCTTATGAGTCTCAATACATTAATGTAGGGTTCTACCATAGAACTGGAAAACAAAACATGATTGATGACATCACATGGGTTAAAAATTAAAAATGTTTGGAAATGACCACGTCTAACCCATTAAAGATCTTGATGATGAATACATGTTTCCCATTAACCAAATTGAAAAAAGAACATATTTGGGTTTTTATTAATTAGATATTATGATATTAATCATGTCAAATAAACCTAATAACACAAAATAAGTGCTTGATATATTTAACAATGGAAACACCCCAGGTGAAAATTTCTTGACATTATCACCAAAACTTTAGAAGTCCCCTACATCATTAGTTGAATTATAAGAAACTCTTATATCACTAATAGAGAGTGGGAATACCCCAACTTAATCTTATGAATGTCAGGATATTAATACTTATTCTAGAACTAAATATCCCCCTTCATCACCCATTCCACCTTAGATTGGTATAGAGGAATAGTAGGAAAAGGATCTCAGATACACCCCTCCAATGTTTGAGGAAGGTTTCTTGACATCTATAGATGATCTCTAGTAGATAATTTTTGGTATAGAGAAAGATTTGTGACCCACATTTATTATTTTTTTCCATGTATTACAAAGATAAGATGTGTATTACCTTTTTATAAAGTAGTCATGATATTTATCCACTATGAATTACAAAATAATGCTAGGACTTGACCCCAATATAGATACCCAATAGTTGGGTTTACTAGAGTATCACCATGGTCAAGAGTAGGCATCTAGATGAACAAATCAAACTCCTACTTATAAGTTTGAATATTAGGTTTAAAATGTTATAAAATCTAAATATATTCATGAGGTTTAATAACCAACATTTTCTTCTAATATTTCCCCTATAAAGAAGTAAAAAAATGCATGATAAGGTTTTTAGTTAATACAGATATCACAATCAGCATTTTCAAAAATATTATTTCCCAATATTGATTATAAAACTTTTGACAGATAAAACATTATACTATAAATACCCTTACTTTATGGATGACTATATAGGATACAACCAAATCTGAGTGTTCCCTAAAGATGAGGAATCTAATTATTATAGTTAACCCCAAGGAATATACTATTATTATTTGATTTCATTCATTTTAAAAAATAATGGCACTACATACAATCATTCCATGCATCACATTTTCAAATCCTTCTTGGGAAAGTCCATCAAATGTTACATTTATGACTTTTTGGACATGTCCTAACTGTGTTCTATCCATTTTAAAAACCTTTAAGACATTTTTAATAATCCATGGAAATATATATTAATGTTGAACCACTTGAAATGTGATTTCAGGGTAACCTCAGGAAAGTTCATTAAATTTGTAGTATGCCATATTAACATTTAAGTTGATCATGAGAAAAAAATACCATCCTTGACATGTCACATCCTTGAAAACTCAAATTGTTGAGAGGGATTCATGGATTCTTTGCCTATATAGGATGATTTACACTAAACCTTACAAGAAAATGTTTACCCTTTACTAGAATTATGGAGAACAGTGTAACCTATCATTGGACTGATGATTTTTAGAAAGATTTTGATAGTATAAAAAAAGAAATTTTGAGTCCACTGGTAATAATGACTCTTATATAATGAAGTATTCTCATTATATATGTGATATATTTAGAGTAATCACTAGGAAAATTTCTCACAAATAATAATGACACATGGAATGTGAATAGTCTCTACTATCTTCATAGTATCAAGATCTACTCTATAAATATTTATTCAAATATCGAGAAGAATATCCTTATATTAATATTTCATGTTTATAAATAGAGGAACTAATTTTAGCACCATTAATTACACTTAATCTCTCATAATAAACCATCAAAGTATATCTATAATCATCCAATAATAATTAGATACTTGGCAGGTTGAGAAATAATTCTGTAGTAGTTTGACATCCATTTTATACTACAAAAGTAAATAAAAGGATAATCATTATCAATTTTTTATAGAATCCATCTAAATAAATGCACTATTGGACATTGAATCACCCAAAGAATAAATATTCTCTATTCAAGACTACCCCTATAAAAGGGATATATTATTTTATATCACTTCTAGAATAACAACATTGAAAATAATAGAGGACCCCAAAGTCAAAAAATTTAGTTTGGGAGTAATCCTTATCTCCCCTAAAAAAAATTCAACCTTATTACTTATTTTTTGAATACATTTGCACCAATAATGAGGTATAAATAGAATCCCTAATTTCAATCTTGAAACTGGAACAACAAATATTGGTAGTCCTACTAAAAGTCAAAGGTACTTCAGAGTTGGTGATCAATTTGATCAATTGTGACTACACTATAATAAAGTATGAGTTGATTACCCTACTTGACTATGTACAATGGGTTGTGGTAGAATAATCCTAATAACTAATACTTACATAGGTCTTATTTTCATTGAACTCCCATGTAGATACATTAAATAATGAAGATACAAACTTGGTTTATACAAAATAGGAAAAAACAATCATCATCATCACATAATAGAATGGTATAACTATTCATTTTCAATAGCATGAAAGATATTAACGAGTTCAATTATGTCCCTAGAAAATATAGTTTTCTAAATGGGTGGATATCTCCCTTAGTGGACTACCTCCAAAATTGGAATCTTCTCTCAAAAAAATATAGAAAGAGAATTTATAATTATTGGTAGTCATATTCACCATTTATGGTGGACCAAACTCTCACAAGGTCCTCTATAAATTATACTCCGATTGAGTCCTCTTGAGATGCATTGATGGAGGGGAAAACCTCATTGTTATGTAAGAATTTAATACAGGATTACTTGACACTCAACAATCAGGGGTCAATATTACACATCAAATCATGAGTACTTGATATTTCTAGACTTCAATTACACATGATTGTATATAATTCACCAAGAAATATCATTCATATCATGCACATTCTATCCTCAATCATCATTCCCCATAATTATTACATACTGCCACATATTCATGGCCATTTTCAATTTGGGTAATCAATGTAATGGGGGTATATCCCCCAATAATGGCCGTAAATTTCAAGTAAAACCATACCTCCACCAACTTATTCTCCAGGTTGGATGTGGATATATCACTCAAATATGTTTGAAAAAAAGGCTATCATCAGTTTTGTGAATAAAAATATCATTGTTATATTTGGTGTCTCTCACAAAGTACTAATGTATAATGGAACTAAATTATACCCTTCTAAACTAAAAAGGTTGTACCAAAAATATGGTATTTAGTCTAACCACTCATCTTGGTACCATACAATGAATAATGTATAGATAATTTATTTCAAAAAAATATATCAAACATACTCTAGAAGATGGTGGATAAAGAAAAAAATATTGACCTGAAAAACATCAACACACTGTGAGGGCCGATCATGAAATGGCCACAAGAAACCCCATATTATCTTATATTTGAAATATAAGAAGTTAAACCCATTTAGTTCTTATTACCTTTGCTTTGAATTACCATTTATAATCATTTTTCCATATACGATCAATCTCAAAAGTGATTGGATGAGATAGAATAACTGAATTGGAAAAGGATTTATACCATTTTCTATTTAGAGGATCATAAAAAATGAGTATCATGAGACTTCAATAAGAAATTACACCTCTTTTTATTCCTCCAAGGGTAATTGGTACTGGTTCTCATGACATGGATGATACCTAGGAAGAAACTATTTGTTCAAGGCATAACTAAAGCGTGCGATGGGTCGTGGCCATATTTTCTTTTTGTCATGATCGATGATCAATCATATATTTACATAATGATAAACGTACTGATCTATGGAATTGAATAAACAAAACATACATGGGGTAGACCTCTGAAACTTGAGAGAGGATCATCACATATTATTTATAATTAATTTAATTAATTACAGAATTACCTTGATGGAATTATTTATTTTTTGATGGATATAGTAACAGATATGCGATGCACCATTGTTTCATTATAGGATTAAATTGAAGATTCCCTCTAGAAGTGATCCAGACATGTTCCAAAAATATCTAGAAATCTCCAGAAGAATCTTCAGGTGCTATCATGGTAAATACTTTCACTTACATCGTCCTCCTTTGATCATTATGAGAACTTCTTACAAATAATTCTCCTTGATCTGGTGGAGGAAGATTTCTCTCTGTTCTTGGGAGCGAGCTTTGAGAAGAGAGGTATCAAGGGCTTGAGATAATTCTCCAATTCCGTTGGGCACAACCCAAAAAAATGATTTTTTATATTTCCATAATATAATATAATTTGGTTTATATATCATTAGGGTTAAAATAAAATAACTTCACAAGTTCCCTTTATTATTTATTTAATCCATGTGGAACCCCATGCCACATAATAATAACTATAATATTATTTCTCAACATGTTCTTAGCATGAGAATTAAATTAAATATTATTTAATCAAATAATATTCAATATTTATTGTTTCTCACTGGACCATTAAAATCAGCTCGCTGTTCCTCTATAATATTTATTAATCCTTTAATAATGACTATTTATTTATTAAATAAATACCACTTCATTATTCTATAATAAATATATAAATATTATATTTACTAAATCAAAAATACATATTTATATGTGATCAAGGGTACATGAATAATTATTAAACCACATATGGGAATAATATTTATTCAACTTGTAAAATAATACATAATAAATAATAATATATTATTTAACTGAGATTCTAGATACACTTAGTGTGTGACCCACTAAGCCTCTTTCTAAGTGGAATTAGGTGAAGTAGCCAAATGTCCAAGATTAGAATCTATAAATACAACAAGTAACCCATATAGAAAGAATTTAATGCTACAACGACATGATACCTCATACTGATTATTATTGCGTAATATAATCCCTTTATCCTGATATCTGAAATCAAGCTGCTTGCATGATGGTGACATCAACCTTTGTGATCAATGTATTTTTATTTTACTTACAAGAAATTGAACTTTCCTATTATAAACCATGGACATGGATTTATTTAGGCTACATAATTTCTATCAAAGGTCTTGAGAAATCATGTTCTGTTAAAGAACAAAGGGGGAAAAAAATTCTTTCTCGCATTATTCAATAATGATATATTACTTATGACACACCCAACACATCGTACATTTCTGTGAACATTTATAATCATAGTTTTTTTCAATACATCAAAGTAAATGACTCATAATAGTCATTAATAATAATATTAAATTCTAAAGACAAATACACACATAAAGAAATAGGAACATCCAATGACACAGATCATTATGGATGTCCTATTAGTGGGTCTTGTTCTCATAATATCCTACTTGATATTACTAAGGGTGTGCACCCTGATAAGGTGCCTCAAATTCCTATGAGTCTTCACCCCTAATAGATTATATCATTTTTTCCATGAAATTATATCATCTTTCTATAGAAAACATATTTAAGAATAGTGTTGTAGCACTTCTGGGTTGTCATATTAGTAGGGAACTGCTATGACCTTTTAGTGCAATAACTAGTATTGGGACCTTATAACATACTATATTATGCATAAGAATAATCATGATGTGATAAAAAGTTTGTTAATATTAAAAACTATGAATACATAATATCATAAAGTACACATAATTTTGTTCTAGGGCACTAACTTCAACAAAAACCTTTAAAACTAGAAACAAAATAGGAGGAACCTTTAATCATTCATATGGTCTAATACAACAATTAATATTCACTGATCACCATGGATGGGGAGATTACCACAACCCTATACCAATGTGATATTTATTTAAAACTATTTTGTGTAATATGAATCCTTTATCCTAGATGTAATACATTTAAAGGCACACCCTAGTCAAAGCTATGCGACTTTAAACTATAGAAACCATTCATCCTCACCGTATGATGTTAAACCATGTGTCTATTTCATTTTAATTGGATATTAAACATCATGGATTACATAAATACCTTATGAGTAAAACCATGCGTTGTTTTATCCATCTCTTGAAAGGAAATCTACTACTAATTCCTATCTCCTACCACACCACTTTTCAGAACTACATGTGAATTGATTCCCATTTAAAAAAAATGTATTGATGATAAGACCTCTTGTATTGGGCCAAGTCAGGATCTTATCCCCAATCGGTGAGGTTTATTATGTTGGAATTGGTTCCACAAGAGTCCCTCCATTGACTTTGGGATTTTTTTGTGGTTATAAGTCTCAAATTTCCATGGTTAATTCTATACGACCTTAAACTACCCCAACCATTTGTCTTTGTTTCATAGTTTTAAAATATGGGAAAAAATCCTTGTCAGATGATGTGGAAATATATGACTTAATAGTTTGATCTACATGACTCTAAAACTTCCTAGAACATGTCCCAATCACATGACATAAAAATATAAGACAATGTATTTACCATAAGATGATAAACCACATAGTTCATGTGAGAAATAATCTACTGATGACATCTTAATATAATATGAATAATATTTTAAATCCATATTATTTATCACACTAACCATAACTCAAAAATTATTAGAGTTATGAGATGAATATTCCAATTTTCGTGATTAAGATGCACTATTATCAAAATCAGGTAACATTTTTTGGGACCAAGTTGGATGGAGAAAAAAGTAAGAAGGGTTTGCTATTACAGAGTGTTGTCTTTTGTTGTGAAAGAAGATAAATCAATTCACTTTGTAAAGGACATAAAGACTAGATGATTATTTAATGATTTTTGTTTCCCAAATATCATATGTTTGGAGAACTTGTGATGAGATCCTTATGAAGGAAAGGGGGAGTAAAGGTGCTACCAGTCATATTCAGTTTTGACTGTAAATAAAGATGCTAGTGGAAGACAGGGAAGGTTCAGTACATTCTGCTAAAAATCTAACGATTCTAAAGGTGTTCAATCAAAGAATATATATCATGGAAGATACAGTTTGTGATGAAATTAGTTTTTTTTAAATAAGCCAGATGACATTGAAACATCATTGGTGTTCTTTCCAAAGAAGATATTAAGCTGGCACCATTTCCCAGTGATTGCCAAATTTTTGGGGCTGAAAATCAGGAGATGGAGAAATGTTATTGTGGAAAAGGATGTTACGCACAAGTTTGAAGATGGCCTGATATGTTGCGCGCATGTGGAGTTCCAAGATCCAAACATCAAAAAATGTAAAATGCATGAAGTGCGCAAAATATTCAAAAAGTGTGCAATAGATGAGGGAAGAGTAAAAGATCCTTATGCACCCAATGCAATGTCAAATGGGGTTTTGCACGATGTGTCAGGATCTTGCACGACGATTATGGGTTTTTGCATGTAGGGGTCAGTTATGCCTATAAAAAATTGGTGACCCCCCTTATTTGAAAAGATCAAGACTTAGAGAAATCCCTAGTTATGAGGCGCGAAATAATTTTAAGTAAATAGGAGTGCATGAAAGAAATAGATTTTCATGCAAGAATGTGAAGTTGCACGCAAGAAGAGATTTTCACACAAGATTGAAGTTGTACACAAGAGGTGTTTCACGACAAAAGTGAAATCTTGCACACGTGGCATAAAATTTACACGCAAGACACCTAAAAGGGTGCATGAAAGATTTAGGTTCTTCGCACATATTAATTTGTGTGTTAGATACTTCTTAACGGCTTCTGGGTATGAAAATTAAAATTTTTACTTCGAAGAATACACATTTTCAATTATAAAGAATCACTGAAATACTGTAATTCCCTATTTTTTCTAAAAGGGTGCACACAAACTTGCATATTGTTTTCCAAGTTCTACATGAGTTTAAGGGCATATCCTACTTGTTTTATTCCAAATTAAAGGATTTTATTCTAGTGTATTGTGTGGTAATGGATTGTTTCCGTACCATACCAAGGACATAGATACTATTGTTGAGTAGTGAACCTTTTAAATCTTGTGTTCCTGTGGTCATGTCTGTTCAGTAGAGAAATAAGTCTTTAATATGAGGCGAAGATTTTTTCAAAAATAAGGAAACATAAAAGATAATGATATCACTGATTCATTGTAACACCTCGAACCCTCTAGACCAGAGTCGGTGCATTACTTGTTATATTTTCAGGGTTAGAAGGAATGAAAATACCAAAGGAACAATCAGTTTAGTAGTCTTGAAGAAACTAGATTAATAGATGTAACTCAAATTACATTGGAAAAGGTTACAAAATAGAAAACATAACAAAAACTAAAAACTACATCCATAGAAACTCAATAAATGATCTCATATTCATCACCTGTTGAAGGAAAACAATTGAAATGGGAAAGATCAAATTCACAGTAAGGGTTACAAATAGTTGAATCATGAATCGATAATAATTGAATTGTAAACAATTTGACATAATCAACATGGAAAGTTGAATAAATGAAAAACTCACGCCATTAATAAACTGAGAATAAAACTGCATCCATAAATTTTTTTCATAGTGAAAACCTCATTGAAAATAATAACTGATAATGAATAAATAGAATGCTTATTAAATGGACTTAATGTATCTGTCACATGATACTATTGTACAGTTAAAATGTCTTAGTTCTGTGGGTAGAAACCCCTCTAATTTTTGGAAACAAACTCGAAGAGTTTGTCACCAACTGATTTGTCTCAAGAGACCTACCGATGCATCAAGGGGCTATAACATGCCCCACCCACCAGTGACTGTCTAAATAATTATTTATACACTAATTCAATACAAGAGAAATATCTCTTTTCAATATCTATAGAGAGTAGAGTATACAGATTCATCAATATTTTCATAGTTAAAATAACATCCCAAATAAACACCGTATGAAAAATGGTATACTGTTTAGAAAAAAAAATATCCATGATATGAGATTATGGATATTTAATATAAATATAATATCAAATTAAATTTGATCTCAAATGGGTTTTAGGTACACCACATAAGGATTATTAGGTGCACAATACAAAGTTAGTCACAACAAAATAGTAGTTTAGACAAAGTCTCTTACTACAATGTAATCGGTCAGATCATATGACAAGATCATAATAAACCTCAAATGAGTCATTTAATACCGTGAATATAAATATAAAAATGTTATTATATATCAAATTGAAGTACACATAAACCACATACAAGAAATAATTGGTGAACAATGGAATTCTCACGGAAATGAAAGTGAGATGAGAAACCCCTTACCTTATGCTCTAGTGTGTTTTTCGTTTGTTCTAATAACTTGAATAATAAAATTTATCTTCATTAAATAATAACTCAAGAACCTCCTATACATGTAATTGGTTTAGTATAACATTATTAGGTTCATTCATGGCCTTTTTTATGGGTTTAAGAGGTTCAATTTTATTATTTTGGAAGCATTTTCTTCCTTGGTTTTCATCATTCGTTTACTTTCATTCATGAATGGAAGTTCGTTTAAAATGTGGTTAAACATAAAGAAATGTTATTATATATTATTAGTGAAATTAAAGAGATATAAATTATCTTATAATTATTCTTGGTTATATAATTGAGGATGAATCATTAGTTAAAAGTTACTGATAAATGCTTGGATTTATCTTGGTGGTTTTGGGTACAATGAACTTGTTTTGTATTATTATTCCATATTAAGAGTGTGTAGGGATTACAAATCATTAATGAGATGAAATAAATATATTATGATCTGATTAAAAAATAAAAATGGTTTCATGACCATAATTGAAGATGGTAATGAAAATTAATCACCCGTCGTCCATGAATGTGATAAATTAACACATCTCGGATGATGTTTTAATTTTTAGTATAAGAGGAGGGGAAAGAGAGATGATGATAAAATATTCCAATAGAATAATATAATTAAAGTTCATTTAAGGTATTGTAATTATCATATCATTTTGATTAAGTGAGGTGAGGTAAGAATGATAAAATAAAGGAACTCAAAATAAGAGAAAAATTGAGAAATATCTTACGAAAATTCGGCAGCCTAACGACGTCAGTTAGAATTTAATAAAATATTATGATGAGAGAAAGGGGGTATCTTATCACTCTTAAATAAAATGGGAATTAAGGGGAATATGAAATTAAATATCCACACAAAATCCAATGGAAAATATAAGAGAAAATATAAAATGAAATCTTTAAGAAAAGAGAAGGGTGGCTGATTCTCTTACCTTGTAGAGTAACTCCCAAAAATGAAGGTTGAGACCTTGGGGGTTTTAGGAAAACTTGGGAGGAATACTAGGGAGGTAATAACACCATATATTAGAGGATAATGAGTATGGAATGAAGAAAAACAAAGGGGGTAAGTGGGTATTTATTGTAATTAAGAAGGAGTTTTTTTATTAATTAAAAGGGACACCTCATTAGTGGTTTTTGAGAAACCATGGGCTTTACCATGGTAATTGCCCATGGTATTTGCCACTTGGGACCCCTCATGTCATAATATACTGTAAAAAAGTCGACCAGAATTTTATATTTAATTATTACATCATTATGATGTCATTAATCTACCGAAAACTCAAAACTGTATTTTTATTATTCATGAAAAATTCAAGTATTTTAGAAAAATCCCAAAAAATCACCCTAACCATTTTTTGACATTTAGAATTCAAAAATATACTCCATTTTTTTAAAATAATTTTCTATGTATTTTTAATATCATTTTTAAATAAAATCATAGTTAATTAGAAAAATAACCATTTTAAAGATATAATTAGTTATATATCACAATGAAAAATTAATTAAGATCTCATTATCTTATTACCTTAAGAAAATAAAATATTATCATTATTGAATATTTATAAGGTTAATATTACTATTCATATTCCTATTAATAGGGGTATGTTACTATTCATCAAAAAATATCATGTTGGTTCTATCAAACTCCAAGTGACTTACTGGTCACAACTCTAGATGAACTTTTTTTTTTAAATTCAAAACATAGAAGTGGAAAATTTATGTTTAATGGATAGGTTTTGACTATCTCTTAAATAACCAAGTGTTGTTTCAAAGGAACACAGTGCTTTATGAATTATAGGCTATTAATAGAATGTATTTAAGAGAAGCATACCATAAAATGTTTGGGGTGTTGTATTATTCCCACCTTCGGAAATTTCGTCCTTGAAATTTTATGAATAAAGCCCACAAAAAATATCTGGCTGGTTCTTCTTCATAACATCCTCTGGTTCACATGTTTCTTCCTCCATATTTTGGTTTCTCCAAATAACCTTTACTAGAAGATTTTTCCGATTTATCAATACCTGCTCCCTTGTGTCAAGAATCCTGATAGGCTTTTCACAGTATGATAAATCATGTTCCAGTTCGATTTCATCCTACGTGAGTACATGCATTGGGTTTGACATTTATTTATTCAACAATGTCACATATAACATATCATGAACTTTGGAAAGACATGACAACATTACAAAATGGTAATATATAGCTCCGATTCTTTCTATAATTTCAAATGGTCTGATGTACATTGGGCTCAGTTTCCCTTTCTTACCTAACCTTAAGACACCCTTACTTGGAGATACTTTTAGAAAGACATGATCTCCCATATGGAATTCCAAATCCTTTCTCTAGTTGTTAGAATAACTCTTCTGCCTACTTTGGGCTGCTTTAATATGGGCTTGGTTTTTCTTCACCTTTTTCATGGTCTCTTCAATAAGTTTTGGGCTATATGTTTCCTCTCATCAACTTCATCCCAACAAATTGGAGTTTGACATCTCTTTCTATATAATGCTTCATATATATCCATTTGAATACTAGAATAGAAACTATTGTTGTCTGAAAATTCCACCAAATGAAAGTATTGATCCCACATACCTTGGAAGTTAAGAGAGCATTACCTTAATACGTCTTCTAGATTTTGAATAGTCCTTTCAGACTGTCTGTCAGTTTGGGGGTGATAAGCAGTACTCATACGAAGCTCAGTATTCAAAGCCTTCTGGGGAATATTCTAAAATCATTATGTAAACTGGGGATCTCGATTGAACACAATCTATAGTGATGCACCATGAAGTTTTACAAATTCATTAATATATAGTTTTTTCAGGCAATCAAGTGGTATATCCCCTATTATATGAAGGATATGTGTTGATTTTGTGAGATGATCAACAATTACCCATATTGAATCATTCCTTCTAGGTGTCCTCAGTAATCTGGTGAGAAAATCCATCGTAATGTTATCCCACTTCAACATAGGAATAGGTAGAGGTTGTATCACTCCTCTAGGATGTTGTCTCTCTGCCTTAACTTGTTGAAAAACTAGACACCTTGACACATAGTCAGAAATTTCCCGCGTCATATTATCCCACCATAAATATTCGTTCATATCTCTATACATATTTATTCTACCTAGGTGTATAGAGAAATTTGAGCTATGATCATTGTCTTATAGTTCCGTTTTTAGCTCAGGTACTGATGGAACACATAACCTCTTCCAAAACTTTATAACTCTTTCCTCATACAAGAAGTCTTCAAATCTCCCATCCTTAATACAAATAATTTTATTGTGTATATTTTCATCATCATATTGAGTGATTTTTATCTTCTCTAGTACAGATGGTTTAGAAATAATTTAAAAGAGGAAATATGTTTCCACTTCCTTAACAATTCCCATATCTATATTTTTTAGATCCATGAATATAAGATCTTTCTCAATCCTTATTTGAGTCAAAAGTACATGATCTTTCATTTTTAATGAATCTTACATCTTATTGGACTTTCTTGGGTGGTAGTGTATTGAACAATCATAATATTTGAGTAACTCGATCCATATCCTTTTCCTCATGTTGAGTTCTTTTTGTGTGAAAATGTATTTCAAACTCTTGTGATATGTGCATATCTCACATTTCTCACCTTAAATATAATGTCTCCCTTTCTTCATAGAAAATATTACAGCTACTAACTCAAGATCTTGTGTTGGATAATGTTTCTCATGAGTCTTTAAATTCCTTGATGCATAAGCAATAACTTTACCATTTTTCACAAGGATGCAACCTCGACCATTATTTGATGCATCACTGTATATTACCAATCCATCACTACCAAATGGAAGAGTCAAAATTGGATCATTGAACAATATTCTTTTCAATTCTTAGAAGCATTATGTACATTTTTTTCCACACAAACATAATTTTTTTACGTGTGAGCTTGGTTAGCGGGTTAGCCAGTCAGGCGAAATTCTAAACGAAAGCCGATAGTAACCTGCTAAGCCAATAAAACTATGTACCTCAGTTATGTTTGTTGGTGTGAGATAATATTGTATTGACTTTGTATTCACATGATCAACTAGGATTCCATCCATAAAGACAGTATGACCTAGAAAAGAAACCGATTGATGATAGAATTCACACTTTCTAAACTTCCCATATAATTCATTTCTTCTAAGAAGTTTCAGAATAATCCACAAGTGATCCTCATGGTCTTCATAGATTTTTGAGTATACCAGGATATCATCGATGAATACCACAAAAAATTTATCAAGATATTCCTTGAAAACTCTATTCATTAAATCCATTAAAACAGACGGTGCATTTTTCAGTCCAAAAGGTATCACTATAAACTCATAATGCCCATACCTTTTTCGAAATGTTGTCTTCGAAATATCTTCCTTCCTCACACACAGTTGATGATATCTGGATCGAAGGTCAATCTTCGAAAAGTATTGAGCTCCATGAATTTGATCAAATAAATTATCAATCCGGGGAAGAGTATAATTATTCCCTATTGTAATAGCATTAATTTCCCTGTAATCAATGTATAGCCTCATGGATCCATATTTCTTTTTGACAAAAAAGACTGGGGATCCCCATGGAGAAACACTAGGTTGGATAAATACTTTTTCACTCAACTATTATAGTTGTTTTTAGCTCCACTAACTCCAAAGTGTCCATTCTATAGGGGGTCTTTGATATAGGTCTTGCTCCAGGAATTAAGTTAATGGAAAACTCAATTTCCCACTCTAGAGGATATCTAGGTAAATCATATGAAAAAACATCAATGTATTCTTTCAATATATGAACATATTAAATTTGAATATTTATTTCCTCACCCATAGATATTGGGTTCTCTTCCTCTCCGAGAATTTCATTCAATAGAGCTATTGGGAGTGGGTGTAGATAAGAATCAGATGGTGAGGTCTTCGCTCTAAAGATAAGAGATTCTACACCATTTTCAAAAATTGTAACTTCTTTTTTCTTGCAATAAATCTTCGAATCATAGTTTTATAGCCAATTCATACTGAGAATTATATCAAATTCAGTCATTGGTATGATGATAAGGTTAGAAACTAAAGCATGTTTATGTGTCACAAGGGGGACTAGTTGACATGCCTTTTTTGAAATGATGCATCCCCTAGGTATTTTGACAGATAAATACTTTATTAAATCAAATTGGACATGTCTAATTTTCTTGAAAAACAGGGAATATATAAATTAATGTGACGATCTAGAATCAAATAAAGTGTTGGATAAGTTTTAGGAACCAATTAATGTACCTTCCACCACGCCATTAGGAACTTCAACTTCCACGTTTGTAATCACATAATCTCTCCCTTGCTCTCTTGGATTTTTCTGAGGCATGTTTCTTTGGATCATAGGCCACTCATTTGCATAGTTTCCCATCTCTCTACAATTTTAGCATTCCACATCATCAAATTGTTTCTTCCCCTTGCATTCATGAGATAGATGAACCTTTTCTCCATACTTATAGCAGACTCCCATGCCTTTAAGCATTTCCTGAGATGATTCTTTCCATAGTTTTTTCATAATGGGAATTTCTTCATTCCCTTGTTCTTCTTTGGTGATTCACCTTTCCCTTTGTTATCAAAGTTCCTCTTCTTAACTTGGTTTACCTTGAACAAATTTGATCCAGTGAATTCATTCTCTATTTTGATGGCACTTAATTCAATTTCATCATATGATGAAAATGTTTGAGATGCCAGTGCCCTTTGAAGACATGGCTTAAGACCTTAAATTAAATGATCAATCTTGTCTGTCGATTCACGTACGTAATCTATGGCATACCTGGCTAGCCTTGTGAAGGTAGCCTCATACTCTACAACACATTATTCTTCCCTTTGGTTTAAGTTGAGGAATTTCCTCTTCATTTTGGTTCGTTTCTCACGAAGGAAATATTTTTTTAAAAATATTTTTTTAAAAGTCCTCTATTCCATATATTCTATTTCTTCTTCCTCCATGTTATTCTGAATCATGGACCAACATTGATCAGCATAGCCCTTGAGACAATATACTTCCAGTACTACCTTTTCATTTTCCTTGCATATTAATGCGATGAATATCTTTTCAAGGGACTTGATCCATTACTCGGTAACCACTAGATTAGTAGTCTCGCTAAAAGACGGGGGATTTTTCTGCATGAAATGATCCAACATAGGTGTGAAATGGTTATTTGTTACAACTTGAGTAAGTTTTCCCAATATGGTCATGATCTGATCTTCTCCAACATTGATTGTTTTGACTTGCTCAGTGGGGAGATCCCTACTTTTTTCATGAGTATTGATTCCCCTTCTTCCATTAAACTCCATTTCTAAATAATGACATGCACTAGATTAGGGTATTAATCATAATGTATAATCTTAACTTAACAAAATACATTGCATAAATTGAGATCATACACATGGCTAATCCCATAATAAGAAAATGGTTTTTTTGAGGAATAACTTACACTTCAATCCTTAAAAATGGATTATAAAGGAAATATGAATTATCCTAAGCATATCCCCTGGGAGTTTCATAAACAAGAGTGCAACCAGACCCATTGTTGTGTACTAGGATACCCCAGGTCAAGCCCAAAACTCCTTGTTGGAGATTTAACTCCTACGTACATCTGTGCCAGAGCCAACTCTACCTGCTCGTATCCATACATGGATGTATTTTATAGAAGTATTTACATTATCTATTCCTCAACAAAATACCAGAATGTTCTTGTACATTTATCCTCAAATAATACATTAGGGCTTTGTTCCCTACTATACATTTCCTACTCTAGTTTCTAAGTTTTCTACTAAAATTCTTCTGATACAAACTATAACACCCCAACTCCTCTAGACTAGAGTTGGTGCATTAATTGTTATATTAGCATGGTTAGAAGGAATGAAAATCCTGAAGTAATGATCAGTTTAGTAGTCTTGAAGAAACTAGATACATATATGTAACTCAAATTACATTGGGAAAGGTTACAAAATACAAAACATAAAAAAAACTAAAAACTACATCCACAAAAACTCAATAAATGATCTCCTCTTCATCACCAGATGAAGGTAAAAAATTGAAAGGGGTGATCTAAAATGCTTAATAAGGGTTAAAAAATGTGTAATCATGAATCAATAAGAATTTAATTGTATAAAATTTGATATAATCAACATGGCATGAGGAATAAAAGAAAAACTCACACCATTAATAAACTGAGAATGAAACTGCATCCATAGATTTTTTCATAGTGAAAACCTCACTGATAGTAATAAATGATAATGAATAAAGAGAATTCTTAGTATCTGGACATAATGTATCTATCACATGATACCATTGTACTGTTAAAACAGTTTAGTTCTGTGGGTAGAAACCCATCTGATTTTTGGAAACAAACTCAAAGGGTTTGTCGCAAACTGATTTGTCTCATGAGACCTACCGATGCATCGAGGGGCTATAATGGGCCCCAAACACCACCTAATGTCCAAATAATTCATTATAAATTGATTCAATACAAGAGAAATATTCCTTTTAAATATCTTTATAGAGTACAGTATACGAATTCATCAGTATTTCCATAGTTAAAATAACTTCCCAAATAAACACTGTATGTAAAATGGTATATGGTTTAGAAAAAACATATCCATGATATGAGATTATGGATATTTAATATAAATATACTTTAAAATTAAAAGTGATCTCAAATGGACATTAGTTACACCCCATAAGGATTATTAGGCGCACAATACAAAGTTAGTCACAACAAAATAGTAGTTGGGACAAAGTCTCTTACCACAATATAATCGGTCAAATCATATGACTAGAACTTAATATCCCACAAATGAGTCATTTAATACCTTGGATATAAATATAATAATGTTATTATATATCAAATTAAAGTACACATATACCACATACAATAAATAATTGGTGAACAATGGAAATCTCAAAGAAATGAAAGTGAGATGAGAAACCCCTTGCCTTATGCTCTAGTGTGTTTTTCATTTGTTTTAATAACATGAATAATAAAATTTAGCTTCATTAATTAATAAATAATGTACCTAATATACATGTAATCGGTTTATTATAACTTTATTAGGTTCATTAATTTCCCTTTTTATGGGCTTAAGAGGTTCAATTTTATTGTTTTGGAAGCATTTTCTTCCTTGGTTTTCAGGATTCGTTTACTTGCATTCATGAATGAAAGTTCGTTTGAAATGTGGTTAAACATAAATAATTGTTAATATATATTATTAGTGAAATTGAATATATATAAATTATCTTATAATAATTTTGGGTTATATAATTGAGGATGAATCATTAGTTAAAAGTTATTGATAAACGCTTGTATTTAGCTTGGCGGTTTTGTGTACAATGAACATGTTTTGTATTATTATTCCATATTAAGAGTGTGTAGGGATTACAAAAAATTAATGTTATGAAATAAATATATTCTGACCTGGTTCAACCTTAAAAATGTTTTCATTACCATAATTGAAGATGGTAAGGAAAATTAAGATCTCGTCGTCCTTGAATGTGATAAATTAACACATCTCAGAAAGTGTTTTCATTTTTAGTATAAGAGGATGGGAAAGAGATATGATGATGAAATATTACATTATCATAATATAATTATAGTTCATTTAAGGTACTGGAATTATCATGTCATTTGGATGAATTGAGGTGAGGAAATAAGTATAAAATAAAGGAACTCAAAATAAGAGAAAAATTGAGAAATCTCTTACAAAAATTTGGCAGCCTAACGACGTCACTTAAAATTTAATAGAATAGTATGATGAGGAAAAGGGGGTATCTAATCACTCATTCATAATATGGTAAGTAAGGGAAATATGGAATGAAATATCCCCACATAATATAATTGAAAATAAAAGAGAAAATATAAAATGAAATCTTTAAGAAAATAGAAGGGTGGTTGATTCTCTTACCTTGTAGAGTAACTCCAAAAACATGATGGTTGGGACCTTGGGGGTTTGAGGAAACATTGGGAGGACTTATAGGGAGGTAATAACACCATATATTCGAGTATAATGAGTTTGGAATGAATTAAAATGAATGGGGTGATTGGGTATTTATAGTAATTAAGAGGGAGTTTTTTTATTAATTAAAACGGACACCTCATTAGTGGTTTTTGAAAAACCATGGGATTTACCAAGGTATTTTCCCATAGTTTTTGCAACTTGGGAAACCTAATGTCATAAGATACTGTAAAAAATTATACCATCCTTTTATATTTAATTATTACATCATTATGATGTCATTAAACTACCGAAAACTCAAAACTGTATTTTTACTATTCATGAAAAATTCAAGTATTTTAGAAAAATACCAAAAATTTACCCTAACCATATTTCGAAGCACAGAATTCAAAAATGAACTCCATTTTATGAAAATAATTTTCTATGTATTTTTAATTTAATTTTTAAATAAAATCACGGTTAATTCGAAAAATATCTATTTTAAAGATATAATTAGGTCTATATCACATTGAAAATTTAATTCTAATCTAATTATCATATTACCTTAAGAAAAAAAATATTATCATTATTTACTATTTATAAGGGTCATATTACTATTCATATTACTGTTCATAGGGGTATGTTACTATTCATCAAAAAATCAATTTGGTTCTATCAAACTCCAAATGACTTACTGGTCACAACTCTAGATGACTGTTTTTCGAAATTCAAAACATAGAAGTGGAAAATTTATGTTTAATGGTTAGGTTTTGACTATCTATTAAATAAAAAAGTGTTGTTTAAAAGGAACACAATGCTTTATGAAATATAAACTTTTAATAGAATGTATTTAAAAGAAACATACCATAAAATGTTTGGGGTGTTATATTCACCGCTCCTATTAGTGATACTTGGATCCTGACTCGAAAACATCGATTGGTACCAGAGGAAGGTTTTCTTTTGTTTATTATTTACTGAAGTGTTTCAAGGGAAGTTATTATGGAGAATCTAAATTTCATGAATAGTAAGGGGATCTCGATATTTTATGGAAAGAACTATCACATTTGGAAGGTTAGAATGACGACTTATCTTATGTCTCTTGGATATGAAGTTCTTGAAACTAAAATAGATGGATTTCCTATTATTGATGAAAAAGTTCATATTACTCCAGATAATAAGAAGAATCTTGAGAATTTTTGATGATCTAAAAATGCATTACTCTCATCTCTTTCTGAGAGTGAATTTTTATGAGTGAAAGGTGTTGCTACAACCAAAGGAATCTAGGACAACTTGAAAACATCAATGAAGGAAACACAAAAGTGAATAAGAAAAAACTTCAAATCTAGAGGCTAAAGTAAGAAGAAATAAATATAGGTGAGCATGAATCAGTTGGGGACTTCTTTATTAGGATAAAAAATATTTTCAGTACAATCAGATGTCTTGGTGAAAAGTTAGAGGATTCTATAGTTGTTGAAATGATCCTATGAATTCTTCTTGACAAGTTTGATGATAAAGATTCATCATTGGAAGGCATAGAACATGAAATATTGTCTCTAGATGATTTTCATAGCACTCTCATCACGTTTGAAATAATAAGGGTAAAGACAATGAATATCAAAGAAATACCTGATAGAGAATTGTCTTTCAAGGCTATAAAGAAAGAGAAGTCGAAGAAGGTTCTTATTAAAGATGAATATGGTAAATTTGACTCTAAAAACGTGACATGTCAAAATTTTGATGAAATTTTATCCTTGTTTTCTAAAAAGGTGAAAAGAGGAACATGGAAACACAAAGGGAAAATCCCTTTGAAATGTTTTTAATGTGGATTTGTTGGCCACATTGCTGCTAATTTCCCTCAAAATGGGAAAGATAAAGATAATTATGAAGAATATAGAAGACAAAGAAGGCTATAGAAGAAACATGGTGAAAAAGATAAATATTCTAACAGAGGTAAGGATAAAAAATTCTTCAAAAAAAAAGAGAATAATCTTTTTCTTAAAAAATGAAGAAGTTGATGATAGTGAGACTGAATTTGAAAATTCTATTGCTGAGAAATCTATAGAGAGTACCTTTCTAAAATTGTGAATAATGAAGATTATGAGAGAATTAGTTCTGAATAAGAAGAAGAAACTCAACTTGAACAATATCTAAATGAAGAGCTGAAGGAATGTCAAAGAAAGATCAGAAGGTTTGAGAAGGAAAACAAAAAACAGAAAATTTAAAAATGAAAACTCTTAATTAAATAAAGATCAAGGTTTTCCTGATGAGAAACAAAAAATTGAAAAGGATATTGATTATCTGAAAAATTATCTTGAGAGTGAAAGGAATCTTAATGATCATTTGAAAGTAAATCTAAAGTCAAAATAAGATGAGTTAGAACTTTTCAAACATAAACATTCCAAAGATGTGGAAAGGAACACAAGGTTCAAAAACTCTATTACAGAATTTGGTGAATGTTCTGCTAAGAATGAACATAAGAAGGATAAAAAAATGTCACCTTCAAAGGATAAAAATAAATATTGAACTAGTTATGATAAAAAAATGATGTAAAAGTGATCTATATGTTCAAAGTTAGAAGTAATGAAATATTAGAAGCATCTAAAAATCCCGAGTCTAGAAAGATTTCTATTACTTCTAGTTCCGGTAAGTGAGAAACGAAATCTGAGCTGAAGAAAAAAGTTAAAATTGAAAACATTAAGGCTTATGGTTAGAAAATTTCTAGTAAGAAAATTGTTGAGAAGTATGTTCAAAACTCCGGTCAGTAAGGAAGTTTCAGATGGAAATATTCATTCTATGGATACTACTGGTATTGTGATGGATTTGGGCACGTAGAAAATATGTGTTGGTTCAACCAACAAAATTACCATTATTCCATAGGATTTGAAAGACAAGAATTTAGGGGGAGTCAATCATTTCAAAGAAAACCTCAAAAGAAAGTTCAGAAGACATCTGAGACGGTTGGTATGAATTTTAAGAATAGGTTCCAAGATCTCGAAACTATCTGTGAAAGATGTGATCAACCTAGACATCTTGCTAAGGGTTTACGAATTGTGTTTTGGGAATAATAATTTTTTTTTAAAATTCTTTGAAGATAGAGATTTTAAATTCTAAGAAAGACAAATCTTCTAGGTTTGAAAAGAAACAGTGCTTGGTTGTCTGGATAGAACACATTGACTTGGATAGGATATTAGAGGAAGAACATCAAAAAGTGTAAGAAAAGAATGAACATAAAGATCTTATTATTGAAACTTCATTGAAATCTGTTAAAGGAGAATGAACATGGATCCTTGATAGTGGTTGTTCATCTCATATAATAGGAGACTTAAAGCTATTGAATAATGTGAAAGATTTAGAATAAGGTACCATGAAATTTGGAAATGACGAATCTTTAAGGATCAAAGGTGTTAGATCAACCATCATTGGAAAAGAAAAGATGAAATCCATGAAAAAACTATATGTTTATGGGAAGAAAAACAACCTTCTAAGTGTGTCACAAATCCGTAATGAGAGAAACAAAGTTATCTTTAAAAAAGATGTTTTTTTGTGAAAATTAAAAATGATGGAAATGTAGTTACAAGAGGCCAACATACAAAAGAGAATTTGTTCCAAGTTGGTGAAGTACAGAAATTTTGTTACATGGGTGTGGTGGATGAAAATCTGTTATGGAATAAAAGGCTAGGACATATGTTTCATAGAAACATTTTAATGTTATCAAGGTGAGATAGTGTCCTAGAATATTCCTGATTTATCACGAAGAAGAGATCAGTGTTTCACTAATTGTGATAAAGGGAAGATTACAAACTCTATATAAAAGAGAGTTGAAATTTTCTCAAAAAGACCCTTGGAACTTATACATTCTGATATCTGTTGACCAATGAGAAATAAATCTATAAATTGATATAAGTACTTCAATACTTTAATTGATGACTTTACACACATTACTTGTGTTATGTATATGAGACATAAGTCAGATGCTCTGAAAATGTTTAAGAGTTTTAGGAGGAAAGAAGAGAAGGAATGTGTGTATTACATGAAGAATTTGAGAACTAATAATGGCAGTGAGTATAAGAATGATGAGTTTTAATGTTATCTTGAGAATCATAGAATTAGGCATGAGTTCAGTTCACCATAAATACCTCAAAAAATGGGTTTGTTGAAAGAAAGAATTGAAGTCTTGTGAAAATGGGGAGAACTATGTTACTTGAAGACAATATTTCTCATTATTATTGGTGTCAATCCATGAGCATTGTTGTGTATATTCACAACCGATGTTTCTATATAATAAAATCAGATATGACTCCATAAAAAATGTTCTATGGAATAAATCCAAGTATGAAACACTTAAGAGTTTTTGGGAGTCCATGCATTATAAAGAAGAAAGGTGAAAACCATGGAATGTTTTAGAAAAGAGGAGATGATGAAAATTTTCTTGGCTATTCTGTACAAGGAAGAGGGTATAGAAGTCTCAATAGAGAAATAGGAGGAATTATTGATTTAGCATATGTGAAAGCTGTTGAAAATGTTGACAAATAAATGCAGTCATATGCTAATGTTGAAGTTGATCAGGATAGAGAATATTTTGTTAACAATTCTGATAGTACTGTAGACTATGTTAATCCTACTCACGAAGAGGAATAAGACTCAACAATATCAAGTGATGAGGATGAAATTCTAACAACTCATCTCTGACTGAGGAAACAAGTGGAGGATCAAAACATTATTGGAGATCCACATTAGAGGGTTCAGATAAGAAGAACAAGGAATTCTATTACACATATATATCTCTATTCAAAAGTTGAACCAAATTATGTAAATGAATCATTTGAGAATCCAGAATTGGTTCAAACTATGAATGAAGATCTTGATCAGATAGAGAAGAATAATGCTTGGGAACTTGTACACAAGCCGAACAAAAAGAACATTATTGGTACAAAATGGGTTTTCCAGAACAATCTGAATAGAGAAGGGGAAGTGATAAGAAACCAAGAAAGATTTTTTTTCAAAGGGTATTAAAAAATTGAAGTCATTTATTTTGAGGAAAACTTTTCTCCGGTGCCGGGGTTAGAAACTATCAAAATCTTTCTTGCTATTTCTGTATAGTGAGGTTACAAAATCATTCAAATGGATGTAAAATCTACATTCTTGAAAAGTGATCTTGATGAGGAAGTTTAAATTAATAAACCTTGTGAATTTTTTATTAGGAATGATGAAAGGGGTATTCACAAATTGAAGGCATTGATTTTGATAAAACCATTGCTTCAATGGAAAGGTTAGAAACAATCAGAATATTTCTTACTATTGCTGCACAACGAGGTTACAAAATCATTCAAATGGATGTAAAATTATCATTCATGAATGGTGATATTGAAGAGGAAGTTTACATTGATCGAACTTGTGGATTTTTTATTGGGAAGGATAAAAGTTATGTGTGTAGGTTGGAGAAGGTTTTATAAGTTCTAAAACAAGCACCAAGGGCATGTTATTCAAAACTAGATACATGGTTGAGGAAAATAAATTTCCAGAAAGGAATATTTTACAAAAATAATTACATAAAGGAATGTTAGGAGTTATCTCTGATTGTAATTTTTTATGTCGATGACATTATCATTGCTGGTAATTATGAAAAATCAAGTGAATGATTTTATGAGCAGATGAAGATGTTGTTTGAGATTTCCATGCTGAGAGTAATGAAATACTTTCTTGTGTTTCAAATCTTATAGAAGAAAAACCACATTTTTCTTTCTCAAGAAAATTATGCGAAGGAAATTCTACAAATTTTCGGAATAGAAAATTAGAAACCAGTTTCCACACAAATTTTAGTGGGAAACAAGTTGTCTAAATATGGAGAAGGTAAGGAAGTTGATCAGAAAGAGTTTTGAAAGCCGATTGGAAGTTTGGTATATTTGACAGCCTCAGGACCCGACATCGTATATGTTGTCACCTTATGTGAAAGAATTCAGAGCAGTCATAAAGAGTTTCATTTGATTTATAGAAAAATAATTCTAATATATATAAAAGGCACAAACAAGTTTGGAATTTGGTATAATGGCTCAATTTTTTTTTGATATGTTTGGATATTCAAATGCAGATTGGGCATGAAATGTTGATTATTGAAGATCCACATGTAGTTTAGTTTTCTTTCTGGAAAAAAGTTATGTCTGTTAGAATATAAAGAAAAAAAATTCAGTAACTCTTAGCATGGATAATGTTGAGTATGTTTCTACCACTCATGCTCTTACCCAACTCATGTGGATGAACACTCTATTGGAATATCTACTTATTGAAGTGAAGCTACCATTTCTCTTAGGATGTGATAATCAGAGTGATATAAATTTTACAAGAAATCTGGTACAACATTCTCATTCAAAACACATTGATATAAAGTACTGCTTCATCAAAGAGTTGGTGGAGAAGAATTAATTGAAGTTTCATTACGTTCCTACATTAGACCAAGTAGCTGACATATTCCAAAAAAATTTATCGAAGGAACCATTATCTAAATTGAGGTTGAACATGGGTGTCCAAACTTATTATCATCAAGGTTGAGGTACCTATATCTATCCCCTATTTCATATTACATTGGGATTTTGTTTTCAAGGGGGATAATTGTTTCATAAATCTATCCTTATGGAAGCATGAAAAAAGGGGGAGTTGTGGGTAAGCTGTGAATCTAGAAAATGTTGATGATAGAGGATCCACATTTGGTGGAGTTTTATTTAGAGAGAAAAGTTGTATTAGTTGGCATACAATGAAATATAATTTAGTAAAACTTATCACATGAAGCTGATTATGTTGCTGACACTCAAGTTTCTACCCAACTCATGTAGACAAAGAATCTATTGGAAGATCTACTTATTGAAGTAAAGCTACCATTTCTCTTAGGATGTGAAAATCAGAGTGAAATAAATATTAAAATAAATCTCATACAATATTCTCGTTCAAAACTCTCTTACATAAAGTACCAATTCATCAATGAAAATGTTTACTAGAATGAATTTAAGTTGGAGTACATTACTACATCGGAATAATTAGCTAACATATTCACAAAAACTTTACCGAAGGAACCATTTTCTAATTTGAGGTTGAACATGGGTGTACAAACTCCTTCTCATCCAAGTTGAGGTATGTGTATATATACCCCCTATAATATTACCTTTGGATAGTGTTTTCAAAGGGGATAATTGTTTCATAAATCTACCTTTATGGAAGCATGCATAAAGGGGGAGTTGTGGGTAAGCTATGAATCTGTCATGTATGTGTGTGAACTATTATAACTATTTGTTGGAGTGGTTATCGGAAACAATGATTATATATTCTAGGATAGTTTAAGAAGTGAATAATGATTAAGTAGAATCTTGAAAGGTGTTCTGAGGAATGATGATGACATATGTTCATGAAATGTCATTGTCACTGCTTTTGGACAGCTTGGTTTCGGATGTCAATAATTTTTGTTTCTTACAGTGATTTAGCTCACGTAGGATTAGAATTGTTGATAAGTAATCCATTTCATGAGTTTAAAAAGTTTAGTTATTTATGAATCTTGGTTTAAAACAAAATTCAAAGGGGGAGATTTTTGGGACCAAGTTGGATGGAGAAGGAAGTAAGAAGAGTTTGCTGTTATAGAGTGTTGTCTTTTGTTTTCAAGGAAGATAAATAAATTTACTTTTTAAAGGACATGAAACCCAGATGATGAATTTGTAATTTGTATTTCCAAAATATCATAAGTTTGGAGAACTTGTGATGAGAGCCTTATGAAGGAAAGGGGGAGTAAAGTTGCTGACAGTCATATTCAGTTTTGATTGGAAAGAAAGATTCTAGCAGAAGACATGGATGGTTTAGTAATTTACGCTAAAAATATAACGATTCTAAAGGTGTTTGATCAAAGACTATATATCATGAAATATATAGTTTGTGATGAAATTATTTGTTTTTTAAATAAACTAGATGACAATGAAGCATCATTGGTGTTCTTGCCAAAGCAAATTTTAAGGTGGCACCGTTTCCCGGTGATTGCCAAATTTTTGGGGCTGAAAATTGGGAGATGGAGAAGTGTGATTGTGGAAAAGGATGTTGTGTGCATGTTTGAATATGGAGTGGTATACTTCACAAAATTTGAGTTCCAAGATCCAAACATAAAAAATGGAAAATTCATTATTTGTGCAAAATATTCAGGAAGTGCGCGAAAGATGAGGGAAACGCGAACTAGCCTTACGCCAATGCGAGGTCAAATGGGGTTTTGTGTGACGCGTCAGGATCATGTGTGGCGATTAAGGGTTTTTGTGCATAGGGGTAAATTATTCCTATAAATAAGAGGTGACCCCCACCCATTTGAAAATCTCATCACTTAGAGAAATATTGATCTCTGAGGCACGAAAGAATTTTAAGTAAAGGGAAGTTCACAAAAGAAATAGAGTAACACCCAAGAAGGTGAAGCTAAACAAAAGAAGAGAGTTGCACGCAAGATTGAAGTTGAGAGTAAGATGTGTTTCATTAAAAAATTAAAATCTTACATGTGTGGAATAAAAGTTGTATACAATACACCTAAAGGTGTACGTGAAGGATTTGTGTTCTTTGCACTTATTCAGTTGTGCGTTAGATAGTTCTTACTGGCTTCTGGGTAAGAAAGTGAAAATTTTTATTTCAACAAATACACCCGTTAAATTTTAATGAAGAACTAAAATACTTTAATTCCATATTTTTTCTAATAGGGTGCACACACACTTGAAGATTATTTTCCAAGTGCTAAACTAGTGTAAGGGGATATCCTACTCATTGTATTCCACATCAAAGGATTTTTTTCTAGTAGATTGTGTGGTACTAGATAACTTACATACCATACCAAGGACGCAGCTACTCTTGTTGAATAGTTAACCTTATAAATCTTATGATCCTTTGGTTGTGTATGTTCAGAAGAGAAAAATTTCTTTAATAGGGGGTGAAGGTTTTTTCAAAAATAAGGAAACATAAAAGAAAAAGACATTATTTATTCAACACCTCCCCCGCTCAGTGATACTTGGATCCTCACTCCAAAACATCAATTTGTATCATAGGTAAGTTTCCATCATTTATTCTTTGATGATGTTTTTGAAAAGAAGTTGTGATGGAGAATATAAATTGTGTGAACAGTAAGGGGATTCTAATATTTGATAGAAATAACCATCACATTTGGAAGGATAAAATGATGCCTTATCTTATGTCTCTAGGATATGATGTTCTTGAAACCACAATTGATGGATTTACTCCTATTGATGACAAGGTTCCTCTTACTCCTGCTGATGAGAAGAATCTTGATAACGATGGAAGAGCTAAAAATGAATTACTCTCATCCCTTTCTAAGAGTGAATTTTTAATATTTAAAGGTGTCTCTAAAACCAAATGAATTAGGGAAAAATTGAAAAACATCTACGAAGGATATACAAAAGTGAAGAAGGAAAAACTTCAAATATGGAGGATGAAGTATGAAGAGTTAAAGATGGATGAGCATGAATCAGTTGAGGGATTCTTTACCAAGATAAACGATATTGTCATTACAATCATATGTCTTAGTGAAAATCTAGATGATTCTTCAGTTGTTGAAAAGATCCTACTAATTCTTCTTGACAAGTTTGATGCTAAAGTTTAATCATTGGAAGGAAGAGAACCTGAAACATTGTCTATGGATGTTTTTCATAGCACTCTCATCACTTTTTAAATGAGAAGGGAGAAGAATATAAAGAGAAAAGAAAAGTCTGATAGAGAAATGTATTTCAAGGATGTAAAGAAAGAGAAGTTGAAGAAGATTATTATTGGAGATGGAGTTGGTAAATACAACTCTAAAAATGAGGTATGTTAATATTCTGATGAAATTTTATCCTTTTTTTATAAAAATGTGAAATGTGGCAGAGGGAAATACAAAGGGAAATTCACTTTGAAATGTTTTGAATGTGGAGTTGTTGGCCACTTTGTGGCTAATTTCCCTAAAAAAGGTAATGATAAATACAATGTGGAAAAAGGATGAAGACTAGGAAGGTCATGGAAGAAACTAGATGAGAAATATAAATATTCTGACATAGGTAAGGATTAAATGTTCTTCAAATAAAAGATAAGAATATTTTCTCAAAAAATGAATAAGACTATGATAGTGAGACTGAATCTGAAAATTCTTTTGTTGAGAAAGATAGAGAGAGTACCTTTTTGCAATAGTGAATAGTGATGATTATGAGAGATATAGTTCTGAAGAAGAAGAAGAAACTCCACATGAACAATATCTAAAATAAGAGCTCAATAAATGTCTGAGAAAGATCAGAAGGCTTGAGAAGGAAAGCAAAAAATTGAAAAATGAAAACTATTCATTAAATGACCATGAAGGTTTTCCTGATGAGAAAGAAAAATTTGAAAAGGAGATTGATGATCTGAAAAATTATCATGAGATTGAATATAATTTTAAAGATCATCTTGAAGTAAAGCTGAAGGAAAAAATAAGATGAGTTGTAACTTGTCCAACATAAACATTCCATAGCTGAGGAAAGGAACACAAGGTTCAAAAACTCTGTTACAAAATTTGGTGAAAGTTATCTTAAGAATGGACCTAAGAAGGATCAAAAAATTTCACCTTCAAAGGATGAAAATAAATATGGATATAGTTCTGATAAAAAAAATGATGTAAATGCTATATATGTGGTCAAAGATAGAAATACTGAAAAATTTAAAGCATCAAAAAATACCATGTCCAAAAATATTTATACTACTTCTGGTTCTAGAAATTCAGAATTGAATTCTAAGATGAAGAATAAAGTTATAATTGAAAATATGAAGGTCGATGGTTAGCAGAGTTTTGGTAAGAATATTTTTTATATGAATTTTCACAACTCTGGTTAGTATGGAAGTTTCAAAGGGAAATATTCATTCAATGAATAATGCTGGTATTGTGGTGGAATCAGACACATGGAAAATATGTGTTGGTTAAACCAACAACATTACTAATATTCCATAGGCTTTGAAACACAAGAATTGAGGGGGTCGATATTTTAAAAATAAAAAACCTCAAAAGAAAGTCGAGAAGACATATAATAAGGTTGGTGTGAAAGTTGAGAATATGTTCTAACCACTGGAAACTATCTGAAAAAGATTTGATCTACCTAGACATCTTGCTAAGGGTTTCTTGATTGTGTTAGAGGAACAATAAACGTTTTTTTGAAAATTATCATAAGATGGAGATTTTAAATTCTATGAAAGAAATATATTATAGGTCTGAAAATAAAGATTACTTGGTTTTCTGGCCAGAACACATTGACTTGGTTAGGAGATTGGAGGAAGCACAAAAAAAAGTGGAAGAAAAGGATGAACAAAAAAATATTTTTGTTGAAACTTCTTTGAAATATATTAAAGGATAAAGAACATGGATCCTTGATAGTGGTTGTTCATCTCATATGATAGGATACTTAAAGCTGTTGAAGAATATGATTGATTTCAAAGAAGTTACATTTTTTTTGGAAATGAAGAATCTCTAAGTATTAAAGGTGCTGGATCAACCATAATTGGAAAAGAAAAGATGAAATATAGGAAAACAATATATGATGATGGGATGAAACACAACCATCTAAGTGTGTGAAAACTCTATTATGAGGGAAAAAAAGTTATCATCCGAAAATATGGGTTTTTTGTGAAAAGTGAAAACAATAGAAATGTAGTTACAAGAGGCCAACATACAAAATGGAATTTGTTCAAAGTTGGTGAAGTATAAAACTATTGTTACATGGGTGTGGTGGATGAAAAGAAGTTATGGAATAAAAGGCTAGGCCATATGTTTCATAGAAACATGTGAAAGTTATTAATGTGATATAGTGTCCGAGATATACCTGATTTATCAAGAAGATGGGATTGGTGTTGCACTATTTTTGAGAAAGGTAAGATTACAAACTCCATGCATAAGAGATTTGAGATTCACTCAAAACGACCCTTAGGACTTTTATATTCTGATATATGTGGACCAAGGATCAAGAAATCTGAAAATGGAGATAAGTACTTCAATAATTTCATTGATGACTTTACTTTCATTACTTGATTTATGTATATGAGACATAACTCAGATGCTCTAAAAATGTGTAAGGGTTTTAGGAGGAAAGAAGAGAAGGAATGTGAGTATAGTGAAGAAGTTGAGAACTGATAATGGAGGTGAGTATAAGAAAAAATATTTTGAAATTTATCTTGATAATCATGGAATTCGACCTGAGTTCAGTTCACCATACACACCTCAATCAAATGGGGTTGCTGAAAGAAAGAATAAAAGTCTAGGGGAAATGGGGAGAACTATATTACTTGAACATAGTCTTTCTCATTATTATTGGAGGAAAGACATGAGCACTTCGATGTATATTTAGAACTAATGTTTCTATAGACCAAAATCAAATATGGCTCCATACGAAATGTTCTATAGAAAACTCTGAGTCTGAAACACTTAAGAGTTTTTGGGAGTCCATACACTATAAAGAAAAAAAGTGGAAACCTTGGAACGTTTGAGAAAAGAGGATATGATGAAAATTTTCTTGGATATGCTCAAGAAGGAAGATGATATAGATGTCTCAACAAAGAAACATGAAGAATTATTGATTTTTTAGATGTGATAGCTGTTGAAAATGTTGAGAAAAAAAAATTTAGACATATGCTGATGTGGAAGTTGAGCAGAATAGAGAAGCTTTTTTTATCAATTCTGATAATGTTGTAGACTATGTGAATCCTACTCAAGAAGAGAAATCAAATTCAAAAATCTCAAGTGATGAGGATAAAATTCAAAGAGCTCATCCTAGACTGAGGAAACAAGTGGGGGCTCATAACATTATTGGAGATCAACATCAGAGGGTTCAAACAAGAAGAACAATGAATGTTATTAGACACAATTATATCTATTCGAAAGTTGAACCGAATAATGTAAATGAAGAATTTGAGCATCCAGAATGGGTTCAGGCTATGAATTAAGATATTTACCAGATAGAGAATAATAATAATTGGGAACTAGTACCCAAGCCGAACAAAATGAACATTATTGGTACAAAATGGGTTTTCCATAACAAGATGAATAAAGAAGGTGATGTGATAAAAAAAAAGATTGCTTTGAAAATGGTATTCAAAAATTAAAGTCATTGATTTTGATAAAACCTCTACTCTGGTGGTAAGGTTAGAAACAATCAAAATCTTTCTTGCTATTGCTGTAAAAAAAGGATACAAAATCATTCAAATGGATGGAAAATCTGCATTCTTGAATGGTGATATTAACGAGGAAGTTTACCTTGATCAAACATGTAAATTTTTTAATGGGAATGATGAAAGGGGTATTCACAAATTTAAGTCATTGATTTTGATAAAACCTTTTCTTCAGTGGCAAGGTTAGAAACAATCATAATCTTTTTTTCTATTTCTGCACAACGAGGTTTCAAAATCTTTCAAATGGATGTAAAATCTGAATTCTTGAATTGTAATATTGATGAGGAAGTTTACATCAATCAAACTTGTGGATTTATTATTGGGAAGGATGAAAGTTAAGTGTCCAGGTTGAAGAAGGATTTGTATTGGCTGAAATAAGAACCAAGGGCATGGTAATCAAAAATGGATACTTGCTTGAGGAAAATGAATTTCATGAAAAGAAGAGTTGAAAAAAATATTTACATAATGGAATGTAAGGATTTATCTCTAATAATAATTATCTATGTCAATGAAATTGTTTTTAATGGGAATGATGAAAAATTTTCTGGAAGATTTGTTGAAGAGATGATGAAGAAGTTGTTTGAGATGTCCATGCTAGGAGAAATGAAATACTTTATTGGGTTGTAAATATTATAGAAGAAAAACAACATTTTGCTTTCTCAAGAAAATTATGCAAAGTAAATTCTAAAGAATTTTGGAATGTGAAATTTGAATCCATTTTTCAAGCCAATTTTATTGGTAACCAAGTTGTATATAGATGGAGAAGGCATGAAAGTTGATCAAAAAGCGTTTCGAAAGCTGATTGGAAGTCTGCTATATTCTACTTCCTGAAGAACCGACATCATATATGCTGTCATCTTATGTGAAATATTTCAGAGAACTCTTAAAGTTTTCCATTTGATTTCTAGAAAAATAATTTTTAGATATTTCAAAGGCACAAAAAATTTGGAATCAGGTATGATGGGTAAGAAAATATTGATCTGTTTGGATATTCAAATGTGGATTGGATATGAAATGTTGATGATAAAAGATCCATATTTGGTGGAGTTTTCTTTCTAGAAAAATGTTGTGTTATTTGGAATACAGAGAAAAAAATAGTAACTCTTAGAAGGGATAAAGCTGAGTATGATGCTGCCACTCAAGCTGCTACCCAACTCTTGTGGATGAAGACTCGTTTGGAAGATATACTTGTTGAAATAAAGATACCATTTCTCTTAGGATGTGATAATCAGAGTGTAATAAATCTTACAAGAAATCTGGTACAACATTCTTATTCAAAACACATTTACATAAAGTACCACTTCATCAATGAGATGGTGGAGAATAATGAATTGAATATGGAGTCTATTACTACATCAAAACAAGTAGCATAAATATTCACAGAACCCTTATCTAAGGAACCATTTTCTAAATTAAAGTTGAAAAAATGGTGTCCAAACTACTTTTCATAAATTTTGAGGTACCTGTTTCTCTTACCTATCTCATATTACATTTGGATAGAGTTTTCAAGGGGGATAATTATTTTATAAATCTATCCTTTTGGAAGCATGCATAAAGGGGGAGTTATGGGTAAGCTGTGAATCCATCATGTATGTGTGTGAACTATTCTAACTGTTTGTTGGATTGGTTATAGGAAACAATGTTGTTGTATTACAGGAAAGTTGATGAAGTCAATAATGCAGAATTAGACGCTTGAAATATATTATGGAGAAGGCTATGGAGATATGATCATGAAATTTCATAGCCACTACTTTTGGACAACATGGTTTTTTCTGTCAATAATTATTATTTATTACAATGAGTTAGATCATGTAGGAATAGAATTTTGATAAGTAATTCATTGCATGAGGTTAAAAATTTCAGTTATTTATGAATCTTGGTTGAAAACAAAATCCAAAGGGGGATATTGTTGGGACCAAGTTGGATGGAGAAGGAAGTAAGAAGAGTTTTCTATTACTGAGTGTTATCTTTTGTTGTCAAAGAAGATAAATAAATTCAATTTGTAAAGGACATGAAAACCGGACAATGATTTTCTGATTTTTGTTTCCCAAATATCATATGTTTGGAGAACTTTTGATGAAATCCTTATGAAGTAAAGGGGGAGTAAAGGTGCTTCCAATAATATTCAGTTTTTATTGGAAGGAAAGATTCTAGTGGAAGATAGGGTAGGACCAATACTTTCTACTGAAAATCTGATGATTCTTAAGGTGTTCAATCAAAGACTATATATCCTGAAAGATACAGTTTTTTTTATAAAAGTAGTTGTTTGTTGAATAATACAGATGATAGTGAAGCATCATTGATTGTGGAAATGGATGTTTCACACAAGTTTGATGATGGTCTGGTATGATACACACAAGTGGGGTTCCAAGATCCAAACATCAAAAAATGGAAAAGGCATGAGGTGCACAAAAGATTCAAGAAGTGCGCGAAAGATGAGGGCGGAGCAAGAGATCCTTATGCGCCCAATGTGATGTCAAATGAGTTTTTTCACAATGTGTCAGTATCTTGCATGAAAAGTTAGGGTTTTTATGCATAGGGGCCAGTGATGCTGAAAAATAAGAGGTGATACCCACTTATTTGAAAATATCGACACTTAGAGAGAATTTCTGACCTTTGAGGAATGAAATAATTTTATGTAAAGAGGAATTTGTGAAAGAAATAGAGTCACACACAAGAAGGTGAAGCTTCTTGCAAGAAGCGAGTTGCGTGCAAGATTGATGTTGCATAAAAGAGGTGTTTCATGAAAAATGTAAAATCTTGTTCACATGGAATAAAAGTTGCATGGAAGACACCTAAAAGGTTGTGCAAAAGATTTGGGTTCCTCGCACATATTCAGTTGTGTGTTAGATAGTTTTTACCAGCACCTGGTTAGGAAAGTGAAGATTTGTACTTCATAGAATACACCCGTTCAATTGTAAAGAAGCACTGAAATAATGTAATTCCTTATTTGTACTAAGAGGGTACACACACACATGAAGATTGTTTTCCAAGTGCTACACTAGTTGATGGGAATATCCTACTCATTGTATTCCACATCAAAGGATAGTTTTCTAGTAGATTGTGTGGTAATAGATTTTTTTACCATACCAAGGATGTAGCTACTATTTTTGAGTAGTGAACCTTGTAAATCTTGTGTTCATGTGGTTGTGTCTGTTCAGTGGAGAAGGAACTCTTTACTAGGAGGCGAAGATTGTTTCAAAAAGAAGGAAACATAAAAGAAAAAGATATCAATGATTCACCCATCCCCCTCTCAGTGATACTTGGATCTTGACTGAGAAACATCAACATTTAGTATATCCTTCGTGATTAAAAACTATTTAGAGTGGCCTCCCTTATATGGACTTCTCATTATTTTCAAACGTAAAAGATATATTATGTGATTTACTTACAAATAACTATGTGCGGATTAATTCTCATTTTGACAAGATACATAGTGAAATCTAGATCCCTTATTCTATGAAAATATATAAAATAAACAAATTTCCTTCTTATACATATGATATAAATACACATAGGTGATTCCTACATGGGTTACCCCATTTATGGAACTATATTAAAAATAAAATTTCTCTTCCACTATACACGAGTCAGATTTGTAATGGGACCACTACTTCTTAATAACTATATAAATCATGATTCTTTTTCTGATGAGATATATTTTGATGCATGGATCCCTCATCATAGGAATAGCCACAAGAGAAACAAAAAAACTCTCTCTCCCCATATGCAAGACACATGTGGTAAATTACACCCTTTCACATAGAAAAATCAAAATTCATCACCTTGTCTTAGTGCTTGAACCTTCACTCATTTTTGATAGGTCATTTATTTACCTATTACATATACAAGATTCTTAAACTTTTCATGTGTAATATAACCATGTGAAATCAATAAATAATCTTGGAAGAAATACTCTAAACTCCATAGAATCTACATCCTTACTATATGACATTAAACTAAATGGTGAAGGTCTATCCTATATAAACCAAAATTTCTCATAATGGCCAATTCCCTGTGTCCCCCTTTCTTCCCCAATATTAGAACATGATCCATGAATAATTATTTGACCTACATCTAATATATCATTCAGAGAACTAATATACCTATTTTAATGCATGATCTAAATCTTTGTAGGAGATTCTAGCACAAGTTCTCTCATTTTTAGACCCGGGTGTGGAATAAAATTCCCCCTTTCCTGAAATATTTTTGTAGAGGTCGTTTGTTTAAAAGAACTACAAATGGATTCATTCTAATTTTAGTGAGATAAATATATATTTCTAGATGTCTTATTCTATGACCAACCAAAAATTCAAATAAAAAATTTCCTACTCCTTTCACCCAAATCAGATCAATGTGGAGAGTTTCTTGAAAAGAACTACACGTAGATTGATTCTCATTATAGTCAGATACGTAGTAATATATGGATCTATTATTCTATTCGCAACCATAAAATAAAAATAAAAAGTAATTTTATCATGTATGCAATCCAAATACACATAGAAGATTCCAATATGGGTTCTCTAATCTATAGATTCGTGTTTGAAACAATATTCCCCATTCCTTTCTCACAAATCAGATTGATTTAGGGAGTTTCTTAAATAGAAATATGTGTGGATTAATTCTCATCATGATGAGATATATAATGATTAGTCTATCCATAATCCCAATCCTAGTCATGAATAAGAAAAAAATTCCCCTTTTCTTTACATATTAGCTAGATCTATGTAGTGAAACCATTACGAGATCCATATGATGTTTAGTATCGACATCCTGATAAAACCACAACTCCCATAACATTTTTTTTGTGAATCCTATTTTTATAAAAAAAACTTTTTATCTTGAGAGGCTCATATTGTCTCAATCCATTATTGGTTATTGTTGAAAAGAGCATCTGAATACAAATAACAACTCTGTTTTGACTATACAAACTACACCCGATATATGGATATGTATTTACACCCCTAGCATAGACGATCAACCAAGGCATATACATCCTATGGATAAAATTATTTTTTATTTTTATTACCTAAAAATATAACAAAGGAAGTTTCCTTTCAAACATGGTCCATCGTCATTCCATATGTACCTATCCCATGATACCACATCAGGTCTGAGAGCCCCAAGATTATGACTTAAAATTTCTCTCCTCATGTTCAAAACATGTTGGAGAATCCTTTTCTTATAAACCCTATTTGGGTCATCATTCACAATTTATTT
The DNA here is from genome assembly GCA_963277665.1 of Viscum album. Classification (NCBI taxonomy): domain Eukaryota; kingdom Viridiplantae; phylum Streptophyta; class Magnoliopsida; order Santalales; family Viscaceae; genus Viscum; species Viscum album. Next base: position 1,069,873,602 of record OY728122.1, on the reverse strand, counting down.
TTACAAGAATTATAACCTTAGACTATGATAATTATTTCATGGAACTGGTTATATACAACATCTTCTCACTTTGAATATGTGTTCCATATGAAATGATGTAGTTATTAAGATGTTCAAATCTCTACCTAAATAATAATTTTCTCTATAAACCCACTTTACATCTCTAATGTATAATTAAACATCACTTAAACAATGAGTTGATTAGTCTTCTTGGTTTCTCCCCTTTCATAGAAAATTGGTAATAGGGATGGAGTGATTATGGTAAAGGCCAACCTACTCCCAAAAATTTCCATTAAATGATAATTAAATATATTTTATATAAATATTTATGGTCATTCAACTTCTGTTAGTCTCTACCTAAACCCTATATTTTATCCTTATACTGATCTTGATAATGGTTAGCCTACTCCCATAAATCCCTATTAACTAAGACTGGTATCCATTTTCCATCATTATTAATGGTCATTATTCACAAGCTAGTCTACATTTTCAATTGAATAATACATTCAAAGGTTATTATTTAAGCATTACATAATATATTTATTTAGGTAAATTAATCATCTTGGGCATTCCAATTTTATCTATCGTACTCATTTTCAGGATATAATCCTTTGTTCAAAACTATGTGACCTAAAATTGTAGTAATATTTGGTAAAATCTATTCAACCTTAACTATTAGATATGTTGGTTTAACATTAATGAACATAATATTTCTAAGTAATGAGACATAAGAATCACTATAATGAAGATTATTAAAGGTAATTTTGAAAAAAAAAATGAGTTTCCACTTACTAGTCACACACAATTTTAGTAGTTTTGTAAAAATTAGGTCTTTTAACTTCAAAAAGGCATAAAGATTCTTAGGCAAAAGGATTGAAAATATTAGACTAAGAAAAATCTAAGTGTTACTAACTAATTCATCATTATATTATAATTAAGAAAAAGTGAGGGAAATGACAGAAAGAGTGCAACGATTTTAGAGCCCACAGTACAAACATAGAAATAGTCAAGCTATGATATTTAGGCCCCTAGACTAGACAAAAGGAGAAGAATATTTCCATTCCCGAAATATTGGTTTGGTTAATTCAAAAAAATCATGAAAAATTATGTGATATTACACCATAATGGACCAAATTTAGTGTTATGGTGACAGAGAATTATACCAATACTCTTACATGACAAACATAAAGGAAGAGGTATTTTCAACTCAAGTATTCAAGAATTATTATTTATTCTGTTATTCATTTTTTAGTGATAAAATGATTCAGTATATCTTGATATGACTTTTGAAATCATTTCAAGTTGAGACTGAAGATGAATAATTTATAATAAACCGAATTTTAAATTATTTCATCTAAGGAAGGAAAATAGGATAATCAATATATTTAAGCCTCTCTCCATTAAAATAACCATATTATATATGATGATATATAGTGGTTTGAAGTTCAATAAAGGCCTACTAAACCTCTATAATGATACAGTAGAATTCATCAAACTGTGAAGACTCGAGTTCATTAATAGGAGGAAGGATCTCCACTTCAACCAACACCATGTACCTCTCAACTCATACATCTTCGACAAGTCTCTAATGATATGATCGAATCTCTATAACATCATCAAACACCTATTGCAGTATACTTATTTGGGATGTATCTTTGATATTAAGCGATCATTTCCATAATTCCACATCTATATAATGGGATGATTTTTGGAGTGTCGTAGCCCAAAGTTTGATAGACTCTGCCTGTTGTTATTCCTCATAATGGAATCCCTAAACCAACCCTCCTTGTTCCCATGACCAAATTAATTCTTTTTATAATGGCATGGTGGTTATGATAATATAATCTCTTAATACCCAGGGACATTAATTATCATTGAAACTAATGATTATTTTCATGAAGCTAATCAATGAGAGTGTTCAAAATTAGTTTCCATATACTCTACCAAGTGTGCTAAAAAAATGCCCAAAAATGATCAATTTTCTCTTGATTTGAATAAAAAACTCCCAAAAACCAAAATATAATATAAAATGAGGTCAATATGATAGACTATAGTGCTTTCCTATGGGGCCACATAAATTGGAATATTAGCTTCTATAGTGAAATATTCCCATTATGATGATTATTATTCAAAATAGAATGTTAAAAATATAAATATATTTGATCAATAATATTGGATTCCAGGATAAGTATATAAAATAACCATTTTTAGTAGCAACATTGTTTTTTGTGATTTTTTCCACATTGGAAGATGAAATGACCTTGGCAAGTCCCCCCCAATGGTGCATGTCACGACCCGTCCCCCGGGGCCCATGCCATGACTACCCCAAGCCAGCTTTCCATAGGCCAGGGGATAAAGACAAGCACCAAAAGGCATATTCCCTAAAACGGGAAGGCATTTCCTTTATAACATGTAAAATCGCACACAACCGAGCACACAGAAAGATACAAGCCAAAAAGTAAACTATATAGTAAATAGGGTGTGTACAGAAAGTAAAGGGGCCAGAATACAAGCCCGACTGAAAAGTACTTATAAAACTGGAAAGTTCAAGTAAACCTGAAAACAACTCCTGTGAACACCCACCAAGGATCCATCCTGAAGGGTAGGTACAACTCTCGAATGGTCATCTCTGAGGATCACCTCGTCTAATGACCACCTCTGAGCAGCCTCCAGTCTAGGTACCCTCTTCCTTAGTCAGCGTTGTCTGCCGTCTGCACCAGAAAAAACAAGGTACGGGCATAGCCTGTGCAGGGGTGAGTATAAAAATACCCAATAGAGACCCCGAGATGCCTGATGGAATCTCAGAATCCACAAAGTATAATCCAAAATGGATGAAAACAACAGTCAACACTACTTAGGTATATTCACATACATATACCAAAGTTGTCGAGAGTACCCATCTCAATCATGAGGAAACAAAAGGCCCTAATCTTTAGCCAAAAGGTCAATAGTTCCATTATGGAAAGAATACCACAAAGGTAAAGAATCATCTCACAAAGAGTTGCATCTCAGATTAGGTTTTCAGTGAATTATAGAAGTACAAATGATTATTCATGAAGCAATATAATCTTATTCTGTCAATAGGTACTGCTGCGGATTATACGGAGTCTAACCCACATAGGATCAATAGGCACTAACCCCCACAACGACCCATACAAGATCTGTGTAAGGACCCAACCCCCATAATTCTAGGGTCCTGTTCCAGAGAAAATGATGTGTGACATTTTACAAAAACATTCATTGATAAATTAAACATCATGTCCCATATAAAGGATTGAATTTGGTTCAGGTTCCAGTAAACCAGCTACTTCTGTCGTGCTTCTTCAGATAAAACCCAATACCTGAAAAATTTATTTAAAAAATGTAGGGTGAGCATATGAATGCCCAGTAAGGGGTTTTAAAATAACATAATAAACCAATATAACTTTTGAAAAAATTATTTAAAACTTTACTTAAAAATTTTCTGTTAAATAAATGTTGTAAAACATATATCATATCACAAAAGTGCTCAATTAAAAAAATTCTAATAGGATTACAAGTATACATGATTAAATTATAGGTACGCTCATTTAGAGTAATAAATAAAAGAAATTCTAAACATGTATGACATATGAATATTTAAGCACAAATTAAACAACTAAGAGTAATGAATAATTAGAGTTTCATGTAAAGATAATAACTTCAATTTCATACACTGAATACTAATTTACTGAGTGATTATTTCATGCCATAAGCATTTACTTTCCTGATACTCATAAGTAATGGCTCTTAATGATGCATATTCTAGTAGTCAAATATCTATTTGGTAAATTAATTATCATGAAAATAATGAAATAATGTATAATACCAGACTTTAATTTCGTTGTCAAGGCCTCGTGCCATGACTTAGGGGCTAACTATAACTGGACCCCAATCCGGAGAGTCTTTGTAAACGGACTCCATCTCGTAGATCCTCTATAACCGGACTCCAATCCGGAGGTTCTGATGTAACCGAAACCCATCCTAGAGAGCCTCTGTAACTGGACTCTAACCCGGAGGGTCTGCTGTGAATGGACCCCATCCTGGAGAGCCTCTATGACTGAACTCCAACCCAGAGGGTCTACTATAACCAGACCCCTACCCAGCCCAACCTCGGACATACTAGTCCAGTATATTTTTCATATGTCCAGTAAAGTCTGATATTCAAGGTGTCCTATACCACTATGAATATTTAAATTTTACTTCACATTACTCAATTTGTCTCATACCACTTTGAGTAATTTAATTTTTTATCTCATTATTATGATATGCCACAAGCATGAATCATTGAGTGCAACTATAAATAAAATGGAAAATTAAACCATTTAATCCAAAATACATAATATGACAGATAACATTGAAAATATGGCAGTAATAGTTTGTCAAAGGCATACATGGTTTTTACACATTATTTGCACATGAGACAATTACTGAAGCACATCAAATAATGGATGAGACAGGGTTTTCCATATGATATGTTAAAATGATAACTCTTTAAATTAAAATCCTTATTCCATGAATGAAAATACATGTTATTTAATATTATGATAAAAGTTTCAGTGATCAGGCAATTAGATTATATCACAACTTAACTAACAACAATCACCGCAGTGGATAAAACATTAAGTGAGCATAACATGATCGCATGGCTTAACACACCCTTTTATCCTTTAATATATTTCGGTCAAATAAAAAAACATTTATTATTTTTAATCATAAAAAACGGCATGGTCAATCATATAATACCTTTGAAACATGAAATTTCAATAAGGATAATATCATTAAATGTTATTTAACTAAAACATGTTTGAAAAAATTTATGGATTAGGACATACATATTTACATAAATACCTATTGGTTTGTCTTAAACAGAGACTAATATTCATTAAAGTCTTAAAATTATTAATTACATCAATTCATGTATTAAATTCTAATAATCCATACATGAAATTAGGGTTTTTCAAACTATAACTGCATATACACAATGTGTATATATTATTTCCATAATTAAACTAGGTTTAATAATTTCTCATAAGTAAATAAATACATTAAAACATATTTAATACTCCATTATCACTTGATTAAAAACCAAACCATGGTAGGTTTATTACATGTGTGACCGTATGTATATATATATATATATATATATATATATAAAAGTTAGGGTTTTTCCTACTAAATATAAATCCAATTAAACCGAAAGCACATTTCACATCCAACCCATTATTTAAAGTTGGATATTTACCTTTAAAAAAAATAAACAGATTTGTAATTAATTACCCATGTATATCCGAATATAAAAAAGTGTAAATTTGGATTTGGTTTAGTAGAACCCTTCAAAATAAAACCCTTGCATCATTTAAACCTTAAAAATAATTGAGAACAGAACATACAAACTTTAAAAGTATAAATAGTTTTGGATTTGAAATGAAAGTAAATATATATGTATATACCTGAATATGCACATAACTATATATTGGGATTTACATAAGAAGTAAAAATCTAATTGAACCAAAAAAAAATTTCCATAAAAAAATTATATAAGGGTGGGAAATAATCTTCTAAAATTCATAAAAAAGATTTGGTTTGAGTCACAATTTTTTTTTATATATTCATATGAATAAGATTATATACAATGTGTATAATGTGATTTGTGGATATAAAAACACTTGAAAATGAATCCTTACAACATTATAAAATCTTGAACACAAACGTCCAGCATTTGAAGACATGGTCTATCTTGGATAAAAATAAATATACCTATATATATCGGATTATATACAAAAACTGTATGATTAGTTTTATATAATAAAAACAATTTAAAAAGGCCCCTTACAACCCCATTACTATTGGAGCTCGAAAAAAATAGAAGGCTAGGATTGACCTAGAAGAATATTTAATTTTTTAGACTGCAAGGATCATAAATATATACTATGAGTATACATATGTATAAACCATTAAGAACACAATACAAGGCAATATAAAACTTATATTTTAAAACATCATTTCCAATCAACACCTAGCAGTTTTAAAATCCATTGGATTAAAACTATGTGAATGAATATAAAATATATACTATAAAACACAGAGTGTATATTCAAGTTTTCAAAAGGAAGGCAATGTGAATTGAACCCTTACTTGAAATGTAATCAGACACAGCAGTTGAAGCATCAAAGTACACTTCCTCGCTCTCACCGGACTAGCAGAAACAATTTTTTTCTCCATTGCAAATTCACAATGAAGACTTATAAAGCAATTTTTTCCAACGACACATATACACAACAAGGTAAAAGTATATAGGAAAGAAAATTGATACAAGACATCAATCACGGACAATATTCTTCATTTAAAAAACAATGACATGTGAATATAAATCATAGTGGAAAATGAAATATGCTGAACAAATCCATTCAAAACGTTTCAGTAGAAATAATTGATCCATAGTCAACAGGTGAAAAGAGAATTTGACAGAAAATGGGTATACGACGAAAAAACTAGAATTTTTCAAAAGAAAAATCGGGGCACCTAAAAAGGAGAAACAGGGAACCTACCTAGTAGATTGAAGAATAATTGGTACACACCAAGAAGCTTCAGTCAGACACCGCATCCAAGCTCAGTGTGATGCCACTAACCATATTCCATGGCCATGATCTTGCCAAACAAAAACCTATTGGTGGCTCCAACCTCCTCTGGCGCTACTCGACCTGGACTATCATGCCTTTGAGGCCGAATCCCTAACACGACCTCTCCTGCCTATTGACACCGCTCAACCTCGACTCCCATGCCTCGTGACCCAACAAACGATGCCAAACAATACTCAAATCCAATACCAAGCTTTCCCCATCCTAAGCCTCTGCCATGCCCTACCGTTGGGTTTGCTGAAAACCCTACAGCTTGATTCCAGGAATTGGGACCCCCTTGCGACGCGAAACTCTCCTCACAGAGCCTCAAATCCCTTCACGAGATTCGCCCCATTTTTTTGTCCAAACAATCAATCTATTTTATTATTATAATATTGTTAATATTATTTCTATTTTATCTTTATTCCATAATCATATATTATTAATAACTTGAAAAAAAATCCAAATGTTATTTATCTATTATACTTATTTTATCATTAATTTTTAAAAAGTAAATGTTATTATTACTAAATTATTTTATAAAACATACATTTATACATTTCATATTATATACTCATAATTTTATAAATTAAATTGATAATTGGGAATGTATTATAATAATAATTATTATCATAATTTTTAATTTTGAATCTTTAGAAGAAATGTTAATATTACACATATATATATGATTCAAGATAACAATAATTTTAATTAAGAGATAATTCATATTTGTGAAATTTTAATCATTCTATTTAAAAGGTTATATATTTATAATTTTATTAAATAAATTTTCAAAATCATAGTAATGTTATGAAACTTTAATAAAAAATTTATAATCTAATAATTATGTATATATCATATTTTCGAAATATATATATATCCCATATAATTATTCATATAATAAATTAAATAAGTGTCTACAAATATACAGTACATACACACATACACACACATATATACATATCATGTTTTTGAAAATATATAAAACTCATATAATAGATTAAGTAATTATCTTCATAATTAAAACAGTTCACTTTTACAAAATAATGGTGTTAAAATATTTTAAAGCAATAATTCTCAATTTCATATATAAAATTATAGTATTATTTTTATATCATAATTATAATTCAAATATAGTTTACATATGAATGTATATATACATATCACATATTGTAACTAAACAACAATTTAGATACACTAGTATAATTATAATTTAAAATATTCTATAACAATCTAATAAAAATAAATTATGTCTAATAATAAACTGTTCTTATAATGAAACAACATAAATTTTCAATTATTATTTAAGAGAATATCATCTTAAAATTGTTTAAATTATAAATAAAAAAACATTTAATAAAATATATTTATAATAAAAATAGTTTTATATTTTCTGGGTTGTTACATTACTCCCCCATCAAATGAATTGCATCCTCGCAATTCTAAAATATTTGTACACAAACCACAACAACCTCAGAAACTCATTACTCCCGAGGTCCCTTTATCGGGAACACCACCAATGGTAGGGTGTTGAAGACCTCAGGTGGATTCCTAAGGTAGTATTCAGCTACTCTATCTCTTTGGCCTAGACACACTGTGAACAACTAGGGTCTAACCTATGCCTAAAGAACTTAACCTTCCATAGAGAGGCTCGAGAAGTGCGGAGGTCAGAATGTTCAGAGTGGACTAAATCCCTATAATTCCCATGCACCATGTCGTTCGGAAAAATATTGTTGTCATAGAGTTCTCTATACATACTAAAACTCAGGACCTAGAATAAGTAGGACGCTCGATGGTAACTATCAAAAGCAGCTTCTAGAAATTTAGTTATAGCTCGATAATTGTTGGCCAAAGTGAAACATAGAAAAAGAGCTTCATGATACATTCCTCTTTTCCTACATGTTGCAAATTGTGAAAATAAAATACGGTAATATACCAGATTACTTACTTGGTAAATCTGGAGGATTCTTGGGCGGTTCGACACCCGATGGAGTTGTTTACATGACAACCAAAGGTTTTCAAAAGTCTCGTAGTCCCCTGAACATGACCTGACCACTATAGTTTCTACTATCTTTGTTGGGAGAGACAGAAGGTGTGATGCATCATCCATATAAAAATTTAAGGAAACTAATTCTTAGTAACACATAAACAAGTTTTCGGTATTTTTTAAATTTTATCGGATGTATCTGAAGATACATAAGGCTGGTATTTTCATTTTCTAAGAAAACATCATACATAGTAATGTGTAAATATAATTTTCTTTGTTCAGTTTTGGTTTTCCAGAATTATCTAAACTGAATCATCTGATACCAACTATAAGAACCCGACCCCCAGAATGCCAGGGGCTGGTTCCTGAGAACATGATGTGTGAATTTTAACAAAAACATGCACTGATGAATTAAACATCATGTCCTATAATGAGTATCAAATTCAGTTTAGTTTCCGGGAAACCAGCTACTTCGGTCGTGCTTCTTCAGCTAAAACCCAATACCTTAAAAATTTATTTCAAAAAAATTGGGTGAGAATATGAATGCCCTGTAAGGGGCTTTAAAATAACATAATAAACCAATATAACTTTTGAAAACATTATTTAAAACATTCCATAAAACATTTATATTAAATAAAAGTTGTAACACATGTACCATATCATAAAAGTGCTCAATTAAAAACATGATAGCAGAATAACAAGGATGCGTGATTCAATTATAGGAATGATCATTTGGATTAATAAATAAATGAAATTCTAAAAATGTATTAAATATGAATATGTAATCACAAATTAAATAGATAAGAGAAATGAATAATTAGAGTTGCGTGTAAAGGTAATAACTTCAATTTCATACAATGAATACTAATTTACTGAGTGCATATGTCATTCCATAAGCATTTACTTTTCCGATAATCATAAGTACTGTATCTTAAATATGGATATTCTAGTAGTAAAATATCCATTTGGTTAATTAATTATCATACACATAATGAGAGAATGTAAAATACAAGACTTTAATTTCTGTTCCAAGGCCTTGTGCCAAGACCTAGGGGATGACTATAACCGGACCCCAACCAGGAGATCCTCTGTTACAGGACTCCATCCCAAAGAGCCTATGTAACTAGAATCCAACCTAGAGGGTCTACTGTAACTAGAAACCATCCCTCAGAGCCTCTGTAACCGAAATCCAACTCAGAGGGTCTGTTGTAACCAAACCCTATCTCTGAGAGCCTCTGTAACCGAACTCCAATCTGGAGGGTCTGCTGTAACTAGACCAAAACCCAGAGGGCTTACTTTTACCGGTCCCCAACTCAGAACATACTAGTCCAATACATTCCTCATATCTTCAGTAAATTCTGATATTCAAGGAGTCTCATACCACTATGAATATTTAAATTTTAGTTCATATTACTCAAGGTGTCCCATACAAATTTGAGTAATTTAATTTGTTATGTCATTATTATGATATGCCAAATGCATGCATCATTGAGTGAAACTATAAATAAAATAGAAAATGAAACCATTTAATCCAAAATAAATAATATGACAGATAAAACTGAAAATATGGCACTAATAGTTTATCAAAGGCATACATTGTTTATTACACATTCTTTGCACATGAGACAATTACTAAAGCACATCAAATAATGGATGAGAAGGGTTTTTCCATATGAGATGTTAAAATGATAACTCTTTAATTTAAAATCCTCATTCCATGAATGGAAATATATGTTATTTAATATGCTGATAAAAGTGCCAGTGATCAGGAAATTAGATTACATCGTGACTTAACTTACAACAATCACCGCAGTTGATAAAACATTATGTGATCATAACATGATCGCATGGTTTAACACACCCTTTTATCCTTTAATATATTTTGGTCAAATGAAAAACATATATTCTTTTTAATCATAAAACACAACAAGGTAAATAATATAATACCTTTGAAACATGAAATTATAACAAGGATAATATCATTAAAAGTTCTTTAACTAAAAGAAGTTTGACAAACTTTATGGATTAGGAGATACATATTTATATAAATACCTATTGGTTCGGCTTATACATAGACTGATATTCAATAATGTATTACAAGTATTAATTACATCAATATATTAATTGAATTATAATAATCCATACATGAAATATGGGTTTTCGAAGCTATAATCGTATATACACAATGTGTATATATGAGTTTTCATAATTAAACTAGGTTTAATAATTTCTCATAAGTAAATAAATAATTTAAAACATATTTAATACACCATTATCACTTGATTAAAAACCAAACCATGTTAGGTTTATAACATGTGTGACCGTATGTATATATATATGTAAAAGTTAGTGTTTTTCATACTAAATATAAATCCAATTAAACCCAAAGCACATTTCTCATCCAACACATTATTTAAAGATTGGTATTTACCTTAAAAAACATTAACAGATATGTAATTAATTACCCATGTATATCAGAATATACAAAAGTGTATATTTGGATTTGGTTTAGTATAACCAATCAAAATAAAATCCTTGCATCATTTAAAGCTAAAAAATAATTAAGAACACAACATCCAACCATTGAAAGTATAGATTGGTTTGGATTTTAAATGCATGTACGTATATATGTATATACCTGAATATGAACATAACTATATATTGGGTTTTGCATAATAAGTACAAATCTAATTATACCCAAAACATAATTTGCATCAAAAACATTATTTAAGGTTCAAAAATCATCTTCTAAAATTCATGAAACAGATTTGGTTTGAGTCATAGAAATTTGTTTATATATTTATATGCATATGATTATATACAAAGTGTATAATCCGGTTTGCAGATATAAAAACACTTGAAAATGAATCCTTACAACATTATAAAATCTTAAACACAAACCTCCAGCATTTGTAAACATGAACTATCTTGGATACAAATAAATATACCTATATATATCTGATTAAATACAAAAACTATATGATTAGTTTTATATAATAAAAATAATTTAAAAAGGCCCCTTACAACCATATTACTACTAGAGCCCGAAAAAATTAAAGTCTAGGACCATCCTAGAAGAATATTTTTTTAAATATAGTAAGGATCATAAATATATATTATGAGTATACATATGTACAAACCCTTAAGAACACAATGCAAGGAAATATAACCCTTACATTTTAAAACATCATTTCAAATCAATACATAGCAGTTTTAAAATCAGGTAGATTAAAACTATGTGAACATATATAAAATATATACTAGCAAACATAGAGTGTATATTCAAGTTTTCAAAGGGAAGGAAATGTGAATTGAACCCTTACTTGAAATGTAGTCACAAACAGTTATTGCGGCATCAAAGCACACACCCTCACTCTCACCAGACTAGAAGAAATGGTTTTTTACTCCATTGAAAATGCACAATGAAGACTTATAAATACATTTTTTCTAAATACACACACACACACTTAAGAAAAATCATATAGGAAAGAAAATTTCAACAAGACATCTATCATGGAAAAAATTCTTCATTAAAAAAAATTACATGTGAATATAAAATGTAGTGGAAAATGAAATATGCCGAAAAAATCCATTCAAAACATTTTAGCAGAAAGAATTGATCCATAGTCTACAGGTGAACAATGAATTTGATAGAAAATGGGTATATGATGACAAAACCATAGTTTATCAAAAGAAAAATCGGGACACCTAAAAAGGAGAAATAGGGAACCTACATAGTAGATTGAATAATAATTAGAACACCCAAAGAAACATCGATCGAACAAAACATCCAAGATCGGCGTAATGACATTGACCACAAGCCATGGTTTTGATCTAGCTGAACGAAAACATCTCGGAGGCTCCAGCCTCCTCCAATACTGCTCAATCCGGAATGCCATGCCTCTGAGGCCGAAGCCCTAATGAAACCTATCCTGCCTATTGACACTGCTCGACTTCGATTCCCATGCCTCGCGACCTAAAAACTGACGCCAGACCCTACTTGACTCCACTACCGAGATTTCCCCATCCTAATCATCCACCATGCCCTGCCCTCGGGTTTTCTTGAAACCCTATAGCGTGATTCCGGTAATCGGGATCCCCTTGCAGTGCGACACTCTCCTCACAGACCCTCCAATCCCTTCACATGACTCTCCCACTTTTTTGTCCAAAAAATCAATCTATTTTATTATTATAATATTGTTACTATTATTTCAATTTTATATTTATTCCATTATCAAATATTATTAATAAATTTAAAAAAAGTACAAAAGTTATTAATATATTATACTTATTTTATCATTAATTTTAAAAAACTAAATGTTATTGTTACTAAATTATTTTATAAAACATATATTTATATGTTTAATATTATATACATATAACGTTATAAATTAAATTGATAATTGGGAATGTATTATAATAATAATTATTATCATAATTTTTAATTTTGATACTTTAGCAAAAAAATGTTAATATTACACACATATATATGAATCTAGATAACAATAATTTTTATTGAAAGTTCATTCATATATGTGAACTTTTAATCATTCTATTTAAATGGTTATATATTTATAATTTTATTAAACATATTTCAAAATGTTAATAATGTTATGAAACTTTAATAAAAAATATATAATCTAATAATTATGTATATATCATATTTTTGATATATATATATATATATTTCCCATATAATTTTTCATATAATAAATTAAATAATTGTCTATAAATATAGAGTATATATACATATACATATATATATACATATCATATTTTTGAAAATATATACAACTCATATAATAGATTAAATAACTGTCCACATAATTAAAAAATTTCACTTTTACAAAATAATGGCATAAAAATATCTTAAAGCAATAATTATCAATGTCATATATAAAATTATAGTATTAGTTTTATATCATAATTATAATTCAAATCAGGTTTACATATACATGTATATATACATATCACATCTTGGAACTAAAAAAAAAATTAGATATATTAGTATAATTATTATTTAAGATATTCTATAATAATTTTATAAAAATAAATTATGTCTAATAATAAATAGTTCTTATAATTAAACAACATAAATTTTCAATTATTATTTTATATAATAGTGTCTTAAAATTGTTTAAATTATAAATAGATAAACATTTAATAAAATATTTTCATAATAAAACTAGGGTTAGATTTTTAGGGTTGTTACAATATGACCCACAGAGGATCGGTATGCGCTGAACCACACAGGATCGCTGAGTGCTGACCCACACAAGATCTCACCCACACTGGATCAGTGCTGACCCACATAAGATCGCTTGGTACTAACCTTTGTATGATCTATCTCTAACCTCTGCCTCACTGCCAACCAATGGATTCCCGCTAATAGCACGTTTGGGTGAACCACTCCCCAAACCATTAGTTGTACCTCAACCACAAAGAAGTTCCATGAAGAAATATCCCAAAGGTCCTTCACGTCATAAGGGACCCAACGCAATAGACAACATGTCAATTGGATGTCCAGTCTGTAAGTTATTAGCATTTCCGCTTCGAGGCCCCGATTGGATTTAGGGTTTGATCCAACCCGACCATACTCAAACTTTTTCTAAAATTCATGTGGAGTATACCAAAAAGGCCGTCTCGATCTAAGGATTTTGTTTCCATAGATGGTTCATCAAACGGACGCTCAGACCACATGTTGTGGACCAAGAGGAAAAACTGGGTCCGGTTGGGTCCGGGCTGGTCTCACCTGGTTAGACCACCCCAGCCCGACTTGACCCACCCCAGTCCGGCCCCAATAGCTTGGGCCGCGGTCAGCCTGGCCCGCTGGGCCATGGTTTGGCCTGTCCCGCGAAAGGGGATGGCCCGGCCTGGCCCACGCTAGGCGTGACCCGCTGGGCGCGACCCACAAGCATGACCCACAGTTGGTTGGACGACAGTGTGGCCTGAGGTCGGGTGGACCTCCGTGGCAGGGTCTGCCCTAGCCGACTCCCAGGAGGGGAGGCGCCTCCCAGGTCACCCGAATTGTCCAACAGACCGTTAAATTTTTTGGAAGTGGGACCCTCCAGAGAGGGTCCTGCTCGGTGGGTCACGGCCGACCGAATTTCCAGCGGGTCCTCCTCCTAGCGGCATGATGGCGCTAGTGTCCTACATGGTCGGATGGGTGACGACCACCCATCGGCCTCTGCCGCGGCCAAGCTGCTGCGGTCTCCAGCTCTGGCCGCACGAACGCGCGCCGCCACTTCGCCACGCGGCCGGCCGACATGCCGAATGTGACATTACTCTACCGCGGTCGATGGGCTATGGTCTTCGACTCATCCAGCGGCGCAGATGTGCGCCACCCTATCTCGATGCGGCCGACATGTTTGTCGGCCACCCTCTTCTTCTGCGGGTCACCACAGCTTCATTCTAAGAAAAAAATATGACGATGACATATTCACGATCCTCGTGTCAAGGGTTCCACTTCCATACATCAATCTCAACAAAAATTTGTATTTCCAGCACACTTAATTATTTGGTGTTGATGAATTCATGAAGAATGAGTGAAGAACCAAAGAAAAAGGGGAAAGGTATAATTGTGGTATGATGTCCATGTTTGTTTGGCCATCGTCGTTGTGAATCCATAATATAAAGAATCAACAAAATAGATTTAATCATAATTTAATTTAAAACCCCCACCTCATTCCTCTGTTGGAGGTGTCATGATGAAGAGGATGAAGTCGGTGAAGGGGATGCCGACATTCATCACTCTCGCAACACGTTTCCGATTCGGGCACGTGCGTCATCCTCGTTCTTGATTCGGAGAAAGTTCTTAATTGTATGATATTTCTCCAAAGGTTCTCCCCAGCTCTCCTTTCCTTTTCCAATGATTTCTTCCACCAAAAGTGTGGCGTCAATATTAATAAGTTATGTTATTAATTCAATTAATGCTGGAAATTTAATTAAGTTATGTTTGGAACATTAAGTTGGGAGGATTCCAAGGCTTTCCTCACATTAAATGGGGGTTCATGTGGTCCCCACCATCATGAATTCAAATGGACGGTTTCAAAATAAAAATAAAATAAAATAAAAGTTGTTTTATTTTATTTTTATTCTTTTAACTCTACCACGAAAATCCAAAAAACTAACTTTCACCCTCAACCTACTGCGGTCGAGGTGAATGTCTCCTTAAGAGAATATCAGCACTATGAGTTCAACGATGTCCTTAGATTTCAATTCTGAGCACCGGTTCAAAAGTTACAAAAACCCACTCACACATTTACAGAATGTAGCTAAAA
Source organism: Viscum album (assembly GCA_963277665.1). NCBI lineage: Eukaryota > Viridiplantae > Streptophyta > Magnoliopsida > Santalales > Viscaceae > Viscum > Viscum album. The sequence continues at coordinate 1,069,857,697 of OY728122.1, read as the reverse complement.
AATGTTCAGAAATTCATTCTGGGCACACTGGGCCTCATAATCACATGCCGTAAATTTTCACAGACTCGTAATATTTCCATTTAATTAAATAAAAATTAGATGGAAAAATTTGAGCCTTTTAATTCTCCTCACCTAGGGGATTTTCATCCCTAAAAGCCACAACACAAACTAGGGAAACAAGTGGGGGTACTGAGCATGAATCTAAGCCTCCTTCTCCCATGTTCTATCCTGGAGGTTCCTGTGCTGCTAGCTTACGCGCACAATAGGTATTGAACACCCATGAAGGAACCACTCCTGTCAATCCTCAATCTCCATCTGAACCTCCAAAAACATCACCCCATTGTCGATGTCTTGCTCGCCCAAGTCAATGATGTGCGAAGGATCATGTATGTATCTCCTCAGCTAGGATACGTGGAAAATGTCGTGCACCCAGTGCAACTGAGGTGGAAGAGTTAAGGGTAAGCCACCTCGCCAACTCTGCTGAGGACCTGAAAGGGTCTGATGACCCTCAGAGATAACTTGATGCCTCAGCCAAATCTCCTCAAACCTCATCAAGTTCAGACCCATAGATAGACATGGTCTCCATCATCGAACTCTAGAGGTCTCCATCTCCTGTCAGCATAGGATTTTTGCCTACTCTGTGCAGTCTTCATCCGCTCCTAGATGATCTTCACCTTCTCCGTGGTAGCCCGTACCGTCTCTGTTTCCACAAGTGCTGACTCCCCTAGGTCAGTCAATTACAGAGGTGATCTACAAGGTTGATCGTTCAATGCCTCGAATGGATCCATACCGATAGTGGAGTGACAACTATAGTTGTATTGTAACTTCAATAAGGGAAAGTGATCCTCCAAGATACAACTGAAATCAAGGATGCAAGCACATATCATGTCCTCGGAGGTCTGAATGGTCCGCTCTGTCTGACCATTAGTCTGAGGATGGAAGGCGGTGTTCAATCAAAGATGTGTCCCGAATTCCTTCTACAAACCATTATATAGTTGGGAAGTGAAACATGCATCATGATCGGAGACAATCATAGATGGAACTCCATGAATCCGTACAATCCCCTGCACTTAGAGGTGTCCCAATCTCTCTATTGTTCTCTGATCTCTGATAGGTAGGAAGTGAACCGACTTGGTGAGTCGGTCAATGATCACCCAGAGAGAATCAGGTCCCCTAGTCATGTGTGGAAGTCCTATCTTGAAGTCCATGGAAATTCCATACCACTTCCACTTTGGAACCTCTAGTGGCTGAACTAAGCCTACTAGAACCTGATGCTCTGCCTTTACTTGCTGACAAGTGAGGCACCGAGAGTCAAAAATTTCCACTGATTTTTTCATTCTCGGACACCAGTGATGACACTGAAGGTCCTAGTACATATTCACCACTTCTAGATGTACCCTTAGAGGGGACGTATGGAACTCCCTCAACACTTCCTCCTGTAGCGCCATCGGTACAATAGTACACCCTCTCCAGAGGATTACATGCTCCCCACCTTAAAAAAATCCATTAGGTGACTGTCCTGTGGATATCTGAGCATGTCGAGCCTCGCAATTAGTGTCCCCAAGCTTCGCCTCCCTGACTCACTGAAGGAGTGGGGGATTGACTGTCAAAGAATGAAGATAATATGCTCCATCTCGATCCACATAGGATATCTACAAAGTGGCTAGCTGCTCCATCACCTAACTCAACAGCTGTATACCAAATCTCCTACTGAGTGTATCTGCTACTACATTCCCATTCCCTTGAGTATAGACTATCTTGAAGTCACAGTCATAGAGAAACACATGCCAATGATTCTCTCTCAGGTTCCGGTCCTTCTGAGAGAAGATATACATGAGACTCTTGTGATCATAATAGACTGTAAAACATTCACCCATCAAGTAATGTCTCCACATATTCAAGGTGAAGACCACTACTGCTAACTACATGTCCTGTGTAGTGTAGTTCTAGTCATGTTTTCTCAAGTATCTAGAACCATACGCAATCACTGCTCACTCCTACATTAGGACACATCCAAGCCCGGTCCCTAATGCATCGTTTCAAATTACATACCCAACGACTTCTTCTGATAGTCTCAAGATAGTTGCACTCGTCAGTTTCTACCTCAGCTCCTGGAAACTCTGCTGGAATCTCTCTGACCACACAAAGAGTTACCCATTATTCGTCAATGCTAATAAGGGTGCCAAAACTCTAGAAAAGTCAGGCATAAACCTCTGGTAGTAACCAGCCAAACCCAGGAAACTTCGCACCTCCGTCACGCTCCTGGGTGGCTCCCAAGCTTGCACAGTCTCGATCTTTTCTAGATACACCATTAATCCATCCTCCAAGATGACGTGTCCCAGAATGTAGACCTCTCGTATCCAGAACTGGAACTTCAAGAGCTTACCATAAAGCTAGCGCTCTCAGAGGTTTTCCAGAATTATCTATAGATGATATGCATGCTCATCCTCCATCGCTGAGTATATCAGGATGCCGTCGATGAAGACTACCAAAAAGTGATCAAGGTATGGATGGAAGATCATGTTCATGAGTCCCATGAACACTGCTGGGGCATTGGTCATGACAAAAGGAACCACCAAGAACTCATAATGGCCATACCGACATCTGAAGTCCATCTTCTGCACATCCTCGTCTCGTACTCTGCGCTGGTGATAGCTTGATCTAAGGTCTATCTTCAAAAACCAACATGCTCCCTTCAGCTGATCAAAGAGATCGTCAATCCTTGGTAGTGGGTAATTGTTCCTCACAGTCACCTAGTTCAAGAGCCGATAGTCTACACAGGGTCTCAAAATCCCATCCACCTTCTTGGCGAACAAAATCCGGGCTACCCAATGAGAAATAGTAGGCCTAATGAACCCCTTTCTCTGAAAGTCATTAGTTGTACCCGCTGCTCTCGAAGCTCTATGAGAGCCATCCAATATTATCGTGTAGATATTGGTGCTGTTCTGGGGGTACAAGTTGATATAAAATTCACCTCTCTGTGAGGATGTAAACCTGGAACATCATCAGTAAAAACATCAATGTACTGGTCCCCCACTACAGGATAGCTCTGACTCTCTACATCAACTACTTTGAGAGTAAGGATAGCCAACTGATGTGTGATTGGATGCACCCTCATATGGGTAAGTCCATCATGTGATGAAAAGGTTCCCTTATCACCAGTGAAGGAAAACCTGGTCCCGTCCGTGCGGACACACCACACTTTGTGCCTAATATAGTCAATCTAAGCATGGACTGTGGATAACCAGTCCATACCCAAGATGACATTGTAAGGCCTCGACGGCACTACTAGGAGATCCCAGCTTAATCTCTCGCCTCCTAGAGTAATCTCACACTACCGGAACTAGTGTGTAATCATCGAATCTGCTCTCGTATGAGTCTGTTTTCGTAAGGATCAAGCCAACTGCCCCACCAGTATCTCCGAGCACCGAATGAGGGTCATTTAAATAAGAGAATGATTGACATCTGTGTCTTTAATTACTACAAATAAGGTGGAGTAGACACAGATCATACCTCAAATCATCTCTAGAGTATCGTGGTAGTAGGCCTAAGCTGCCTGAAGGTGAGCTCGTCCCTATCCACATGCTCCCTGTGGTCGGGGTGGACCATCTGGTGGTGGTGGTGGTAGAACCTCGAATAACCACCCAACGCCTTCTGCATGGCCTTCCCCCTACCACATCCACCTCCTGCCTGTATACCTCCTTGATCAAATATTTTCCTCTTCCAAGGAGGTCATTTGACCATCTTCTGGTCATCCGTACGGTGGGTCGGGCAGTCACAATCCATGTGACCCAGCCTGCAAGACGTGTAAAACTACTTGTTCTTCTCCTGTCCTACTCTGTCTCGAGAGTCCCGCACCACCAACCCTGTATCCTGTGGTCGTCCACCTGTAGGTCTGGTCCTCTTGGACCTCTGCATCATTTGTCTGCTGCCATCTGTAGATGTATCTTCTATATAGCGTTCAGTGGTGGGTCTCGCTACCGGTGATTGCTTAGCAAGGAATCTCTTCATTATGTGTGCTCATTATAACACCCCCGCCTACGTCCGGATACTGAGAGAAACCATCTAAGCTATAATATCCCATTTGAGCCCCTTCTCGATGTTCTGGGACCTAAAGAAAGGGTCCCACACCATATTAGTGGAGTAGCGCAAGAGGTCGGTGAACCTCACTGAATACTGATCTATAGTCATGCTACCCTGATGCAAGTGGAGAATCTACTATATACGCACTGAGCGTAAGGTCACTGGGATGATCACTGCCCTGAAAAGGCTCTCGAAGTCTACCTAGGTGAGAGTGACCTCGTCATGAACTTGGAGCATCCAGCTCCACCATCTTCCTGCTACTTCCTAAAGAAGACTGGCGACAAGGATCACCATGAGATCAGTCAGTGTCCCTGCTAGTCGAAAAACTCTAACCACATCCTCCAGCCAGTCCTCAGCCTCCTGTGGATCCTTCTCTCCCCAAAACCTCAGTGGCCTCTGGCACTAAAAATCATGCAACACGGTCAAGCTACATGCACCCTCTACTGTTGGAGCTGGTGGCATCGACTGCCCAATGAGTAGTGGTGCTGCTGGTACACCACTCGGTGGTACTACTACCGTAAGGGGGCCCTACACTGAAGCCTCATTGCTCGGTGGGCTATCACCAAGTACTCTAACTGGAAACTTGGATGGTTGTCTTCATTGAGGCATCCAGAAATGAAAAGGTTCACCACGTTCAATAAGTTATACCCGGTGAGCTGACTCAAATAGATCACAAAGAAAACTTTTCAAAGACACACACACAATAAGTGTTTTTGTGCACTGAGTCAGAATTCAGAAGTCAGGGTCCTGGTGTATGGATACGTCGGCCGCCGCACCAACACTAGATCCCCAAAACTGAAAAGCACACTCATAAAAATTAACACTATTGAGACGTAGAAAATATCATAGTCCTAGTTCGTTGGTATAACTGACTCCTCTAATACCAATTTGTCATGACCCATCACCTAGGGCCCCTACTGTGACTACCCTAAGCCCGCCTTCCATAGGCTAGGGGCTATAGACAAGCACTGAAAGGCGTCTTCCAAAAAACTGTAAGGCATTTCATTTTTAACCTATAAACTCACACAAACCAAGCACACAACAAGATACAATAAAAAAGTAAAATAAATAGTAAACAGGGTGTGTTTATAAAGTAATGGGGCTATAATACAAGCCCAACTTAAAAGTGTAAGTAAAAATTGAAAGAACAAGTAAAAATAAAAACAGAACCTATGAACACCCACCAAGGATCCTACCTGATTGGTAGGTAAAACTCTCGAATGGACGTATCTACAGATCAAATTATATAATGAACACCTCCGAGCAGCCTCAAGTCGAGGTACCCTCATCCTCAATCAGTGTTGTCCATTGTCTGCAGCACACACAATAAGGTGCAAGCATAGCCCATGCAGGGGTGAGTATAACAATACTCAGTAGGGACCTAAAGACCCCTGAAGGTCTCTCAGAATACACAAAGGATAATCCACAAAGCATGAAAACCACATTCAACACTACTTCGGTATATTCCCATATATATACCTAAGTTGTCGAGTATACCCATCGCAATCTTGAGGAAACACAAGGCCCAAATCTTTAGCAAAAAGCTCAAAAGTTACACAAAATAAAGAAAACCATAATGGTAAAGACTCATATCACAAAGAGTCTTAGTTCAAAACATGTTTTTAGTGAATTGTAGAAGTACATATGATTAGTTGTGGAGATAGATCTTCATATTCATTCAAGAGGTACTAATGCTGATTATACAGAGTTTGAACCACACAGGATCTATTGGTTCTAACCCCAGAAATGAACCACACAGGATCTGACCCACATAAGATTGGTGCTAACCCACACTGGATCGCTCAGTACTAACCTCTGTATGATCTCTCTCCAACCTCCACCTTACTGCCAGCCACTGGATTCCCTCTAATAGCACGTTTGGGTGAACCACTCCCCAAACCATTGGTCATACCTCAACCACCATGAATTTCCATGAATAAATATCCCAAAGGCCCATCATGTCATAAGGGATCCAACACAACAGATGACACATTAATCAGACGCCCAATCTGTAAGTTATTATCATTTCCACTCCGGGGGCCCGGTTGGATTCGAGGTTCAATCCAACCCAAACGTACTCCTAAATTATTGAAAACTCAAATGGAGTATACGAAAAGGGAAGACATGATCTAAGGATTCTGATGTTGTAGAGGGTTCGTCAAACGGACGTCCGGATCACATGTTATGGCCAAAGAGGTTAAACTAGGTCTAGATGGGCCCAGGTCCGGTCCAACCCAGCCTAGGATGAACTGACCAGCTTCGGGTCGACTCAGACCGACCCAGGTCTGGCTCGGATGGCCTGGGCCACGGAGGTCCTAGCCCGCTGGGCTGTGTTCAGGCCCGTGCTAGGCACTACCTGTTGGTGCGGCCCGCAGTCGGGTGGACTATGGTGCGGCCTGCAGTGTGGCCTGCTGTGGTGGGGTCTGCCCTGGTCAACTCTTAGGAGGGTAGGCACCTCCCAGGTAACCCGAACGGTCCAACATACCATTTGGTTTTTGTTGACACAGGACCCACTGGAGCGGGTCCTACTCGGTGCGTCACAGATGGATGGATTCCCGACTGGTCATCCTCCTAGTGGCACAATGGCACCACTTTCCTCCATGGTCGGCTGGGTGTAAATAGATCTTCAGCCTCCGCTGCGGCCAAGCGGCTGCGGTCTCCAACTCTAGCAGTGCGGAAGCACACCACCGCTATGCCACACAGCCGGCCGGTGTGCCGGCCGCGACCCTGCTCCGCCACGACCGATGGGCCGCGACATTCTGCTCATCCAGCAGCGCAGATGCACACCACCCTATCTCCACATAGCTGAATGGTGTGCCGACCGCCCTCCTCTTCCATGGGTCTCTACAACTTCATTCTAAGACAGAAAAATATGACGACCGTATATTCACGATCCTCGGGTTGAGGTCTCCACATCCTTATGTCGTGCTCAATGAAACTATGTGATTCCTGCACACTTAATTATTTTTCATTTATGAACACATGAAGAACATGCGAAGAAAAAATTGTGCGCGATAATGACCATGTTTCTTTGGCCACTGTCATTGTGAATCCAGAATATGAAGAATCAACAAAATACATTTACACATAATTCAATTTAAAACCCCTACCTCATTCATCCATTGGAGGCATCATGAGGAAGAAGATGAAGTCGGTGAAGGGGACACCGACGTTCGTCACTCCCGCAACACGTTTCTAATTCGGGCTCGTGTGACATCCTCATTCTTGATCCGGAGAAAGTTCTTCATTGGAGGATATTTCTCCAAAGGATCTCCCAAGCACTCCTTTACTTATACAATTATTTCTTCCACCAGTAGTGTGGTTCCAATATTAGTATGTTATGTTATTAATTCAATTAAAGTTGGAAATTTAATTAAGTTAAGGTTGGCACATTAAGTTGGGAGGATTCCAAGGGTTTCCCCACATTAAATGGGGGTTTGGGTGGTCCCCGCCATCATGAATTCACTGGAAGGTTGAAAAAGAAAAATCAAAATAAAAGTTATTTTATTTTATTTTTATTCTTTTAACTCTCTGATGAAAATCTAGAAAACTAACTTTCACCCTTGACCAACTATGGTCGAGTTGAAGGTCTCCTTAAGCGAATATCGACGCTGCGGGTTCAACGGTGTCCTCAGATTTCAATTCCGATTACCGGTTCAAAAGTTACAAAAACCTGATCGCACGTTTACTGAACATACCTAAAAAAAGTTCAGAAATTTATTCCGGGAACACCGAGCCTCATAATAACATGCCATAAATTTTATTGGACTCTTAATATTTCAATTTAATTAAAAAAAATTTACATTAAAAAATCCAGGTATTTACAGTGCATCTTTATCAATGGAGACAAAGGAATCAATCATCTATTTTTCAAAAAATTTAGGAATATTTTATAAAATTTCAATCCCGACCATAACTTTGACACATATTAGACTAGGATTTAACTTCACAGTGGCCATATCTAGTAGGGATATTCCACCTATAAGATATACACAATCTATCTATGACAACTCCAATCCCTGATCAACTTCTCATATTTTTTTGGATTAGGAAGGGGGATCAAATGCCACCAGGTGATCCTCCATGGTATGAGAAGAATCAAAAAATGTAAAGGATGTTGATAATGTCTCCTCCATTGATATCTTCTGATTTACCAATGGAACTTCCTTATCTAATGATAGACCCTATTCCATTGAAATCAATTCTATAGTAGTCACGACCAATTTATAGTTGAAATGTAATCTTCATCTAGGGAACTACTTCTAACAATATCAGGTTACTCCTCTTATTTCCATAAAGAGTGAGATTATATAGCTGAGAAACATCTATGTTATTTTGGGTATGATGAATAGCCGCATGCATTTTGAATAGAGAGAAAGTGTATGAATATGACTATCTTGAGGAAAAATACACTTAGCCAGTGATTTGGACTTGTGATGATATTTAATCTCAAATAATGGACAATCATCCCCAACCTTTGGTTGGGAAATGACTAGAATAGGGAAAATGGAAGAAATACCTTCATACTCCACTTTCCACATATTTTATTTACTAGCTGATAGTTTTCCCACCTCAATATTCTCTTTAAGGTCATCCCCAAAAGAGGCCTCAGTAATATAGTTGAGCATGATAGACACTGCTACCTTCACACCCATTTTATTTCCCTTCCCTTCCTGAAAATGAATCATATATTAGGGTGATACAAGTTTCTAGAATAAAAATTTATGAATTTTAATGAAAATGAATTACATCATTAGGATCCATGAGTGAGTCCCACTCATCATCCATATATTGGTTGAGTACTCATTTAAGAACACCCTAATATTTTATAGCCTATAATCTTATATTTATGGTAACCCATAGATCGGTGGACCGAATCAACATATCCAATTCCTGAATATGTGTCCTTAATTCCATGGAAATAGTTTGATAATTGATGTTTGAAGGATCCCTTAAATTAACAATATTTATAATATGGATGACAATTTTCATAAGTCACAACGAATATTGTATTATGGGTGAGGAAGGCTAAAATTTCTGGGATATTAGGTTATCTAGATATATTTCTTCTAAATCATCTTCCAATTGACATTAGTGTGTAGAAAATGGTTTAGTCTACTTCGACTTAAGTAGCTTCACTTGCCTTTCAAAAATGATTGAGAACTCTTACTGTTGAATCCATTTAGACTTACTCAACATAAATCATTAATTAATAGGCTCATCCATCAAAGGATAATAGTCTTGGTGATCAATAGGATTTAATGAATTAGGAACCTAAATTGTGGAATGAATCTTTGAGTACATATTTGTCACTTGTTTCTCCTTAGATGAGGGATAATCAATAGTAATTTAAGGAATGATTTTGGATAATATCCACCATGGGTATGATAAAATCCAAGTATGGACATAATTAGAGAACAACTAAACAAATGCATCCTTAGGTGGAATTTTGATCACAACAATTGTCCTCTCTAGGGATTTAATTCAAAAATATTTCTTATGACTATCTGATTTTACTCCTGTCACATATTTACTAGAGGTGATACTATTTTATACTGGGTGTATCAGAATTTCCACACAAATATATAAGTCACATAAGCCTCAAAAATGATATCATAGTCAATCCAAGCTACCGGTACACTGTCTCTCAATGATCTCATATAGGATCAAAATTTGTACATGGAATTTCCTTCACCAGTGATCATTCTTATAGGAGGTGGTCTATATGGAAATAATTTGAATTCTCCCTAAATACTTTAAATCATAAGAGAAACATCACTAGTCAACTTCAATGGAATGATGCCCAAAATAGCATAATTAAATGGTCTAAACCTACATAATTGGATCCCCACATTACTAAGGAGATAATTTGAATTGAAATTATCCACCATCTAACCACATAAAATATGGAATGGTACTGAGACAAGAAAATGGGTCTTACAATTATAAACATGAAGTTATCATCAGTGGAAATTCTCCAAAACTGGCATAAAAAAACTACTAATTCCCCCATTTCTAGTTTGAATACCAGGTCGAAAGTTCTCTTCTTGATGAAATTATTAGAATCATGTAACAAGAAGGGATACATTCTTAACCAAATTGGAAAGAACCCTGATAAAAAAGTCTCCACTTGGATCATTGAGATGGTGTCATATCCCGAGATATCATACTATCCGCACATGATCTTTTTCAAATATTTCCTAGGATCCATTCTATTCCAGATATAGGAACATACTGTTGGATGTTTACATGTAATCTTATATTCACGAGGATAAAAAATGTGTTTATCCTTGAATCAAACTTGATGTCAACTTAAGAAATGGATTCCTTATCTATCACATACCGAGCTATTCCCATTGCCTCTTAGACTAATTATGAAACATTTATGGATATCTACCCACATAGATTGAGGAGGGATTAACTCATTATACATGGTTCTGAGGATCTAAACCCTCGATATCTTATAGTTATCCCAGAAACCAATGCCACTTCACCATGTGCAATATGGAATCTATTGGTTTTGGAGACTCTAATGACTCAAAATCTCTAAGATTAACCTTTAAATCTTATATATGAGTATATCGAAAATTCATATGGTCTCATAGATAGAAGCTTTATTGAGCTGAGTTTCAAAATCGTCACATGTTACATAGACCCAATAGGCCCACATCGACTAAACATTGAATCTTCTCTAAGGTGGAATCCCAGTCATCATTCATGCCTTTGAGTTTATCAATAATTGATAAATGAAATATAGAGGAATAAAAATGATTTTTGGATTACATTTTGAATTTACTATTATCCAAGGAAGTGTAATTGAGCTAAAGAACACACAATAAGAGGGTTTATTCTTGAATATATATTCCCTTTAATGAAATATTCACCCCATATAGGTTTTTTAATTGATAATTGATGTGATCAGGAGAAATATATCTAGGTGAGTAATGTCCACATCAGTTAACATCCCATTCCCATATAAGGGAATAAAGTTCTATGTTGGATACTATTGATGGTGTTTCCCCAATATTTTGAATAAAGCTGATAGAGAGGCTATATGTTGACTATCACACCCTTGTTTGACCTCAAAAATGATAATATTGATATAAGAATCAAGTTAAACATCCATGACCACATTGGATGAGGAATCCATTTAAAAAATGATTTTTTTGACAAACATGTCATATAATAATAATTAAATAAAGCATAAAATACTACCTAAATAATGGGAAAACAAATGCTTTTGTAGAACAATTTGAGAATCTGACAAAGTTAAAATTTTACCTACATGGCCCCACTAAGGGCCCCTCACTCGGGTGGCCTTGCTAAATATCCATCATTTGGGTGGCCTCACTCATTAGAAAGAATAAATACTATTGTCTTGGAAAAGGGAATACAATTTAGGGAAAAGAGGAATAAAGTCAGAAACTTTATTGTGGGGGGGGGACTCATATTTATAGGTAAGTATGTAATCTCAGTCAGCATAGCCAACATGGTCTGCCTTGCCTGGATAGAAAAACCCACCTAGATGGACCAACATGACCCGCCCCAAACACCTCAGTGAATAATATGGGGGTGCCTTAACCCTTTCTCACACCATATGGGAGGGGATTACCTTATTAACAACCATTATCATTCTGCTCAAATCCAATTCATAGGGGGTGGATTATTAGTGTTCCCATTTTCACACAAATGGGAGAGTAAGAGAAAGTCAAGAAACCCTAGGGGAATCCATATTTCCTCACTTAAGTCACCCTATAGTAAATAGGATTTCTTTTCTTAGGACATCATTTGATTTCTAAGAATTCATCACTATGGTCTCCAATGACCACCCAAAATGTACTTCCTTTATCACCTATATATACCCCCTCATCTACTAATTCTTCTTTTCCTTGTCTCTAGTTTTTCCTATAAATATACCCCTTGGGTAAACATACAATTCATAATATTACCACTCCTAGAAAAGTGAGAAAAGCTACCAAATACGCTTAATTAATGACTTTATAACTTCTGCTAGGTAATATATTTCACTCTAGGTATTTAAAAAAATAAAATTTAAGTAGTTAAGTAACAATTAAAATTCATCACCTGAGTATAAAATCTACCAGGGTAGCCCACCTTAGTAACCTTACACTAGGGGTAGCCAACATTAGTGGCCAATAGCGTAGGGGTGCCTACCATTGTGGCCTTCTTACTTGGGAATAACACCTTATAATCAAACCACCTAGAATTCCATAACTTATCATCCTTATTCCTAGGTAATACCACCTTAGCAGATAACCACCCAGGGTACCCCACCTTACCAGCCAATTGCCTTGGGTTGGCCACCTTAGAAACCTTCTACATAGGGTTACCAGCCTGAGAAACACATCACCCATGGATTAAAACCATAGTGACTAGCCAAATTGTTTTTTTATTCAATAAAATAAGTCAACATCCTTTATCAAAACCTCATATTTTGGAATGCTTCCATTAATGCCTCCCCCATGACCACCAGACTCACATGAATGGGGTATAGGGAACTATATCCTACCACAAATATTTATTATACATTCTATTGGTAAATAATTTCCCACAATTAAAATCCATAATATTTAGTGTCCACAAATGTTTTAAATTATGCATACCCTTAGTAATGCAGGACCAACTCCTAAAGGTAGTGACAAAACAATTTCTATTTTTAGGTAGTGACACTCTCCTCCTATATATTACCATAAATTTGAAATGAATTTGGTAGAATACACACTTTATTTTTTTTCAATTAGTGGATACATAATCCCTAATATGAGGTATACAAATAATAAATTAGGTAGAAAAGGGAATCCCCTTTAAAGTAATCACTTATTCTTACTTCCTGGATACAAAACCATAGACCCTCCCTCATCCATCAATGGATGGGGAGTATATTTGTTTTGGAATCCCAACTAGATTATTACTTAAAAATTTATTTTAGGAATTTATACTCATAGTACCTCCCATAACCCATCCCTCATTCACCAGTGGATGAGTAATTAAGTTAAACTATGGGCATTGAGTTTAGGTGTGTGTCCCATTTGAAATCCATTACACAATGTGGATAATCTTCTAGTGTTACTTGTTTATCACATAAAACATGACTCACCTGGTATTAGGGACCCAATTCGATCAAATAATTAGTATAATAAAACTACATAGGGCATCCTCCTTAGGTGTATGACCTGACCCAACCAAACTATATGGGATTTGATTCTCATCTTAGAGGGATATGTGGGATGAATCCACAAGGTTACAACCAAACATCTTTAACCCATAATCATCATACTTATTGGGTAATATTCCAAATGAGATCATGACCCAACCTGGAGAGATACATTACAGCTAGGTCTTATCAACACTAAAAGGTCCCTCATGCATAAAATCCACATAAACCATTATTAGGATCCTTTTACCAAGATTCCATTTCCACATGATGTTAAAATACATAGTTTGGTCCTTGTCAGATGACCTTAAAATGTACTATATATCCCATTATGTGGAATGTAACTACATGGTTTCTAATGAATTTCACAAGGATACATAGGAAACCCCATAAAGGTCCTGATCTGAACCTAAAAATAATAAACATCTCCCAAAACGATGATAAATTCTAGAGTTCCCAACTACGAGCGTTTAAACTATAGTTACTCAATGTCAGAAATCATAAAATAATAATGGAACAAGATTAAGAACCTATAATTTATATATGTGGATTCATTGATGGATAAAATTTTATACATATAGATGATATCATTGATAGAGAACCACTGATACATACAGACTATTCTATTGATGGTGAACCAATGGAATATTTATATGCTCACATCTATATTTTTTATTAAATGATTTAAAACATAAGGGATACTGGACCTATGTTTTGATTTGGGAAGGATTCAAGAACATGTCTTAAATCTATAAGAGAGTCCTGAAGTAGGCAATAATTCCCCCCAATAGTATGTGATGATCCCTACCATCCATCCTCTTAACCAATCCAAACCCTAAACAATATTGATAAATAATCTTGATGGAAGTATGTCTTTGAAAAGTAAGTCTTTAATTCATTATATATATAGGAACCATTGTTTGTTTCTAGTTCCATGAATATAACCTATTTGAAACCATCTTGATAGTGATGGTAATTTTCCACATGTGAATAACTGCACATGAACCTCCAGGTGTAAAACAACCAGTTTTAGTAAGAAAACTATTATAGAAGGTAATATGAGAGGAAAAATAATTTCTTGGTGAATATAAATTAAAAATATGATCACAAATATATCTAGAATTATTTATACAATTTATAGGAGATATATTGTCAAACGTAGAATTGATCCTTTGAGATTGAGAACGAGAATTGGCTCTTTGATAGGGCTCCTTAAGATCACTAGAGATTCAACATTGAAGCATAATTGATTAAATAAAATAGTTACTTAGCTTTAGTATTTATATTCCAATCCCCCAAGTTACACTATTTATAGACTCTAATTTATTTTGGAAACTTTTGTAAATCATCATGATCATTAAGCACCACCAATGACCAATTAAGAGTAGTGGGACTCACATAATTAGAGAATATTGACTATCCGAATCATCCTCAACAACTATATGGTAGAATGTTTTGGATATAATAGCATTTAATACTCTCAATGGGTTTATAGTAAACTCATGGAGGATAATATACTACTTTCCAGACCACCAACTAGCCGATGGCTCTTCTCCAGCTAGCTGATGTTGCCTACTGCAGATCAAACCTAATTAGTTTTACCTTTACTTCCTTGGCCTTTTATGTTTAGAATTTGTGACATGGATAGGATTAATGAAGTATTAAATAGGATAAATAATGAGTGAAAATGGGTATTTATGAATAAAAATAATATGGACATTAGAGCATATTCTTTTAAGGAAAAATTGGTGGAAAAATATTTTGGGAAAATTCTTAGAATTGATTATGAAGAACCATTCTCACTATTTGTGATGCTTAAATTCTTCAATATTTTTCTATTAATTTGAGGATACATAAGAATTAATTATGTTAATATTATATCATTTTAGTTCAATATTAAATAAATATCATTATAATACACATCTAAAAACCTTAATGGTTTATTTTCTCTGGGCACTATCTATATAATCAAATTATTTATGAACAATCTTTAATATCTCCTTCTATAATTCTTCACACATGGTACCCTTTTAGTGTTATTAAACTTACTATATTTCTTCACAACCTAAGAAAATGGAAACATATAAAAGGGTGAGATTTAATGATAAATAAGAATAAACATGGGAGATAATAACTGAGAGTAATATAAGTGAAAGTGTATGAGAATAAGATCATAAGATATAATAATCATAAAAAACCCATCATAGATTATAAATCACGATTCATTGAATTAGTATTTGACATAAGAGTGTGAAAACATAATTAATTAATAATTATCCATGATAGAATATCATAATCATAAGAATATTATATAATATTGTGGCATAAAAATAAGTATACAAAATCATTTCCTCATTTAAGGATCACAACTAATAATATAATCACATAGTGGACATAGTTCTATATTCAATTGGGTTCACTTACAAATCCATTTTATACCATGGTCGATGGAGTCCCATAGTGGATTAGTTTCACTCTGCAATCCATTACATATTATATTAATATATATAAATCATTACCCAATTCATTTGAGAGATATATAATTTAGGGCACACACTTTATGTAATTAAAACCAAACACATGGGTGACATAAGATCCCAAAAATATTCATCATTTAATTATAGACTAATTAACCCATGGGAAAGAAAAAAGTTTCATGAAAACAACCTTATAGAAGAATAATCATAATCTATCCCTAAAAAGAAAATGGATTGTATCACAAGATCATATCCCTAGTGAGTCATAATAATACATAAAATATTTTATATAGATGATAAATATTTTTATAAAATCATTATAAATATTCTTTAAAAAACATGAAGAAATATCATTTTATTTTGGAAACATTTTAAAAAATGTAAAATTTACATAATGGGATTATTTTTGAAAAACCATAGAAACTTGTAAATTAATCTTCCTGATTAATAAAATATATTATTTTTAGGAAAATTCATTCATTCTATAAACATGTTAAAAAACTATTTTCACAGTTTTTCTAAGAGACTAAAAAATGTCCCATTCAAAAAATAATAAGAAGTTTATTTTGAAAAAAATTATAAAGAAAGTTAAATATATTAGAAAAATACATTTTTAAATAATTTAAAATTATATAATATTTTTTCTAATATAAATTTTAAGATCATGGATATGGAGAAATATTTAAAAAAAAGGAGAAATAATTTGGATTTTATTAAAAACATTATTTCAGCCATTTTGATTACTAAAGAGGGGAAAGTTGAAAAAAACACTTTTTGAATAAAGAAATAAACATATTAGAATAAAATAATTTGATTTTAACAGATAAATAATATAAAATTATGTTAATGGAAATTAAAACATAAATATTTGTGATAAAAAGTGAGATTGTGACATAAACCCTTAGCTCGATATTATGCATAGTTTAACACACCATGGTCACCTATTTAATAAATTTAAATTTATTATAAATATATATTAATATATTATTTATAGCTATATAAATATTTAAAATTCACATATACATTCTAATAACATTTTTATTAATAATTCTTTGTTAAATTCAATATTTGGGTGTCAATTATTCTATTTTCCATGCATATTTCAATTTGAAGGTTCTACAAATTGAACTTTCTTCATTTTTATTGAATATTAATAATTTCATAAATATAATATTTATTTATTATATAGATTTTTAGAGCCACCCATGTATTTTTTTGATGAAAAATTAAATATATCACTTCGTTGAAGAGATTGTCCGCATATACAAATGGGTGATGTTTTCATTTTTCAATAGATGTAAATAAAAGAAGGTAACAAATAATTTATCTATAAAAAATTATAATTATGTTATAAAAATAATATATATTTATTAAATCCATATTTATAAAAATAAATATGAGGCAGAGATAAAAAATGAAATAAATATCTTTTTCGATGTAATAGTCCGCGTGTACACATGCGAGACCTCTTCATTTTCCATTTGATGAAAATGAGGAATATAATAATTGTTGCATTAAAATAATAAAATATTATTATAATTATTGTTCTTAGTAAAAAATGTTTAGGTGTTTATATAATATTTTTAGGATGTGTAAGGAGAAATAAACTTGAATAAACATGGTGTAGATGATTACCACTTCCTTGGGTATCCTCCTCTAGAACTCTCCATAATCCTTATTTCATTGGTATTTTGGGGATAACTGGTCCTCTAAAAAATGGGTATGAGATTTCTGAAGTTATTTCGATGTATATTTTTTAAGACAAGGGGATAAAATTTGGTAGATAAGTGAGGATAGAAAGTTCTATTTTTTTAAATAAGAGTGACACCCTTGTAAAAACCCTTAACTTTAAAATAATATAAGGTTTTTTTCATGGGAAATTAGAACCTAATAAAGAAAAATAATTAATATATGGTTATGGTATGTATAAATAAACACAAATAATCAAATAAATATAATAATTTTGTGAAATTCCAATATTTATCCCTTAGTTTAACCCCTTTTAACCCATTTCAACTTCTATTGTGATGGCTTAACTTTTACCTTGACAGCTTATTTTTATGAAAAAAATGAAATTAACCTTATAATATTTTTTTGAAACTAGGATTAAAAACAACTAATCCATTTTATCAAATCAAATTTATAAATTTGGAATAAATTAAATCTAATATTCACACGCAAAACACATAAATACCATTTTTAGAAAAAATGAATCGTTAGGAACAAAAATTATTTTTTTATCTTTCCTTTCAAAGTAAAAAACATTCTATTAATGTTAATTTATTTTAATTAATAATTTATTTAAATTTTTCATTAAAAAAATTCATTAATAGTGATTAATTTAATTTGTTAATATAAAAATATACTACGCACATAAAAAATAGTTTTCTGAAAAAAATCTCAATCTAGCTTCAAATAATTTATCTTCATTTATTAAAAACTTATAATAAATGTATGAATTATAATTATTTTTTTTGTAAATTTATAAAAAATAATATTCCAATGTTTTGATACTCAAAATACCAAAAACTATATTTTAAATAAAAACATATATAAATAAAACAATTCTTGTATTTTTTTTTGTTTAGCCAAGACTTATTAGACAAGTATCTCATATCATTACATAACCATTCCATGGATGTAATTATGTTATTTTATTATTTATCATTTTAATTTCATTAATAATGTTTATTTTTATTATTCTTCAAATGTATAAAATCTAACAATAGTATATAATTTTACAAAATGAATTCAATGTTATTTTCTTAAGTGAGTTTGACCCATTTTATTTTACAAATTTATTTATTTATAAATTTAATTTAACTTTCTAATAACATATTCTATTGTTTGTAGTAGTAAATCATAATTAACTTATGTTTAGTGTTTCATTCATCATAATACATAGAACAGATGGAATTTATTTTAGAGGAGTATATATTCTTAAATATCAGGTTGTTACATTATTTAATCATTCTATGATTATGAAATATTTCATATTAATATAAAAACAACATTTCCTAATGGGAATTTACTCAAGGATATATATATGAAAAAACATAATGGTTTTTTCAATCCATTGAATGTAACAAAGTTATATAAGCTTCACATATCCATTTATGGACTTATGTAAGATTCTCTATGTTAAAATCATTATTTTAATAAATAAATAAGGAAATAAGATTTAATAATAAAGGTAAACACTGTGTATATAAAATTATTAGTGAGATTATAAATTTATTTCATGTGCTATATATTTATGAAATATTACTCATTTGAAAACAAATTTATAATATAGATTCTGTCAATGTTAGGATTGTGAAAATATTCTTAAAAATAGATAAAAAAGAATGATAATATATATTGGGTATGAAGATCTATTGAGAAAGATCAAGGAAGCTTTCCATATAGTGTAAAAGTACATAAATTCATGAAATCTTAAATCATTTCACAATGTATTATAAGAAAGTATATGTACCAATTTTTTATGGAAAGAGTCTTTTGAAGTATCAATATACTTCTTCAAATTAAGAATTTAAATATATGTATGGATTAACTTATGCATAATCTATAGGGTAGATCATATATTCCATGTTATATAAATTCTTAGATATATCGTTTGAATTGATCATGACGAGAATATTCAAATATAATCTCAGTGAAGAGAAATTATTCATTTCCGAACATTTCCTAAATACCTTTAAATAATTATGGATATTGTTTTTATATATAAAAGAAAAATAATTAATTATTTAATGGGGTAAAAAAAATTTCCAAATAGATAGTAATATAATTAAATCATATGCTTGATTTTTGTTTTTCATAAATGGTGTTGTTGTTATTTAGAGAAGTTCCCATCATTTAACAACATATGAATCTATAATTGAATATAAATACATCAGTATTATAGATTCAATAATTAATGTTGTTACAAGAATTATATATGCCACTGAATTGGTTTATGGTAATAATAGGGAATTTATAATAGCTAAGGATCCATTATCTTACTATAAATCCATGTATATCCTTTGGATATATCATGATATTCATGAGATTATGGATCATGATATTGTGTGAATTTTTGAGATTATATATGAGAATGTATCTAATCCTTTAATCAAATTATGAGTATAAAGAAAGAATTATGGGAATATATTATCAATATATATTAGATACATGGGTGTGTATCACTATTTCAAGTGGGAGATGTTGGATATAGAACAATAGATACAATAACAGGATGGTGTTTTGGGATAATGTTTGCATAATGTATTTCTTTATCAATAAATAAAGTCATTCTTTCATTATGATTATTTTGTGTTCTGTGGATTTAACACAATAATAATGCTAAAGTTTTATCCCTAGTAGAGATCCATCACGGAAGCAAGTATTATGTCATGAGGTCATCATGAAAAGTTATTATATATATTTACATATTTAGAGTGATCATATGGGTTATAAATGAGACATATTTAATTTTATGTGAATTGACTTGAGAAACACCCCATGAGTTTTCCCATTTATATCTTTGATGCATCTTTTTTTGTGAATATACTCATGTATCCTTTGACTGATGGTTTCAAGATACAACTTCATTGGGATATTTCACACATAGGCTTTTATAAATTCATTTTTTGAATTATAGCTAAATATATGGTCTCTAGGTGCTTATCATGAGAAGGATATTACTTAAGACAGTATTGGGAATTTTTAATATACATGATAATTTTAACATCATGATCCCCATTTGAGTGACACTAATAAAGTACATGGGAATGAATAATACAATGTATATATTATTATTTTTATTTAACTCATTTAAATGACTGATAGATTAAAGTTGAGTGATATAGGGTTGACATATATATTATACTCATATTTTATGTTATTGATAATATGGATATGCTATAGTATACACTTATGTGATGAGATCAAACAGATTAATTTATTAGGTATATTATAATTATGAATTAGATTCATAAATTATAATAACAATTAAAATTCTTAAAATGAGTCATACAAATATGTTTTCAATGATATAATAATTAATATAATTATTTTAAACATTTTTTGGGTTTATTTTGATTAAATTAATTAATAAAAAATATGTTTTAAATAAAATTTATTATTATTTAAAATATAACATATATATATATGGTATATATATATTAAATATTTTTAGTGTTATATATATATAATTATTAAATCTTGATCTAAAACCAATTTTATAATTATATATACATACAAGAGAGAAATATAAATTTTTATAAAGGATGACAATTATTATTATATGATTGATATTTATTCAACCAATTCAATGAAAAATGGATGAATGTGATCCACATAACTTAATATAATGTTTTAAAATCTTGTACCACTAACATTTAATTTAATAATTATATGACTAAAATTATTGGTTTAGGGAGTATATAAATAGATGGACAAGGGGATCATTATACCATAACCATTAGAAAGGAAACACATTCCTTACGATCCTTTTAATTTTGAGAAAATTTTATCCTCCACCAATATAGAGGTATTATTTATATCAAATATCCTATAAAAAAGATCTATGGATGAAGATCATTTATCCAATAAGGGAAAATCATCATTTCTTTTTTGTATGATTTTATTTATAATACTGTTTTTAAATTTTTAATTATCATAGTTATGTAATTAATATCAACATTTATGCTAAATTAAAATGTTTCTTAGATAACATATCAAATTCCTTACTCCATTTAGATTTATTTTTGACTATTATTTTCTATCAATTTTGAATAAATCTTCACAAAAGTTTACATTATGTTTTTCCTATCAAGCATGTGTGAAAATTTTCCAAATACATGTACTAGGTAGTGTTGATTTTTATTTTTATCATTGACTTAGATTTAAAGGAATGTAAAAATATTTAATTGGTATAGTATTTTATTGATATATTTTTAGAGGAGTTTCATGTATCCCCACAAGAGAGAGAGATTTATCTATTAGTCTTATACCCAAAAATTATCTGATACATCATCAGAAGAATGGAGTGAGTAACTAAAAGGAGGATGAAATTTCTATAAATGATTTCCAAATGACTATGGATTAATGGAAAATAAACCCACTCAACTTTATACAACAACGAATAAAATTTTACCACTAAAGGAGAAGCATCGGATGTTCTATGCTATGGAAAAAAAATTCAAAGTGGGAATTGAAAAACAATCTATAAGATTCATAGGATTAACATATATATATATATATATATATATATATTATGAGTTTAAAATCCATTATAAAACCCATAAAAAATTATTGATACATTCTGATAAATGTAATTCTATATTAAAGTATAGAAAAAATACAAAATAATCGAGTAATGTACTTTCCCATGTGAGTTAATAAACCCACTCCAAATTAGTGAATTTTTCATTGAATGCACCATTTTTAATGTCTACGAGTCATAATGATTTTATTTATATGAATTTAAATCATTTTACATGTATATATTACATTTTATATGTAAATTAATGAGGTATGGTACAAAAATGTATTATACTTCTAAAACCAATGGTTTGTCCAATTCAGATAATTATTATGCATTATATATTTTTACAGTCGAAAAATATTCTCTTCAAATTTTTTTAGATAAATGTCATTCCCTATTTATTTGATAGAAATTTCCAAAATTCATCTCCATTTTCCTCTTCAAGATAAGGTTATAAATATTTAATGTTGAATATGGTCAAAACCCCTCTAAAATCTAAAGGGTGGTCAATCTAGTATGCATTAGCACCAACTTTTTCAATTACTTTCAATGATACTTCAATTCATGGTATAATTCTACTTTTCCATTTGTGTTTTAAATAAATCATTCTAATGGTGAATCCATGGACTCTACCTAGGTTGAAAAATATAATTTCTTTCAATATTTATTAGTTAATTCCTTGTATGTTAAATTTTATTTCTCTATTTTTTCATAAACAATTTCATGAAACCCTTTTACCAGCTTCACCTTGGCCTTGGCATCTACTTTCACATGAAAATAAATATTTAAATAATAAAATTAAAATATATTTATTGAGTTGATTCCATACAAAAATTTTAATGGTTAATATTGAGTTATAATTCTTGGAGCTCAATTATATGAAAATTCACTATTTTTAATATATATGTCTAAATATATCATAATATTTCTTACATAATGTTCTTAGAATTATTCCAAAATTATTATTTTTAACATTTTTTTTCTCATATTTTTATGTCTGATGAGAAGTGATAAAATTATGATTTATTCCAAAATTTTCCCATAATTTTCTATAAAAATCAAAAAGTAATTTTTTGTTTCTATCCAAAAAAAACATAAATAAGAAAAAAAATATTTGAATATAAAATTTTCGGCATTTAATTAATCTTCACCCATAAGGAAAAGTAAAAAATGATATATTTTAGAAAATATATTTCCAACAACAATTATTAGATGTATATGTTGTTGGGTTCTCAATAAATTTAAAATTAAATCCTTGTTGAGATCCTTAAAATGAAACTCTAGAATTGGTAATGGAGTGTACATACTTTTCTTTTAATTTTTGTTCTTTTCTGAAAAGTACTACATTTTGAAATACTTTCTTGAACATAAGATTTCATATTATTTTAATAAAAATCTTCCTTTTATAATTTCAAATATTTTATGGATATCAAAGTGAACAACAATTCCTCATTCATGAGTTTTTCAAATGATAAAATACTAATAATATCCTTTAATAAAATATAATTTGTTCCAATTGGAGATATGCCCATCATGTTCAAAATAATATTTTGTGATTTCATATTGACATTAGATCAAAATAGTATTAATCTCCATGTCTTGTTTGTTATATTTTTTCACAAATTGAAATATAAGAATTTATATATCCAAAATATTAGGCAATGTATACCTTAAAGATATATAAGCTTCAATTATATTATTTTTCAATGATACTTTTTTATATTTTAATAAAAAACCCAAAAATAGATATTATAGTAAAATAAGAAATTTAAAATATTGAATTATAATCTAAAAGTTGGTTGTGATAATAATCAAAACCCATGAAGTTGACCTATAAACCCAATAAAAAATCAGTATAAAACGATCCAAACATAATTTTGTTGCATAGGGAAACTATAAACACAGTCTCTAACTAGATGTAGTGGGGGACATCAAAAAATAGGGAATGCCCAATGTTGTATAAAAATGGGGAGGCTACACACCTCTTAAAGGACTCAATAAAGTCACCGTATAATAGTATCCCATTGATGAGGACACAAAAACCATTGAAACAATGGATTTGGGGAAATCCTTGATAATAAAATGAATCTTAAATTCTAAAAAAACAAAAATATTACTACAGACCTTCAATGGAGGTGAAGAATGGATCAATAACTCTAAACCATGTCCTGAAACATCACCAGAAAAATAGGATGTTAGTGATGGAATTATCTAATAGTTTCCATTTGTCATAGAAACCATAACATGCTTTATAAATAAGTGAGGGCGAGAATACCATTACTGATAAAAGGAAGGAAAAATTATAACATAGAAATAGGGAACCAACTACCACCACCAGTGATACCTGTGCTATATGCCTTCCATCTTCACCAAAAATTTCATTGACCATAAAAGTATTTACTAATAGGATGATCACATAAAATACATAAATTGAAATAGAAATAAAGAAGGATAAATTTCTAATATTGAGAAAGAATCACTTTGGTATGGTTTCATTATCCCCTTAAAGAACTATAAATCCTACACATATAATAGAGATCAAACAATAACTAGTATGCCAATTGTAGATTCCTCACCTCTATTGAGGTTCATGTGTAGGGCCTGAGAACATAACTTAGTAGTCCACCACCATTGGTGTACAAAAATAATCCATTATATATATGAGTTCATAGATGGTAATGGATGTAGTATAAAAAAAGGAAAATAATAAAAGAGGAAAAATAATGAATTTATATTCCTATAATGAAAACAAATAAACATTTATTTATACATTAATGCTCAAACTAAAAGAAACATATACCCTCAATGTTGGTTTTCCACTTTCTAACTAGCCTCCATGTAAATCAACCATACATACTTTGATCCATGCTTGAAATTATAAGATCATTTTTTCTAAAACTTTATTTAAAAATTATAAAAATATATTCATATAAATAGAAAGAATAATAAACAATAAATACAATATATAAAAATAAATTCTTATAACGTCCCATTCACACAAAATTTTCAGAATATATATCTTTGTATTAGAAAAAATTATAGACACTATATATAACTCAATTTATCACTTCATGGTAGTATACTAATCATAGAATAGTTGTAAAATATATAATCAACATAAAAAACATGGCTATAGTATGGAAGATAAACATTAGTTACTTAATAAAATTCAAGGGAATTTTTTTATCCGAATATATTTAAAAGACTAATCTATTTCACAATTATGTCTTACTCTATCTCATAATGCTATACAAAAAACCTCATAGAAGGAATATAAGGGAGAATGGGTCACCATATATATATAATTAATATCCCAAGAACACCAAATACTATCCCCAACTTGGTTAAAGATGAACTATCTTATTATAAGTCACATTATCATTTTTGATAAGGACTTTATGAAACTCTTCCCCACCTTGACACACCCGAAATCCATAGTCAAACCATTCACTAACCACCAATAACCCAATATCCCTCACCAGGGACAAACTCATGAGAAAAGGCTAGTATAATACCTGTTACTATCAAACTCACTTGAAGATATAGGTCACATTACTAATAAACTCAATTTAATAAGAAATGATTAATCTTACTATACTCATTACTCTAGGAGGACTCACTACTCATGATGGAATTCCAAAAATCAAAACATATACCTTACAAGGCTATTTATGACTCAAATAAATTTCATATATCCGTCATGGATTCCACTTCTAATTATAATAGACCCAACTTTCATTGACATAATAAATATACACTATTTAAAACATGATTCACTACATGTGGTATAATCTTCCTGATCCCAAGAAGACTAAATCCATCTCATAAGAACACCTAATACACTATCACCCTAATCCAAAATCATACACACTAACTTAACCAATCTTTCGGTCACACCATCCATGAAAACAAATATAAATCTAATAAATATTCAAGAGAACATCGACTATATATTATTAATATATAAACAATTTATTGTCATGGATTAATTCACCATCAATCATTTTAAAATAAAAAATTAGCCAAAAACCCAAAAAATTATGGATTAGTAGAAAAAATAGAGAATGATAAGATAAATAAAAAAATAGGGGTGCATGGGATTAGGCTTACCACTTGGAGGTCACACACACAAATTTATTTTCTAATCATATAGGCAATGAAAAATACATAGTAAGGAGAAATAAATGGTAAAGAGGGAGATTTGACCACATAGATCAATAATCAATACAAGATTAATGGGGGTTGTGTAGGTTTTAATTTTAAAAATGGAATTTAATTAAAATATCAACAAACATAGCTTTCACCGCTAAACTCATGGTGGTTAGCCATCAAGATTTTAGGGGCATGAAAGTGTCTTCAAAGACACTTATGGACCCATTAAGATTCTGATGGAACCCCACTTTCCATATGATGGGGATCTATGAAACCTCATTTAAGGGTTTTTAATTACCCAAAAATCAATACTTCCTATTAGGACTTTTCCACACACTCTTACACCTATAAACCTACTCCTTTACCATTCCAAACTTGACCTCCATTCTATATTGTAAAACAAAAAATTCAAGTACCTCATTTTTCTAATTATGATGGAGTTAGATTCATTAACTAATTCTAATGACCCATATGAATATAGGTAATTAATATCTACCCACCGTATGAATTATTTTCATCAAGAAGTTCTCTTGAGCATTTATCATATTTGAATCAAAAAACCGGATTTCATCCTCATACTCTAATTAATACAATCACTCCCTAAACATGGTCCCAAAAATTATTTTTTTATCAAAATATATATCTCTTATCTTTAATACTCATCATGCAGCTCCCAAATGACACATCCAATAACAAACTCATTTTAACAAGGCGAAGCACATGAAAAATAAACTTGTTGAATCTAAACCCAATATTTTTTTTCTAAAATACACCAAATACTTTGAATTAAAATGTTAATATATTTTATCCTTTAATAAAATAGTTGTTTTAACACAATAATACCAGTAAAATTCATAATCAGTTATTTCAAAATTATATTTTTCAACATCACTAATCTGATCAAGACCACCACTCATTAAGAGTCACACCCAAGAATCTCATAACTATCTACACTTGATTGTAAACTTAAGGATATTTTATAAATTCAATGATAAATAAATCATTATCTGTCATAATGTACATACATTATCTATCTTGTGCTTCACATAATATCAGTTCTTGAATTCTACATCATTTAGTTATTCAATATACCATATTCTTTTGATAATCATAATACAATATCCAAATATGGGTATCATTATTGAATTAAATATTCCCTAATAATTTATTATAATAGTTTTATATCTATAAGATTATACCCAATGATTTCTATCAATCTGATTCCGATCAAACATTACCAGTCCAAACTAGAATATTTAATTTATCTACTCTCCAAGAATAAATTTAATGACCATATAATGAAGTTGATGTGAGACTTTGACAACCACAAGTATGGGTTCACCTATCATATCACCCTTAATTTTAACTATACACTTATTATGATAAAGGTCATATTACTAAATAATTGACGGTGTAATCACCACTATAGTATTTCCCTTGTATCTTTCTCCCTAAGCAAGAAGGAATTCAGTTTTCATCATCACTCAAACATTGTTGATCAAAATACATGCTTATAAAAGCCTAATTAACCTACTTCTTTAGCCTCTATGTAGGTTATAGTATTTCGTATTGATTTAAATTACCATTACCCTAGATAAATACTACTCATAAATATGATTCATGATTTACAAAAATCCTTACAACACATCTTACACTCATTTTAGTGCTACTCTGAACCTCAAACCATTTCTCTCTAAAACCTAAAACAAGTGGAATATCTTTTTATACATATACTAATGATTTATTTATTAATAATATAAGGTTTATAAATGTCATATACTTTCAAAATAAATGATATTTAGAAAGAAAATTTACTTTTAGGTAAGTAGTTTTATATCTTCCTTTGTGGCTTGTATAACCCCAAACACTCAAAAGTTTACTCCCCACATTTTCCCCTTTGTAGACACCACATAGATCTCTATAAGATCAAACAGTTAGAAAACCTCCATGAATAATTAAAATTACTTCTTTATTACCTTAAATTATTTATTAAAGAAAAGGTAATTGTACATAATCTTAATAAATCTCTAATCCCCTCTCAAAAGAGTAGCTTTCAGGAATTCATTTCATACGTGGTTGATACGAAGACAAATTATTTTCCCAACGCATCAGTTATACCTATCACTGAGTGTCCATTTTTATAGATCACTATTAATTCAAAAAAGATTCCAAGACATACCATCTCCAAATAAATCATCTTATATAAGAGAAAGAAAAAACTAACCTAGATGACCTTACAGTAGTTATTTCCAACTTCTTGGTCATCCACCATTCACATGTTCCACCTTCTAACTCAAAGAGTATTAAGGTCACCTAGAACATATTAGGAGTGAAAATATATTTGAAAATAAATTATATAATCTCAATAAAAACTTCAATATCCTAGAACATAATACCATGTGGAAAGTGGGATGGGAAATATCCTTGAAATCATAGAAAACTTTAGCCACCACTATTTTTCCTTCACAAATTCTGTATTAATGTCATGAAAAAACTATAAAAGACCTATTGGAAAAGTTACATCCACCGGATAACCCATTTTTAAACCAATAATGGGTTTATTATCACTTATGTTCAATCAAATTGACACCTCAATCTCTATCGAAACCCTTCAAGCTAATAAGCCCATCTATAATGTTTAAAAAACTTTAAACCAAGAATATGAATACATGTTTGCAATATATTCCTATTTACCCATATCATTCAACTATAATTATTATTGAATTTCTATTAGACTCATAAATATAATCAAACTATTTAGGAATCCCATATGCCAAACATTTATACACCAACTATATAATCTAAGTGATTTTGACCCATTCACACACAAAGTAAACTACATGACTGAGTTAAACCTTCCCAAGGCTACCCGAACATATAGAACTCCAACCCAAACACTAAACCAAGTAATAATAATCTATCTAAACTAAAATAGTAAAAAACCTTTCTATAACACAATTAAACCAAACTCAAACCACCCGGAGACATATATTAAAGAGAATAAAGTTTTCTTTTGAAGAAAGATACATAATCAATATAAATATCTAAAAAATACCACTATAAAATGATAATTATTGAAAAAATTATCATAATTAGCTTCATGTGATTAAAAATTAACTATTAAATTATTTAATAAATAATAATTACAATATTTTGGAAATTTTAATTAAAAAAACCATATGTTATTTTAAAAAATATTTTTTAAAAATTTGATGATTTCTGACAAGAAAAAGTGATTTAGATAAGTATTGTGCCACCAATAAAATATTTATTAAATAAATCAGTAATTAAATTTTAATTATTTAAATAACTAAAACCCTTTTTAAGAATTATTTATCCAAAAAATATTTCATAAA
The DNA here is from genome assembly GCA_963277665.1 of Viscum album. Taxonomy (NCBI): domain Eukaryota; kingdom Viridiplantae; phylum Streptophyta; class Magnoliopsida; order Santalales; family Viscaceae; genus Viscum; species Viscum album. The sequence goes on along the minus strand of OY728122.1, from coordinate 1,069,828,204 downwards.
TTTTTTATTAAAACCATTTCAAAGAATATATTTAATAATTGCACACAAGCATGAAAATTTCATGTAAATCTATGTTCCAAGTATAATTCATATATGTGCACCTATTTCCACTTTAGTCCATGTGTAAATAAATAAAATATATTTAAAAATATAATATTTATAATTAAAAAAACTATAATACTTTAATAACAATAATCACAATATCATAATTTCTTTTCTCAACTTTCACCATAAAACTTTTCTAAATGAACATAGATAGTGTGCCTTACATGACTTAACCAATCACATATTCTTATACCTTATACCAAATAAGTAAAATATTATAAAAAAAAGATAATTCAATGATACTAAATTGTAATGTATCTTACCCGGAACATTTGTAGGGCTCTAGATGAGTTATATCACACCTCAAGTTTGTCTCCTCATACACCAGAGGCTGTTGAATAATAATGAGGGTATACTGGTAATATGTGATGAGACTATAACCTTTTTATCATGGAATAAAATAAAAATTAAATAGAATGAAATCAAAGATTAAATAAATTCATCATAATCAAATATAAATTTATATTTTATTGATTAATATGATATATAGATACTCACCATACAATAAGATAAAAAACTGAAGTGTCACACATGATAAAATAGATCTATTAGAAGACCAGTCACAGGAAATAAGTAATTAAAAATAAAAAAACAAATTTTTTTTTCTATTGTAACAACCTAATATTTTAGAAATTATTTCCCTTTAAATGTCTTATTTCTTTGATATCTTGTGTTAAACACAACATTGATTTTAAACTAACTACACATATATTATTAAATTATTCTTATCTCATTTTTTAACTTATCAATTAAAATTAGTAGGAATGAATAAGATTAAATACTTAATGAAATAATAAAATATTCACTCAATATAAATTTATTTATAGATTCTTTGGAAATAAGAAATAAATTTTTATTAAAGTTGTTTAATTTTTCAAAAACACATTTTCTTCAAAAAATGGGGTTTACTGATTTTTTACATGATAATATTTTAATTATATTTCTTAAAATCTATAAATTTTGTTTTATGAAATGTATATCATTTTTTAAATCAGAATATAAAAATTTTACTTAGTTAATTTTTGTATTTATCTAAAAATAATGATTTTTCCGTGAAAAGTGAAAATTACTATTTTTTGTAAAACTGTCATTTTATTTTCATTAAAAAGTATAAATTTTATTTTAAATTTATCTCAAAATAAAATAATTATTATTTAAATATATATGATCTAATTAAATTCATTTTAATCATTATTATGCATGATTTTGGTATAAATACGTTTTTGTGCTTAAAAATGCAATTGTTCAAAAAACTGCTTTTCAATGCGTTTTACGCATTTTTATTTAAAGTAATTTTTTCCAATAATAGCTATTGAATTTGAAAAATGGGTTCCATATTTTTAATCAGTAGAAAAAAACAGGAAAATGGTTCCCTTTTATTTTTTATCATTATGAATAGTATCTTTAGTAATTTTGTTACCACAATAAAGGGAAAATCGTTAAATTAAGGTTAATAATAATATGATATGTACTAAAAAATAACCCAAAGCTTCAATAAATTTTATTTTCTGATTATATAATTCCCATAATCCCCAGAATTTTAAATATATTTCATTTGTTTTAATTTTTCAAAGATTTTTACCATTTATATTATTTTTTCTTAATAAAAGTAAAAAATGTCATTCTCTTTGATTTATTATCTTTAAAATTATGAAACATGGATTAATAGAATATATATTCAGTTAATGATTTTAATTTTAAATATAAATTATTATTTTTCATATTTTTTCTCTTTTTACTTTTTATAAATTATATAATTACCTTTACTACATGTGCAACGCTAATACAATATTTATTCAATTAACAAAAAAAAATAAAATAAATGATTTTAAAAATATTAAAAGAGATATAATTTAAATGGGATAACGTGTATGATGAAATATATAGATATATATATATATATATATGATACATTTTTGAGTATTTGAAGAATCATATTTTAATTCTCCTTTGCCTCGATGTATATAAATTCAACTTAAATGAATAGTGTTAAAAATGACATTTATGAGATTTTATAATAAATAATATTTTGATAAATAAATTGAAATTAACAAAAATATTAAATTATTCTAAATTAATGAGATATGTTTTTAAATATCAAAATGGTCCATTTATGTGTTTTTTTTCATTTTATAGTAACATAATTTACCCTTAAAGGGTAGAAAAGTTTAATATTATAGTAATCATCAAGATGGTTAGTGAAGAGTTAAAAAAAATATAAGAGTAAAAATGAGATAAAAACTTGTAAAATTTTTAGTGCATGTTCTTATATCAACTCATACTCTTATTAGGTTGAAATTATATCAATTTTGATCCATTTGGGCATCAAAAGTAATGTATATTTATTTAATATTTTATGAAATTCTAAGAGTGTCGATGCCCTCAATTATAAAAGGGAACCAATCCTTTCACTTATTAAATAAATTTGATAATTATATCACAGAAAATATCTATAAATTAACATTATACACTTCTATATACACATCCTATATGTTTTTTTTCTTTCTAAAAGACCCACCTTAGATCCCTTTAGAGGAGATCTAAAGTAGTGGTTCCAAAGAGAGTTAATTCCCATAACCGATCACTTTATTTCAAATTGTTCTTTTACTTCTAATAAAACTATTATATTATTAATAAAATAATTACATAAATATCCTATGAATACAAAATTTTTATTATAAACCCTTTTCCCCCTCAAATGGTAAGTGAAAGTACTGCTTGTTCATACATACGAATTTCCATCTCCACATAATGATACAATTCATTTTTCATCCCCATTTATTAGGGATGGATATTATGATGATTATAATATTAATATAAGATATTTATGAAAAAATTAAACTCTTTTAATGGGAATATAATTTCTACCTTTTTAACATCCAATCCTTTGGGAAACAATAATGTCACTCATGCATACATGTAGATTACTACCTCCACAAAGTGATGCGATTTGTTTTTAATTTATATTTTATGTGGATGGTAATGAGGATCGATTTTATGGATATATATATGACATATATGATATAATAGTGATATTTGTAAATGTGAATTTATATTTAACAATATTTGTTTTCTATTTTTTGAATAATGAAATCAACGTCCACGCATACATACGACTTACCATCTCCATGAATGGTGTAATTCATTTTTTCCCAAAAATTTATGGATGAAAATAAATGTACAAATAATGATAATATAATATATTTATACCATGATTAAAATTATATAAATTATGAAACTATGATCAAATTATAAGGACAAAAACTACAAAACCAAAACATACTAGAAAAACAAAACAATTATAACACAAAATAGTGATTTTAATGAAGAATTGTTAACAAATTGATGATAAAAGGTTAAAATTAAATATTATATGATTATATATATTTTTATTATTATGTAATAGTATTTATAATAAAACAATATTTATTATAAAGGATTTTCAAAAATGTATGAAGGAATTTAGACAAGAGGTTATTGATTTTTGTCTCACTTTTATTTCAATGAGACACATGCTATATTCATCACTTGTTTGTTTGATGTGGTGTATATAATTACCATGATTGTATTTTACAGTAATTATTATGGATTTTATGGCTATTTACATATCTATATAAGTTTATTTATTTCATGGGAGTTATGATTCAAATGTTTACAATGTGGTATGGGGTTTTATCCTACAATCTCATTGTTTGTCGAGATTGTTTATGATTATGTTTTTATGATGTAATATTATGATAAACCTATCAAGATACTAAATATTTTTCTTATACTCAATTAGTTCCTTTAAAATAAATGTTTTTCTTTAATTTTTCTCACCTTATGTACTCAAGAGACCGAAAATATTTTATTAAGGAAAATATAATTCAGTTCTCTTTTCGATTGAAAGAATTTTTTTCATCCATATCAATGTATTCAAAAAATTTATTAAAGAAGGTTTTTAATGTTATGTTATGAATTTTTGAAGTATTTTATTCCCATGAATGACTATTTATAAAATGTTTTGAAAGGAATATTTTTTTTATTTTCCAAATTAGGTTCTTTATGTCTTTTATGACAAATGTTTGAAAGGAATATTTTTATAAATTTTACAACATGAATTGAATTTCCCTCCATCACATCTAATAAATGTTTTGAATACTAATTTAAAATTTTCCATGTTTATTTTTAATGATCTTTTTCCAAAATATTTTTGAAAATTTTCAATTTTAGGGAAGTGATTTAAAAATGGAAAGGTTATTTCCATCAATAATGTTAAAAATGATCTTTTGATTTATCAATTATAAAAAACTTAAATGTTTTTTATGATTTACTTGAAATATGATAAAGTGATACCATCATTATTATTTCTCTATATGGTTTATATTTATGATGAAACGATGTTTATAAATAATGTTCATTTTTAATGAGTTATGCTCTGATAAAATGTTTTCGAAACCAATTTCTTTTCATGGGTTTTGATGTGATGAATGGTTTATGATCTATTGGAAAAATATGTATGATTATAATTATGTGAAATATGGTACCTATATCTCATTTCAATGCATTGGGTGAAGATTAATATCTCATGAGATAAAAAAGGACTGTAATGGAGAGTGATCACATGCAACACCCAATGATTTTAAAATAGGAACATCATATTTGATAGAGTATAAGACACCCAACACCTCGAATAGATGAAAATTTAACACCCTGAGACTTTATGATATATTTATTTTTAAATAAATTAAATCTATTTGATATCTTACAATGTATAAAACACCAAGTTTAAATAAAATGTGATACTCTATTAAAATTTAATTATGACCATTATAACATAACTGTTAAGTCGGTAGGTATGAATAGAACTAACGAAATTATAAAAATTATATGGTTTACTTATTTATAAAGTAAATTAAATGGTTATATATTTAATATATATAAAATAAAAACCATTTTAAATAAAATGAAATGTTTTCTTAAAAGACTATATTTTTTTTCTAAAAGGCAGTCTGGAAATGCTTTGCACAAATAATTTAAAATTAATTTTTAACACTTTTAGAATTTTTTTAGAACAAATAAAACTAATTTTTTAAATCTACATGTAAAATTGTATTTTGGTGATTTTTTTTTATTTTTCTAAAAATATTATTTTTTTCATGAATAGTGAAACATACTGATTTTTATTGAAAAAATAATTTTCATTTAAATTATTTACAAAGTTAAATTATATTTGAAATTATTTTAAAGTAAATTTATTTAAATTATATTATAATTTAAATAATTTAGGTCATATTAATTAATTTTATGTCTAATTTTTAATTTAAAACATTCCATACTTATGAGAATTGCCTCTTTATATAACCTCTCTTTCGTCAAGTGAACTATTTAATTTTAAATTGAATTCTAGAAATTATATGAATTGAATTTGGAAAATTAGATTTCATATTTTAAATAATAATAATTTATATTATCTAATAATTTAAACTTAATTTTTTAAAATATTTAATAACTAAAACAGTAAAATATTAATTATCGCGATTAAGGTAAAAATGGGTTTATCAGGGCGTTAAACCCAAAAGATAAGGGTTTAAAATGAAATCAAACTTAATTTTTTTTTAAATTTTTGACCATATAAAATATAATTATCAAGAATTAATCATTCTAGAGGATTTTAGGATGATAAAAACATGGGTATCACTTTATCTTTTAAAAATTTCAATGTGTGTTGTCTCTCCCAATTATGAAAGGCCACCGCCTCTCCTCCCATATTCACACTTCAAAAAATCCTTTGTTTTATTTAATAAAAAACAACCTTCCTTAAATTAATTACCAAATCTTATAGACTTTAGTTTTATGATAAATCTCTCCTAATAATGATTTTGGTATAAACATAAAGAGGGTCTCTAAAGGGAGGTAAAATTGTTAAATGTGAGTATTTTTTTATTACTTCTTCCATCTACTTAATTTTTTTTAATATATTATAATATAATAAAAAATTTATATAATATATAATTAGATGTTATTATGTTAATTTCATAACTGAAATCCATATCCACCTCAATAAAATGGGATACGAAACCGTCAATCTTGTGTATGATGGACTAGCACCTCACGAACTCAGGTAATTCATTCTCCATAACCACCTTTAAAGGATGGATATAATTATTGTTTTATCACATTTATATGATATTTATGAGATTTTTATAATTATGGAATTATTATATCATAAATACTTATTTATTTTCCATCCTATAGTGGATATGATAACGTCACTCGTGTGTAAGGCAAACTACCACTTCACAGAGCGATGAGATTAATTTGTCACTAACGATTTACATGAAAGCTTATAAGGTTATATTTAATGAATACATGTTTTATTTATGATCAAAAAATACTTATGGAAATATAACATCACACTTAACTTATTACTTTTTAATCTATTGGAAAAAAATAATGTCACTCTTGCATTAAAGTGAACTACCACCTCCACTTAGCGATGTGAAATATTCTTTCATTTTATTTTCCTTTTTTTCTATCCATTGAGAAAAATGGAAACAACGTTTATGTGTACGTATGACATACCATCTTAATGAATGGAGTAATCCATTTTCTAACTATAACTTTAATATATTAATCAAAATAAATATATAATGAATATATATTATATTTATGTAATGTTTAAACTGTTTTATATGATGTTACCATGGTTAAATTAAATGAATCAAAATTACTAAACCAAAACATACATGAATAATGAAGCAATTATCACACAAAATAGCGAGCTTAAAAAATAATCATTAATAATGGGTGATAAAATAATATTAGTAAATAATATATGGCATGAGATATATGATTATAGATATTTAATAGGTTTATAATAAACCTATATTTTTTATATAGGAGTTTCAAACACATACAAAGGAAGAAGAAACCTAAGGTAAGGGTTTCTCGTCTCACTTTTACTTCCATGAGACATATGCCATATTCACCACTTATTATAATATGTTATGTATATATTGAACCTTTTGAATTTTTATATCATTAATCTCTTTATATTCCAGGTATTTAATGTTTAATGTTATGTTTTTTTATTTTATGGATCCTAAGATTCAAAAGTTACCAATGTGGTAAGGGTTTATTACACAATATCATAATTATTCAAGATTGATTTTTTAAGTCTCCCTTGGGGATATTCTTTGATATTTCAATATTAAAGTCAATCTATTTTTTTCTCCAAATGTAATTAATGAAAATTTTCACATAATGGTTCTATTCCAACTCTTTGTCACTTAAAATGATTGAGAAAATGTTTTCTAAGAAATTCCTACATAATTTCTCTCTTCGGTCAAAAATAAATTTTTTCATAAATATCTATGTTTTATAAAAATGTTTCTTTAAAACATTTAAAAATTATTTATTAAATAAAATTTTACCCATTTAGACATTTTAAATATTATTCTGAAAGTAATATTATTGTTATATTAAAAAAATGACATTTTTTCTTTTACCGAAAATGTGAAAGAAATATTTGTTTTAATGTGTACGAAATTAAATAATTTTCCACAGTCATGAAAAATCAAAATTTTAATGATTATTTTACTAGTTTTCAAAGGTTATTTTTAAATTAAATTATTTTCAAAATAAATGGTGAACTTTTTTGTTTTAAATATATTTTTAAAGTGACAAGTTTTTTTCCTTAAAAATTGTTTTTAATTACATTTTTAGGGTATTTAAATTCATCAATGGATTAAAACATTTATTTTAATTATGGTCCACTTGGTATATGTTGTATTTAAATCATAAATATTCTTTATTTGGATGGTTTTTGATTATTTTCACTGATTATGTACAATTTTATTACCATTCACCATATTAATCTGGATGGTTTATCATTATGTTTATTTTATTGAGGTATGTATTAAACTTTCTTATGTTAGCTTTTAATATGAATGATTATTTTGATTATGTTTCACTGATTTCCTATGAGTTATTCATTAGAATTAGTAAGTGACATGTGGAACCTGGATATAGATATCCCCTCAATGCATTAATAGGTCTCATGAGATAAATCAGTTGTCCAAATTAGATAGGTTTGTACCTATAGATTTAAACAATCTTGTGAAAGTTCTTAGTTGTTTTATATCTCTAACACTTTGAATTTACTCACTACGAGATTAATTATTGATGTCCATGTGATTATTAAATTAGTTAGAATATCTATGGATAAGTTTCAAGCTCATGGGATTATTTATACGGATTTATTTGATTATCATAAAATCTATTCATATTATGCTTAGTTTTTTGATTAAATAGAATGTGTTTTAGTTATTTAACTTTCATATTCATTATTCTTATATATTCATGATAGATTACGCTGTATTTATACCCTTACTGATCATCAGAGCTCACCCATTTATTATTTTTTATTTTCTAAAGGATACAAGGAAGTGTTTTGTGATTAATATATATGGATATTCTAAGAGGAATAATAGAATTTTAAAATAAAACACATTGTTTATTTTATGTTTAAAATATAATTTTAATTTCAAGTATGTATATAGTTTATCTAGGCTACTAAATTATTTGGTCATTCAGGATGTGATACCTTTTATATAGTGATAATGTAATAATGCAGTCACTAGCTCTCAATTACTAGAGTCAAGGTCATTATAGTTACAATCAATGGAATTTTAGTTGAAAACATGCTAACTATATTTATTAAAACCTTTATTAGTGAATACAACCACATGATAAACATTAAGGATAAGTATAAAAAAATATCTTAAAGTTTTGGTAAGGTAGATGTTATGTGGTTTTTCCTAGAAATACATCCATATTTTGATACTATAAGTGAATGTGGTTCTAAAACATATGTTCCTAGTTGTAATAACTCTTAAAAATACATTCTGGGCTTGAATAAAGCATTAACTACTACATAGAAATAGACCTTACTGCATATCTATTTTAACACTACACGGGGATATGTTTTGGATAATTCATGTTTTCATTAAAAACCATTATGAAGGGTTATTATTTGAAAAATTTCCCAAATAGTGTATGTTTAGGACTATGATATTAGATACGCCTAAATTTATCATTTTTTGTTAATTATTTCACTGGTATTGTGATTATACATTATGTTTCATAATATTCTAACCTAATCTAGTATACGCTATTATGTAGAATAGAACCTAGTGGAAGTAATGAGAAATATATCAATGCATATACCCCATGTATGTATTTAACTCTTAGGAATGATACTGATGTTGGAGGCAAGGATGTAGTTGGATGTAACCAAATTATTACTATATTGAAAAAGATGACTTAGGTAATGAGCAATAAATATTACTATATAAATTATCCTTGTAATATGAAATTCAGTGTAACAATGTTAGAATATTTAATGCATAAAAACCTATATCATTTAATGAGACAACAAATCCATTTATAATTGAGAAATGGACAAGTCACATAGAGAAGATATCTTTTCCTCTAGGTAGTAATGAAAGGGTGAAAGTTTTCATGTATGTTTATCATCTATTAAGAGATTCCAATCAATAGGAATCATTATTTCAAAACAATAAGGATTATGAGGAATTAAAATTAATTTAATGGAAGGATTAAAATATACTCTTCTTGGAAAAATATTTTCCTGGAAAGAAAAAAAATTACATTAAGAGAAAAATCCTGACTCTAAGATAAATTAAATATGAAAATGATTATATTTGGGAATCCTAATTTACAAAGTTAGAAAGGCATGCTATATACTATGTACATAATCTAATCAGTAATAATTACCATTTCCTTATTGTTTTAAATATAATTATTTTAATTTCATATGTATGAAAAATATCTCATTATACGAGGAAATAATATCATGTGTTATCAAGATAGAGAATGAATTATCCAAGTATTATTCTTTTTAAGGGAAGAAAGAGAAAAATATGATGTTAGAGAAAAATTTGGGAAAATAGAAGAAAGGAATGAAGGAATTTTTCACATGTGATAATTATGGAAATAAAGACCATGGTGTTAGAATGAATGGAATGGGTGTTCAATATGAGTGTGGAGATAAAGACCACAATGGTTGATATTTCAAGTGTATGAAAAAAGTTTTCAATGTTCACTGCTTCAATTGTAAGGAGATAGGAAACTACTCAAATGACTGTCCCAAGAGTAAATGTATTATACCCCAAAATAAGATAAGGTATCAAGGTAAATATTATTCTACAGAGACACCAAAAGTGTAATAATTAATTTTATTTCATTTGGATTCAAGAAATATATTTTAGAATAATTTTTATAAATCATATTTTTGTTTTAAGAATCATAAAATTTATAATTATTTTACTGTAGTGCCTTTTATTTTATGATCAAATAGAATATTATGAATAATACTAATAACCAAGAAAATTGATTAATTTTAAATTCGATCTCTTTAGGAAACAAATTATTGAGAGAATATAACTGTTAGCATGTGCTTGATTTTGAGATAATATTGATAATATATATTTATAGGATAATATTGGTAACATTGAATCTAGTTTGTGATTTGATGGTTTACATTATATTTTCTGGATTTTACTACATGTTTGGATTTATGGATTATATTAAAAAATATTATTTATTTTAAGAATTCATGTTTTCATTATGTTTTTATGGTGATCAAGGTGTTTACATATATGTAATGTGACATTAATAGAAACATATATAATCTGGTTATATTAATGCTAATTTAGTGACCTTCCTTCAAAATTTTTGGACATTGAATTTGGAAAGACATAATTTGGATGATTCATAAGGTTAGAAATATGTGTAATGGATTAGGATGAACTTTCTGTTTTAATAGATAACTTTTCCTACCCATTTTGGTTTTAGAAAATATCTAGAGATAAGAGGAATAACTTGTCTTTCTAATGATCTGTTAGATGTGTTTCAGTCATAAAAATTTATTTTGGACATTAATTTATTGGAGTAAGAAATATATTTTGAATTTATCAATTCACAACCAAAGTATGAAATTATAATTATAAAATATAAATATATGAAGTAATTATACTTTCATTTGTTCTCAATATTGATGGTAAATGAATTCCTTAACTCTAGGAAAAGGTCATTAAAATAAAATGTTATCCAAATTACTTAATTTATATTGAATAAATGGTTATTTCATCCATAAAATATTAACTTATTTATTTTTATTATGTTTTTTAGGATCTTTCAATTTATTGGGATCAATGATCTATTCCACTCTCCATAATAATTAATGATTTTCTTCCATATCCATATCTTCACTTTCAACCAATGATATCATATTTTGAAACCTAGTGTGTGTTATTCTAGATTAAATTCATAATTCCCTTCTCCTATTACCAATAGGATGTTTTATTTACCATTTTTATGATTTAGGGTTTCAAGAAGGTTATTTTCAAATGACAAACCCTTGATTACCAAGATCTGGATTAAATTATTAGGACACAATTTATTTAAGGGGATAGAGTGTAACACCCCAATATTTTAAAAGAGGAAATTCATATTTGATAGCATATATGAATTCAGAAAACAATATTATATAAGAGTGTAAAAATTTGAGACATTAAGATATATGAATTTTTAAATAAATTGCATCTCATTTAAATCTAACAATGCACACAATACTAGGTTTGAACGAAATGTGATAATCTATTAAAATATAATTATGACCATTATAACCTAAATATTTAGTAGGTGGGTATGAGTATTAAAAAATAAATTATTTAAAATTATATGGTTTAAAAATATGTAAAATAAATTCAATGGTTATATATTTTTTAGAAATAAAATAATAACCATTTGAAAGAAAAAGAAATGATTTCTAAATTATTTGTTATGAAAGGTGGTCTAATTGTGCTTTGAACACATAATTTAAAATAAAATTTTATCACCCATTAGAAATTTTATTTTAAAAAATAAAATAAATTTTTTAAATAAACTTGTAAAAATTATCTTTGGGTGAATTATTTTTTTCTAAAAATACTACTTTTTGATGAATGGTGAAGAATACTGATTTTTATTGAAAACTAAATTTTTGTTTAAATTATTTAAAAAGAATAATTAAATTTTAAATTGCCTTAAATTAAATTAGTCAAATTATATTATAATTAAACAAATTCATTACATTTTAATAAATTTTATATTGAATGTTTACATTAAAACCTTTAATACACATTAGAATTTTCTCTTTGGAAAATCGCTTTTTTTCATCTTGTATGTGTTTTAATTTTAAATTGAATTTTTCTACTCCTACGAATAAAAATTGTAAAAATTGATCCATATTAATAATTATAATAAATTTTATTATATAATATGGTAAAAATAATTTTTTACCATAATGAAAAGTAAAAACAATAAAAAATTAATTATCACTGTCAAGTAAAAATGGGTCTACCGAGGCATTAAACTAAGAAGATAAGGGTTAAAAATGACCTAGAACTTGTAAAAAACCTATTTTATGGACATATATTGACTTTATAACATATAATTATCTATAATTACACATTTCTTAATATTTTTTCATGAGAACAATGTGGCCATCACTTTATCTTTTAAAAAATTCACCCTGTGTCCTCTTCCCCACTTATAAAAGGCCACCCCTTATCCTCCATTCTTCATACATCCAAAACCATTTGGTTCTACCAATATCTTACCAAATATCTTACTTAATTCCCTACCTAAATACTAGATACCTTATTTCTATAAGGAATACAACCTAATAAGGCTTTTTCTATAAACTTAAAGAGGCTCTCCGAAGATGAGGTAAAATTGTTAAACGTGCGTATTTGTTTTATTTATTATTCCACATCCATAAAAACTTCTTAAAATATTATAATAAAATAGAAAAATTATATAAAAAATAATTATATATTATTATTTTGACGAAATAATCCAGATATATCTCTACTTCCATCAAATGGAAAACAAAACCATCGATCATGTATACGGTGGAATACCGCCTCATGACCTGATATAATTCATTTTCCATCAACCCCTTTCAAGGATGGATATAATGATATAGTTAAAATATTTATAGGATATTTATTTAATTATTTTACTTATCGACTCATTATATCACATATAACTTTATATTTTCTATTCTGCAGGGGATATGATAATGTTGCCCGTGTGTACGGCGGATTACCGCCTCACGAAGCGATGTGATTTGTTTTTCACTTATGATTTACATAAAAGGAATTAATCATAAAGAATATGAATATTTGTTAAATCTATGATCTAAAAATACTTCTATAAATATAATATCATATCTAACTTCTTACCTTACAATCCATAGGAAAATAATAATGTTGCTCATGCGTACATGTAGACTATCACCTCCACATAATGATGTGAAATTTTTTTCAATCTATTTTTACATAGATGGAAATAAAGATGTATTTGATTCATATAAATTGTATATATGAAATAATAATGATTCAAAAATTATTAATTAAAATTTATTTTTCTTTCATTCCATATGTTGGGAGAAATGGAAACAACGTTTATTCGTAAGTACGACCTACCATCACCATGAACAATGTAATCCATTTTCAAACTCAAACTTTAATCGATTAAAAAAAATATGTATATAATTAATATATATAATATTTATATCATGGTTATAACTATGAATATAATTTTACTATAATAAAATTTAAATAACCAAAATTACCGAACAAAATATACATGGAAATGATGTAATTATCACCTAAAATAGTAATTTAAATAATGAATTATAAATAAAAAGGCGATAAAATACTATAATTAAATAATATATGGTATGAGATATATGATTATGGTTTTATAATATATTTATAATAAACCTATATTTATTATACAGGTGGTTCATACACATATGAAGGAAGTCAAACCTGAGGTAAGAGCTTCACATCTCACTTTTACTTCTATTAGACATACACCATATTCACCACTTATTCCTTTATAGGGCGTATATACAACCCTTTTTATATTTTATATAATTAATATATTTATCTTAATGGTTTTTAAGGATTCATTTTATGATTATTTATTTTATAGGGATTATGATTTATAAGTTACCAAAGTATTAAGGGTTTACTTCACAATTTCATTAATATTTAGTATTATTTTTGTTTAAGTATCACTTAGTGGAATTATTTGATATTTATATATTAAAATTAATCTATTTTCTTCTCATTTGGTTATTCACGAACTTTTTCAAGTAATGTTAAAATATTTCAACTTTTGGTACTTAAAACGATTGATAAAATGGTTTTAAAAAAATCCTACTTTATTAGACTCTTCGATCAAAAATACTTTTTCATTAAAATTCACATTTTCTAAAAAAGTTTTCAAAACTATTTTTAACTTTTTTAAAATTATTTACTAAAACATTATCCATTTTCACTTTTAATTTTGTTTTGACATGAATCTTCATGTCATTTTGAAAACAATTCACGTTAAATTTTACTAAAAATGTGAAAGGAATCATAGTTTTAATGTGTACGACATGAATAGATTTTTCTTCCATCATAACCAATCAATTTTTTAAAGATTATTTTACATGTTTTAAAAAATATATTTTTACGGAAAATAATTATCAATATATTTTCAAACTTTTTCTTAAAATAATTTCAATGTGAAAATATTATTTTCTTCAAAAATGTTTTTACTGATTTTTTTGGTATTTCTATTCATTGATGACATAGAAAATTTATTTTACTTATGACCCACTAGGGATGTGTTATATTGAAAAAGTAATTATTACTTATTTTGATGGTTTATGATTATTTTGATTGAGGATGTAAAATTTTATTTCCATTCACTATATTAATCGAGATTGTTTATGATTATGTTCATTTGATTGGGGTATGTACTTACATTTCATATGATATTTTTTTTATAAAAAATGATTATGTTGATTATGTTTCATCACATTTATATGAGGAATTCATTAGACTTAGTATGCTATGGGTGGGTCCTGGTTATAGATAACCCCTTGATGTATCAAAAGGTATCATGAGACAAATCAGTTGGCGAAAACAGACAGTTTTCTACCCACAGACTTAAATTATCTTATGAATGGTCTTTATAGTTTTAGATTTTTAACATTATGAATTCCCTCACTATAAGATCAGTTATTGTTTTCAATGTGATTATTCTATACATTATAATATCCAAGGATTAGTTTGAAGATCATGTGATTATTTATATTTTTTATTTGATCATAGTTTATTTCTACCAGATATTTATTTGTTTATTGATTAAATCACATGTGTTTTAGTTATTTACCATTATATATTGATCATTCTTATTTATTCATTATAGATTATACTATACACATACCCATTTTAAGCATTCGATCTCACCCCTTTCTTATGTTTTATTTTTCTTAGGATACCAGAATGATATTTGTGATTGATATATATGGATATGTTAAGGAGGAAAATGTCATTAAAAAATAAAATAATTTTTGTATTTTATGCTAAAAATGTAATGTAAATTAGAAGTGTTTATCTAGTTTAGAAATAATACTAAACCATTCAGACCATCAAGGTGAAATACCTTCTATCTAGTTCCAATTTAATTAATTAGACACAGACTGTGGTTTATTGGAGTAAGGATCTTTACAACCCTCTTTAGTAACTGATTTTGTAAACTATAATAGTATTGGGAGTAAACCTTGACTACTATGATTGTTTAGTGAGTGAACCCATTCCAATATAATAGTCTTGGAAATGAGTATCAACAACTAAGGAAATTATCTTCTTTTCTTATGTGTATGACACAATTCCATGTCTTATGACTATATCATGCTCTAATGACTCATGTTCATTGATTACTTTATGATTAATGTCTTATTCACAACAAATATTTACTCTATGACTCAATATTGGGATCTATGATTTTTATATTATGATTTTAAAATGTTAATATCATGTCCTTATACACTTTTTCTCATGTTATGATTATATGATCCTTGATATCTACCTCGTTTACCCTTACTAAGAATTTGAGATCAGCCTTTCTTATATTTGCTTTACCAGATTATAAATAAAGGTTTCTTGTATGATATTTATAGGAATGGTGATAGTTAATAAGATCTAAGTAAGAGATTTTGTAGTACTATCATGAAAATTTATCGCCCTGACCCAAGATCCACTAAACATGTGCCCTGAAACGATGAGTAACATGGACTCAAGCATGCCTCCCCATACACCAGAGGCTACCGACTAGAAGTAAGGGTATAAAGGTGGTATGGTGGGGATACTGTTCCCTCATATCCTAGTGGCACATCATAGATAACCATAAATATACAATAATTTAAGAATATGTGAATAAACAGAATAAAAAAGCATCAAAAGAGTGAATAACTGAACAAATGAATAATAATATCAAAATTCACTTGGCAGTGTCATTTACATGGATATATGGAATGATAGTATACAAAAGGGGAACATGGGATATGCATATACATTAATTCTATAAAATATTAGAAAAATAACAAAAATTGATCCACTATCATCCCAATAATATGCTCAGTCATATGCTCCCATACTCCATTTATAGGATAACCATGTCAAATATCTGTAGCATGGTGCTTTCCCTTATTCGTACCAACAAAAAAGTAATCTATTCAGATATGAAAGGTTTACTGAGTAGGGTGTGAGATAAAATCCTAGTAGTCCACCTCCAATGGTGTCTATAAGTAATCAAAGTACTTCTTATAGCTAAATAGTGTATATATAATAACAAATAATTAACACTACTGAACAGATAAAAAACAACTTGCTCAGGTTCTTAAGGGACACCTGGTGGATTTACCTTCTTTGAATCATAGATGGAATGAGTTTCTTATCACTCATTATATATATATTAATATCATATATATATATATAGTATTTTTATATATTTAATCCACTTATATGGACCAAGTACGTTAGGATGTAATTGTCCGTATACCTAGAATACTAGGTGGTGGATGGATTGGGGCATAACTCAAACATCCTTGACCAATCTAAATGAGCCTATAAGATCAAACATGCTTGAATTTAGCAGTACTGTAGCGGGAACTGTGTAGTACTATAGAGGGAATAGTATCAGGCACTGTTTGGCACTGTAGCATCCAAGAATTTTCCCTCATTTGGGCCTTTGGGCCACTGATTTGGTCCTCAAGTCCTTTAAGGACTTAGGGCCACCCAAGCCTTTGGTCCAGTAAGGCTGTTGATCCACCTTAATTCCTTTAGGAAACCTTAAGTGCAGATGTAAACTAGACAACCTACAAGGAACAAGCTCTATAGGAGGTTGAGAAAGGAGCATTCACCATAGTAGAAGCTACACAGATTGCATGAATGAGAGGGTATAACACCTGCCATTGGGACAAGCTTGTGCATGCAGGGGATAGCCTAGCCGAACAACCATGTGAAGGTGGAGAGATGATTTCATGATGAAGATGCTTGGGAGGAGAAGTTCCAGGTAGTTAGTCTTGATTTTCTGTAATGTTTGAAGCATATGGGAAATGAATTCCTCTAAGGACTACGGTCCATGTAATTCTTACGCCTATGGGCCTTGTAAGGGTTACACCTTACACCTTGAAAGGTGGATTATCATAATCAATTAAAAAAATGAAGGCCTTCGAGCCATTAGATGGATAGTGAGTGGGTGATGTCACTCTCATCACTCGAGATGGTGAGTGTGACATCATGTCAACACTCGAAACAACTGACAAGGAATGTCATGCCCATCATCCAAATAGTGTTAGTGTTTTGACACATCATGATTAACCCCTAATATAAGGGAACATGAATCATCAATCCCAACAAAACACTTACCATTATACTATAACCTATATAGTGGAATAGTCATATTTATAAATATAGTAATGTGGAATTACCTCTCATGCATCTCATTCATCAATCTATAATGAAAATAAGGTATTATAATTCAATTAAAGCTGTTGAGCAAAAATAAAACAAATTACATGGCCTTTCCACCCTTTTGAAAGCCATTTTAGTGAATCCATTGAATTTATTTAAAGAAAAAAACCAATAATGAATAATTCATTTCATTTAATACAATCCATTTAAATTAAAAAAACATGGAAATTATATATTGAATATCAAGGGGATATTAGAAGTTTTCATTTCCAATTGGACTTTTAAATACCTGAAAAAATCCAATTATAAGTTTGTATAATCACTTAAGAGTTGCCTTAGGTTCATTAAACATTTATATGGGAGTTGAAATGTTCAATTAAAACCCAAGATGATTTCCTATAAGGGGTTCGTGATATTTAAAAAATTATTTACATTGGGAAATTTAAATTTACACACCCATGTGATGTCCATAACTAAGGTCCACATCCTCTAATATACTAAAAATTAATCAACAGTTGTATATCAAGGTTCATAAATGAATTTAATATGAAGAACTCGATTAAACAATAATGTGCAAAAAATGCCAGCATGAAACCTAATAAAAAATATATAAAAACAAAACAATATTATTTAAAATTATGATACCGACTATCATAGGGTCGTTTATGACTCCTCATCTGATGTAGGACTTCGATTTGAAGCAGGTTAAGAGAAATCGTAGAAATGGTACAATTCCCCAAAAATAGTGAAAGTGAGATTTAACCTAAATAGAATAATAGGTACGTAGATATACTAAAATAGTAAAGTATTTGGTTTTAGTTCTTATTAATATGGATCAAACTCTTTTGGAGGTTTATGATTTGGAATTTAGATAAGAAATATATATAAGAACCTAGGTTGGAGAAGAAAATGGATTATGGAAGATGGAGGATGAACTGTTCTTCTAGAATGAGGAGAGGAGAAAATAAAAACAATTTTAAGGTTTCATTAATGGAAATTTAGTGTTTTCACCCTCAAATATAGGGCCACATGGTTTGGACACATGTCTTGGACAAACCATATGAAAACCATACTCAAGTCATCACCCAAGGAGAGACCCTTTATGGTTTTCCTAACTATGTGAAAACATTAAAATTATTCTGTCCAAACCTATATAGTTCTCACACAAGCTTGTTCCTAGGGTCACACAGTTTTATAAAAACTAGGAGGCCAATTATTCTCCAATGTCTCTCCCGACATGGTTAGTAGAGATCATACTGGCCGGGTTGCATGGTTTCTACTAATCATGTTTCCTAGTTAATTTTCTAAATTATTGGGGTTATAGGCTTTGAATAGGACCCATATATCCCTGTGACCACCTTAACTCCATTGGATAACATTACAAGGGTCGTTTAAAAAAATTTAAACAAAAAAAATGATATATAGCTTCATGAAAATCTTGGTCATTACAACCTATCACCCTTGAATAAACTCATCCCTATGTTTATCTTCTAAGGGTAAAGAGGTATCGTTAGTGAAGAGTACTGACCAATGAGATCATATTTCATCTTATTGTTAATAAGTATCATATTATACCTATACATACTGCTATATAACCCATACTGAAGAAACTAACATGCCTCAGAGTGTCTTCATACATCAATAAACATTACAAGTTGGGTACTATTCAATGGAAGAATCCATATCCAGCTCAACATCATCTAGTTGAAAGACACACGATAGGTCTAGATAATATCTTCAATGTCAAGATACATAGAAGGCGCCATGAATAAACCAATATCTTTAAGGATGTTCTATCTGTTTAACCACTATTCTGACCCATTTTATAACATGGAAGGGTGCAATGAACATGGGTGGGAGCTTACCCTACCTCCGAATATGTCTATGGTGAAACCAGGGTGAGAATCGATGGAAAACCCAGTCTTAGACCTCAAACTATAGATTTCACCAGTGTTAGTTGGAAAATTATTTCTATTTCAACTAAGAAATAATTATTCACTTTCTGATCAACTTGACATGCTCTGTTGTCTACTACAAGAGATAGAGTCCAAGCATAGAAGCCTCCCCTTCCTCTAACTAGAATTTAGGTTAACAAAAATTCCTACCATATAAGGCTTCAAAAGGATCCATATCTATGGTATTCTAAAAAAATCATTATAAGAAAACTCAAAAATGGGAATTCATTTCTCCCAAGAACCCCCAATGTCAATGACACAATCACATAGATTTTCCTATAGAACTTGAATAATACTCTCTATATGTCCATCAATATGTGGGTGATAGGCTATTCTCATATGTACCGGTGTACCCAAGGCCTTATTTTAACCTTTCTAGATCTATGATGTAAATGGATCATCTCTGTCTGAATGAATAGATCAAATATCTATATGAAGATGTGAAACCTCCTTGACATACAACCTCCCTAGTTCATCTACCAATAAGGTCCCTCACATAGGTAATAATATGTGGCCTTCATAAAAAAACCCACACTGCATCATTTCAATGAGGTGATCTAGGTAAACTAGTCATGAAATATACCGAAACATCATCCCATTTCCACTAGGGAATGGAAAACAACTGTAAAATCTCTATGGGTCACTAATGTTTTACCATTACATTGTTATTGGTGGAAAACCGAGTGATAAAGCCTTAAACCTCGCATTTCATACCTAGAAACCAATACTAGAGCCATAGATACTGATACATCTTAGTGACTGAGGGATGAATTTCCCATTCTAAGGCATGAAATTTCCACATAAGCTCCTCTGATGTCTTCTAGGACCCATACAAACCCATGGAATAATATGGTATCATCCACATCCATGGTCCAACTTGAAGATATATCATCATATGAGATGATTTCTCTTAGGATAATCCCTTTAGGATCATATTTTTTCCACATTCTTACCCATTGTATAAGATTAGAAGTCACTGATTAGGCTATGAGGATAGTCTGACCATGATCCTCCCAATCCTCAATATGCATCTCTAAGAATAAGGCCATGAGATTCCATTCACCACTGGGCCCTTGAACTTCATGTACCTGAGTCTTTTGGCTCATTACAATGACAACATCATTTCATTTAGCAGCCTTGTAGGCTAGCACAAAATCAAATGATTGTAGGTACTACAACAAAATGCATTATCTATTATTTAGATCATGCTGTGTAAAGATATAATTAAGGATATTGTGATTAGTGTATACCAAAAAACTATATACAATTAGATAGTGTCACCAACAATGCAGAGTGTGAACTAAATCATCTAACTCGAGGTTGTGTGTTGAGTAATTTTTATCATGATTCCTCAACTGATGAGATCAATACACGTCAAATCACTCATATTGCACAAACAAGTCTAATCGTAATACCTTTTGCATTAGAGTATACAGTATAACTTCTTCCTATCTCTAGAAAAATAAGTATCAATACTAAAGTCAAAACCCCCTTCATCTCCAAAAAACTCCACTTTATAAGCTTATGACCATAAAAATTTCACACATTTCATTGTAAATCCCATAAGGGACACTATAAAATTTGAGAATTCCAAGACGAAGTGTATACAATTCCCAACTATCCCTAAGAAACTATGAATTCCAAAATTTTCTTGGTATTATCCAAGGAAACTACAACTCTCACTATCTCCGAGGCTACTAAAACTCTCAACTCTAAGATAATATGATCTTAGAGGTTGACTTTATCAATTCAAAAGTTTCATTTTCTAGTATTAGAATACAATTGATTCTCTCTTAGTTTATTCAACATGATATCAAGATGTTTGGCATGGTTGTGTCTCGAGTGAGAATACACTAATATTTCATCAACAAAGACTACCATGAATGAATCTAGATACAAGTGTAAAACTTGATTAATTAGTGTTGTAAAAACTATAGGTGTATTCATGAGACCAAACAACATGACTAGGTAATTGTACATACCATACTTGATATTGAAAGTTGTGTGAGGTATGTATGAGGAACTAAAACACACATGATGATAGCCTGACCACAAATATATCTTTGAAAACACACTCTCTCCTCAAATATGATCAAATAGGTCATCTATTCATGGAAATAAATACCAATTTTTGACTGTTATCTAGTTAAATCAATGATAATCCATGAAAATACTAAGGGTACCATCCACCTTCCTAGAAAAAATGACTAGTGAACCCCAATGAGAAGTGTTGGGGGTGTATAAAGTCCTTACCATCCAGATCCTCCAACCACCTTTTGATCTCCAAAAGCTCCCTAGGTTCCATCCTATATGGAGTAATGGTTACTGGCACTGCTCCTAACCCTAGATCAATACTAAAATCTACCTATCACACTAGATGTATACTAGAGAAGTCATCAAGAAATATATCACTGAAATGCTCCACTACTATATAGAAAAAATAGGTCATAACCCATGGTCGTCCAATACAAGACTAGAAATATGAGCTGTTACACTACCCAAACTCTACTACTCGGGTCCTGATCACATAGATTACACATACCATTATCCCTTATGCATGTTTCTACCTCCCTCTGGTGATGTAAATATCACCCTAAAATTATATAAATCTATGTGTTCTTGATAGAGAACTAACAAGTCAATTTCAATGATTTCATCAAACCTCATCATGATGAGGATGAAAATTTTTGACATGAAAAGGTATTACCCTCTCACAATAGGACAATCCTTACAATGGTGAATGACCTATGATCAGATATATAACTAGGTATCAATATTTATAATTCAATATAAGTGCTCGATCTTGAGTCCTAGACTCTCTATGATTTCATAAGAGATTATTGAGTGAGAAATGCCTGTGTCAAATAAAATAGACACTAACATAGAGGTTACTAGAATATTACCTTGTACAATAGAAGGTATGGATATTTGATCTTCTAGAATAGGTATGACTGAATGTAACTGGCCTATAACATGGTCTTGAGTCACTACTTGAATTCCCTAAGTAAGCTCACTCTACAGGCTTTGAGAATCATGAGTATGACTGCATGTTCCTTGACCTCCACCTTATCCTGAGCGGTTAGTGGTATTCCAACTACCTACATAATGTTATACTATTATCCCCACTCTTGATTGTGGAGTAAGAGTATATCCCTTCTTTCTAGTTTCTTAAGGCAATGTTCTGAAAAATATGTTAATATGTTACATCCATCCTAAGAATCTACATTCCATGAGATCTCAAATGAACTAAGGCATTGCATGTACCGGATTCCTGAAATGGTGTAATATTAGAAAGCTATCAGCACATGGAGTTTGATAGTTTCTACCTGCATGAGTAGCCTCAAATTCTATCATTCACCTAGAAGATGATACACTACTAGATCAAGGTGCTGAACCAACCCAATTCACACCATCATATTCCCTCAAACTTTTCTATATAATAAGCACCTAGTTGATGATTTTAGAGATATTAGTCAACCTATATAAATTTACCTATGAGCAGATGACATAAACCAGACCAACCTTGAATCACCTGGTGGTTATAAGATCATTACCCATTAATGTTTGAATAAACAACTACAACTCAATAAATCAAGTGGATTATCCCATAAAAAACACACCTCTCTACTGTAGGTTCATGAATTCTCTAGCACTATAATCCCTTAAAGCTTGGGGATATAAATATTCATTCAAGATAGTTGGTAAATATACCCAAATGATATGTCTATTATGATATTCTATGTTAATAACATTCCATCGATGCTTAATAGAATTGCGCAACATATATGTAGCCAGTTTTAACCTCCACTATAGGGATGTCTCCAAATTGTTGAATATGTAAAGAATTTATTTGATTCATGAATCAATAGTATGAGATCTGTCATCCCCCAAAAATATGGTAGGATGCTGCTACTATAACTCCCAATTCAAATCTTCTATACTCGAGGTAGGTTGAAAAACACCTTGTATATTCTACAATATTCATAGAAAGACCTCACGAAACTAGGAATTAATTCCCATGTCTGGAATAGGAAGAGGTTCAACAGGTGGGACTGTAGGTGGGATCACTGATGGATCAAGTCTCCCTAACTATAGTGCATTGTCTTTAAAGTCTATATGGCATAAAAATGGAGGTTGTTGTAGTGTAATAATAATACAGTGTCAAACAAATGACTCAGAATATATTTTAACAATTTAAAATATTATAGATATAAAACTTGGATAGGTTCATAGAATTATTATAGATAGATCATACCTCTCTTACTACTCTTAAAGATGGGATTGGGTAATAGTGTAATACCATATAAATACATAAGAACACAAGAGACTCACCAACTACCCAATACTAAGGTTGGGTTTGGGTTTAGGTCTCTATTTCACATGTATATAGTATCTTTTTCACTTTTAAAAAGTCACATTCATTTTAAATTTGTGATTGATCAATTATTTAAATCTATAAAAAATGGGTAAATTAGATGGAACACTATTTCCAATCCATTGGGTCCCATACTCTTTAAGAAAAAAATACAGTGTCCACTTAACCCAAACCATAACACATTCTATCCCATGAAACCAATAGTCCATGGCTCAACATTCCATAATTGAATGTTTAAGGTGTCTAATTTAACATATATAGGAAAACATAGTTATGATAAGTCATCCACATTAAGTTTCAATTATGATTTCCAATTACTATGAGGAAAGTTCGTATAGATCCATAGAAAATCAAGGCACTACCAATATGCAATGGGAAAATTCTTATTGAAAATAAATGTTTCATGGAAGAATGCATGTAATATTAGTCCCATTATTCTTGTAATGATACATGTAATAAAACAACCTAATTTCATCAGGCTAGGGTATGAAATCATTATTTCAACAATACTAATAAAAATAATACCATAAAAAAGTGTGTCACCCAATGGTGAAGTCATATCAACTATAAAATGCATAATTAATAATTGTAATTGCACATCCCATGTAATTTGGGTTTCCCTTGTACATGGGTTATCCATGTCCAAGCACAGGGTCAATTAAAAATCCCATTAACTTATATTCTCTTGTCAAATACAAAAAAACAAATAAAAAATAAAATTTCCCTCTAATGCCACCTTTTAATGTCCTGACCCAGGATCCACTAAACTCATGCCCCGAGCCAGTGGGTCACATGGGCTCAAGAACTCCTCCCCATATTCCAATGGCTATCGACTAGCAATGAGGGTGTAAAGGTGTCATGGTGGGGAGACTATACCATCATATCAGAGTTGAATAATGACAATAACCATAAACCTACAACATCAGAAGCATATATTAAAATATAGAATAAATATGTATCCAAATATTCTGTAACTGAACAGTTGAATAATAATATCAAAAGCCACAAGGTAGTGTCATATACATGGATGCATGGAATTATGAAATATAAAATTGTATTAAGGGATATGAATATAAAATAATGTTATAATAAGGTAAAAAAAAGAAAAAAAATTACTCCACTAGCTTCCTGAGCTTATGTTCAGTCCTTTGATCTTATGATCCATATATAGGATAAGCATGTAAAATTTAGTAGTAGGGTGGTTGGCCTTATCTATAACTATAGAAAAGTAATTTTAATAAGGTACTAAATTCCGACATAATAGGGTGTGAGATAAAAACCAAGTAAGACACCACCAACTATGTCTATAAGTAATCCAAGTAGTGCTCTTAACTAAGTATTATGAAGGTAATAACAACTAATTAGTAATGCGGAACAAATAAAGAATATCCCACTTAGGTTCTTAAAGGACACCTAACAGCTCTACCCACTTCATCTGATAGATGCAATGAGTGTCTGATTAGTGACTAAATATATAATATCACATATATATAATATAGTTATATATTTCATCCACATACATGGACCAAGTACATGCATATGTAATTGGCCAGATACCTAGAATACTATGTTTTGGATGGAACAAGGCATAACTTAGAAATCCCTGAATAGTTGAGATTAGCGTATAATCTTATGTAATAGGGTACATACCCTACATATCATAGTTAGTTGGAGACGTTATGATTCTTACTCGAGATGGTGAGTGTTCCATCATGTTAAAATTTGAAATAATGGATGTGGCGCATCATGCCCATCATTAAAATAGTGTCAATGGTGTGAGAAATCATACTTAACAGCCAATGTAAGGGAGCATGAATATCCACGCCCAACACTACTCTTACAATTTTACCACATCCTATATCGAGACATTAGTAATTACCTCTTATGCATCTCAATCATCACAATAAAATGCAAACAAGGTATTATAATTGAATTAAAGAAGTTGAGAAAGCATGTAGTAAATGATGTTTCCTTTTGACATTTTTACAAAACATTTTAGTGAAACCCTTATATTTATTAATTAAGTAAAACCATCATGAAGAATTCATTCCATTCAGTACAATCTATTTAATTAACCAAAACATGGAAATTACATTTTTTGAGTGTCAAGGGGAACTTAGAAGGGTCCATTGATAATTAGGAATTTACCTATGTTAAAAATTACAATTACATGTTGGCACAAGTACTTAGAAGGTGCCTCAAGTTCATTAAACATTTATATGTGAGTTGAAATGTTCAATTACACCCCAATACAAATGCCTATAAGGAATTCCAGTCATTTAAACAACTATTTATATAGGGAAATTTAAGAAGGTACATCCATGGGGTATCTATAATAGAGGTTAACATCCTCTAATATACTAAAAAATTATAAACATGAATATATCAAGGTGTTTAAAAAAATTTAATATTAAGAGCATGATTAAATGGTGATTCATGACAAAGTTCGCAATGTGTCACAATAGAGAAGCTATGAAATCACCAAAATTCCATGAAAAAATGATGAGACCAATTACCTTAGTATTGTTGATGAATCCTCATCTTATGAAAGCCTCAAATTCAAAGTAGGTAGATAGAAATTAAGGAAATGGTATAATTTCATGAAAATAGAGGAAAAGATATTTCACCTAAATATAGCAACATATTAGAAGACAAACTATAATAATAAGGGAGAGTTATAGATCTTATTGAGACAGATCTGATTATTATGATGGTTATTGATTTGGACTTCAGATCAGATTTATATAGAAGCAAATAGGTTGGAGAAGAGAAGGTCTTAAGGTATAAGTAAAAATAAAACATCCTTTGTAATTATGAGAGTGGAAAATTAATAAAAGTTTAATGTTTAATTAAGGGAAATTTTGAAATTCCACCCAAAAATATAGGGGTGCATATTTTGCTCACATGACTTGGCCAAAATATGTGAAAGCAATGCTCAAGACACTTCCCAAGGAGAGACCATGCATGGTTAAGGTACACAATTTCCCTAACCACACACAAACTATGTGAAAATCCTCAGTCCAAACCTCTGCAATTTTCGCATGGGCATGCACTTGGGGTCGCACAGTTACAAACATATTGTGCGGACTAGTTTATTTTCCAAATTACTGAGGTTACAAGATCTAAAAAATCACAAGACAACCTCATGACCTCTGTGATTCCATAGTTTAACATTATAATGGATGTTTAGAGTAATTTAAACAAAAAAAATATGTACCTTTTTGAAAATATGGGCCATTAAAAACTAATTTTTTTGTTTCATAGTTAACAACGATACTATACCTATATGATTTTATCATGGATTGTTATTTTATTTAAATAATATTCATCTATATATGTGTAATATCTATTTATGAAATGTTCAGGTCTCTATAGTGGGTATCCAATAATTGTTTTGTTATCCTTTTGAAATTAGGATGAGGAAACATTAGTGAGAACCTCAGGGATAAATCTAAGTATAGTATAAAATCGAAATGTTTTGGTAATAATCATTAATGAACTTTGATAAACATAATTTTTCATAGATTAATGTGTCATGATTTATATAGCCTATAAATTAGTTTTCCTGATTATGTGGTTACCTAATGTGATTATTATTTCCCACACTATTATTTTTGGTTTTAGTTACTGTATAGAACCTGAAGGAATATTGTTGAATGTAATGGTTAATGGATTGATTTTCCTCTAGATAAACCAAGTAAAATAAGAGATAACATGTAAATATTTGAGATTATTACTAATCATATATCACTTTATATTATTAAAAGTAGAATATTTGGTGATTTTACTAACTAACCTAATAAAAGAAAAATGGAATTTTATAAAGTCCATGTAAGAAAGAAGATTCACCTTCCAACATGTCTAGAATGTGGAAAGAATCACTCAAGTTAATTTCTAATAGGAATGAAAAGATGTTTTGTGTGTGAAAAATAAAGGAAAAAATTTAATTTCTAAGGAAAAACAAAAATTTTGGTTGACATAATAGATGAAAATAATGGAATATTTAAGGTATGAGAAATTATTGAGTGTTTTAAATGATGAAAGTATTGAAAATATTCTAATGGATGTCATTTAGGGAAAGCTCAAGAAAATAAGCAACAAGGTTGTATGAGGAATGGTTTTACTGATGATAATGATGTCAATATAAATGAAATATGAAAGGTATGAACTATTTTAATATTATTACTTATGTTAAGAGTAATAATAATTATTAAAATGAGGTTGATGAATCTGAATACATTATTTATATTTTATATTGTAGGAAATAATTGTTTGGGAGTAAGATTATGAAGCATTGTTAATGGTTTAAGAAGAAATTATGATGATTAATGTGTTTATTTATTTGGATTCAATAAATATACTGTATAAGTGTTTTACTAATTATATTTTGGTTAGAAAATCAGGAAATATTTAAGAAATGGTCTATAGTAGTTTTCATTTAAGGATTTTAAAACATATTATAAATATTACTAAAATCTAAGAAAACTAATCTAGTGGTACAGTGATGTTTTTAAAGAACACATGATTAAGTGAAAAACAGACCTTAATATGTGTTTGATGTGGAGTAAATAATTCTAAATTTGTATAATGAGATGATTGACATAAATAATATTTGTAACCTTGAATTAATTTTTTGATTTGATAATAAAGTGATTTAGGTCATCTTTTATAAATTTTATTGTATTTTTTCATTTGTGTAATATGTTTAATAATTGTTAAATTACTTAAGGAATAAGGATTGTGTTCATTTTAGAAGCATATATGTTTTTATATGAGGTTATCTTAAATTTTATGTGTATTATCTTGGTTTTATAAGTTTAAGTTTGATAATAAGTTAAAAGGTATTAACACCCCCATTTAATGTTTTAGGTGATGATATTTTGATTCTCTATTGAGGTTTAAATAAACTTTGGGTTTTGTATATGATATAAGGATAAGTTAATTATGGAATAATAAATAGTGGGATATAGATAAACATTATGGTTGAAAATTTATTAATTTAAAATGTGATATTATTAGTGATAATTATGGTCATGTTAAGGATTAACTTTTAGGTTATCATCAAAATTTGAATCCTGATATTTTGGGGAATTTCACTACATTTCAAATTACATAGTAATTTATTATGGCGATTAATCATATTTGGGAGACATTTAATTGGGTTAAGGTATATGTAACCCTTAGGTTTAAGAAATGATTTAACATGAATTATTATTTTGGAATAATTAAATCATACTTCTGAATATGAAAGCTATGATATAACCTTTTGAGATTAAAACATTATTTAATATTAAGTTTATTAAGGTAATAAAAATTTTGGAGATCAAAATTTTATTTCATTATATAGTGGTTTATTCATTTTGAGAATTAAGTTATGATAATTATTTTTAGTTTTGGTTAATTTCTAATGATATAAGTAATATGATGATACACTTTTTTGATCCATTATATGTGATAAAAAATTCAACTTCAATACTCATCGTTTGGAGAAACTGATTAATTATTGGTGGAAATTGATTAAATGGAGAAATTATACTTGGAAAGTAAGTATATTGAATTAATTTAATAGTATATATGGTAAATTAATGACCGAACTATAGTAAAAGGATCTGAAGACAAAAAAATTTGTCCTATAACCTTTAATTTAGATAAATTGATGGTCCTTTAACCGCTCACTGATTCATGGCTTTGTGGTTGTTAATTTCTCAGGACCACATTCTATATCACTCTATATTAGTCCTTGGGTAGTAGTTTTATTTTCCATGTCCATATTTTTACATCAAAATAATGTTATCCTCTTTAGAACCCTAGTTTTTCAGTGACCTTAATATTTCTCTTTCCCTATTTTAAGAGAGAGTTTTATAAACCCTTTTTCTAATGTGGGATTTCAACAATGGAATTTTCAATTACAAAAAACATTATTACTAAGAAAAAGTTCAAATTAAAAGGATGAAATTTATTAGGGGGGATATAATGTAACATCTATATATTTTATAAAATATTTCCCTTTATTTAAATTTATTTCTTTAATATCATTCTTTACACATAACATCGAGTCTAAATGAACTGTGATATATTATTAAAATATTTTTATGTTACTACTATAAACTAGAGATTAAAATATTCATGTATTAATAGGATTAACTAAATTATGAAATACAAAAAAGTAACTACTTAATATAAATTTATTGATTAATTATTATTATATAAGCACCAAATTTTTATTAAATCCATTTTCTTATCTAAAAACACATTTTCTATAAAATTTGTTCTTATTGATTTTTGTGAGAAAATGTTATAATTACATTTTTTGAAATATTATAATTTTTTTTATGAAAAATGATATAATTTTCTAAATCATAAATCCAAAATTATATTCGGGTAAAATTTTGGTATTTTTTGTAAAAGAATGATTTTTTATTGAATAATGTAAATACGTATTTTTGTAAAGAACTCATTTCTCATTAAAAAGTATCATTATGATATGATGTTGATATAGAAGTAACATAATTATTTTTTAATTAAAAAAATATAATTAAATTCACTTTAATCAACATTATGCCAAATTTTTTATACATACATTTTTGTCTTAAATATGTATTTTTCTAAAAACTATTTTTCATTATATTATACACATTTATATGAAAAGTAATTTCTACCAATTATATGTATTTAATTTGAAGAAATAGATTAAATATTTGGAATTATGATGTACAAATTTTTTCAATCATGCCCTTTTATTTTTGGACATTATGAACTATAATTTTCATAATTTTGTTTCCAAAACAAATGGTAAATCGAGCAATTTAAGTTAAAAATAATTTGAAATTACTCTCAAATGACCCTAAAAATTCCCCAAATTTTATTGGATGAGAATATATCATCAAAATGCATCCAAAATTTAATATATGGGTTTTTATTTCCATTTGGCCTTGATTTTGACCCTTTATATTATTTTATATAAGAAAAATAAAAAATACCATTCTCTTTGTTTTGTTATATCCAATATTTTGAAACTGGGATAAAAAATGATATGTTTGGTTCTAAATATTAATTTTAAATATAAATTATTATTTTTTCATCAATTATAATATATATTTAATTTTTCTAAATCATGTAATTATCTTATATGATTGTGTAATGCTAATATAATATTATTCAATTAATAGAAAATATAATAAATGATTTTAAAAACACTAAAAGTGATATAATTTGAATGAGGTAATGTTCACAACGAATTTTATAGATATATAGGAAATATTATAGTGTTTTTAAAGAATTATATTTTTATTAATCTTTGTGTTGAAGAATTTAAATTCAAAATTAAATGAAGATTGTTAAAAATGACATTATTGATTTTTTATAATAAATAATAATTTATAAAATGACATAAAATTCAAAAAGAAAATATTCATAAAAATTAATGGTATACAATTTTAAAAATAAACCATGTTCTATTTATAGAACATTTTTTATTTTATAGTAACATTATTAACAGTTAAATGGTAGAATTCTTTAATATTACAGTAATTGTCAGAAGGGTGAATGAAGGGTTAAAACACAAAGATAAGGATAAATATGGGATCTAAACTTGTAAAAATTTTATTTTTATATAGGTTTTAGACTCATAATAATCTAATTTTATAATATTATCAATTTTGACCCATTTAAACATCAAAAATAATTTATATTAATTTAATATTTTAAGAAATTCCAAGATTAATCCTCCCCTCAATTATAAGAGGGAACCCCTCCTTTATATTCTTCACAAAACATTGAGCTTTATAAATTGAAAAATAGTATCTAATTAATCTTTAAGACTTCCAAATACACATCCTATATGTTTTGGACTGTAAGAACCTGGTTTTTGCTGCGAAATACTTTGGAATGTTCTTGATAATATTCTAGAGCAGTGCCTTCAGACGGCGTGCGATTCCGAGCCCCGGAGTGGCTGGAATTAAATTTTCAGCGCGTTCACAATAGAAACGCTAAATAAATGCAATAACTCCTAAACGGAGTTCTAGATCAGAGATCCGAGTGTACAGATGGGTCCAGAATGGGGTGTTTACCCTAGGAACGACATAAAACTTGTTGGCGCGGGATGTTTGGACCCCTCGCCCTCTCCCGGAACGTTAAACGGATGAATAAATAAATTAATTTATTCGTTTAATGGCGAAACACTAGTATCTCTTAAACGGTGGTTCGGATTGGAAAACTGAGGGCACCGTTGAGTTCAGAGCGTGCCGTTTACCCTAGGAGGGGTATAAGTTTCGCGGGCGCGGGCTGTCTGTGAAAAATGGCTCTAGGGGCGTTTTCATAATTTAGCGGCTTCGGACGTTAAATTTTATAACTTTTGAACGGGATCTCGGATTAAAATTCCAAGACCGCTGTTGTGCTCAAGAGGTGGTTTTTACCCTAGGGGAGACTTAACCTCGACCCTGCTGAGAGTTCGGGTCCGGGCCGACGGGCGGGTGGTTAAGCGTTTTCTATTTAAACACTTAACACACCCTCCTCCATCCTCTCCTTCCCCTTTCCCCTGGAATCCCCTCTTCTCCCACCCCTACTCCATCTCCAGTGAGACTCCGACGATACAGCTCCGGCGAGGTGTGGTGGCCGTCGGATCGTCGCGAAGCTTCGGGCGAAGCCCCGCGAGGTAGGAGTTTATCGTTTGCATTTTTCTTTCCCACACCTCCTTTGAAACTAATTTATACCCTCTAATTGTTGTTTGATTATCGAACTAAGACCATTAATGCGTAGTATAGAAAATTCCCTTTTCAACGCATCTTTCAGATTCAAATTCCGAGCTCCGTGGCATCCGCAATGATCCGCCGAACTTTGCGGGTTTTTGGTTTCCGGCAGGTTCGAGCGGCGGCGCGACGAGGGCGGAAGGCGCGGTAGGGGTGTCCGCGGGTGTCCGGTGGAGGCGCTGGGCGCTGCAGGGGTGTCTGGCGGGGTGTCCGTGGGTGGCCGCGGGTGTCCGGTGGAGCGCCTGGACGAGCTTGGGGTGCGGCAGCAGGGCGCTCGGGCGTCTGGCGGGGGCGTCTGGCGGAGCTCCCGGCGAGGCACAATCGCCAGGGAGCGGCGACCGCGGGGTCGCGTCGCGCGACCCCTGTGCGGCGACCAAGACCCGCGCCGCACGGGTCTTCGCGCGGCGGCCACCACAGGCCCTCGTGGCCTATCTGTGCGGGGACCGAGTGTCCGAGGCCGGCCCGCGCGGCTAAGCCGCGGACCGGCCGATCCAGGCCGGTCCAGCCCCAGGGGTCTTGCCCCCTCGGTGTTCGGACACACGTAATTTCCGCTACGGGTGTCCGTTTTGAGCGCCGTCTACGGCGGTGGGACCGTATTGATGAGACGGTCTTTTTGAGATGGTTTGGGGAATTTTTAATTCCCGAAACGAGGGGTCGCAGAGGCACGACGTGTCCTTAAGTTGAGGAGCATAATCCCCGAGATTCTTGTTTTGGACTGCGTGGACGCGTCCGACGTCCGTTTTGAGCGCCGTCAGTGACATTGGGACCCTGGCATCTAGGCGGAGGTTTCCAGGGTGGTTACGGGCGTTGATACCGAAGTTGTGGCATGGGCCCCACGACCCATCTTTTGAGCTGCGTGCAGCTAGTAGCAACTTTTTCCTCGGACGTCCGTTCGGGGCATGCGAGCAGCCGATGTTGGGTGTTTTTCTGAGGGCAACGCGTTGGCGCAGTCTTCCCGCTGTAATTCCGCATGATGGTGCGGGCCCCACGAGGGCCGTTTCGGGAGTTGACGGTGATTTCCAGCTTTATCACTGGGCGACCATTTTGGACAAGTGGATAGTCCATCTTGTGTGCTTTTTCGAGAGGATCGCAACGGTGCAATCCGTTCGTTGAGTTTCGGGACCGGGATGCGGGCCACACATGGCACCACCCGTGTGCGGTGCGCCGTGGTGCACCTTTTTCTCCGGATATCCATTGCACTCAAGTGAGTAGTGCTTTTGACGTGTTTTCCCGAGGGGATCACAATGGTGCGATGCGCCCGACTGTGTTCGGGGCCGAGGCTCAGGATCACGGGACGCCGTTCGGGCATGAGGCGGTGTTGGTGACTTTTTCGTCGGATATCCGTTTGAGGCGAGTAAGTAGTTGATCTCGCGTGTTTTTCCGCGAGGATTACAACTGTGCAATCCGTTTGGTTGTGCAGAGCCTCTTGCGTGATCTTGTTAAATGTGGAGCATGGAAGGTGCTCCAGTGGTGGTTCGCCCTACCTTGTTGTAGCAGACCCTTGGCGTGTGATCGTGAACTCTTGGGAGAGTGATATAATTGGTCCACGAGATGTGGTCGGCCATTCCTGGGCCTTTGAGGTGGAGTTGTTATGTCACGCCTTCGCGTTGACGCTAGGTGTCGTGTGCACGATAGCCTTTGGGCTGGGATGAGGTATACTCCGGGAGTATACGAGAGTGCTTTGAGGTACGTGTGGTTGTTTGTACCTGAGGATGTTTGGGAACTCATTTGGGGTTGACTTGGGGCCACACGTCGTGTGGGCCCTACGTGCGTGCTGAGATCTGCTTTGCATACTTGACCTCTTGCGACGTAGAGGGTCCCTCTGCGATCGTTTGTTTGACCAGCAGGGTGGAGATTTCCCCTGGCTTTGTGGTCGTTTGTTTGGCCAGCAGGGAGGAGATTTCCCCTGGCTCTGCGCTCGTTTTTTTGACCAGCAGGGTGGAGTTTCCCCTGGCCTAGTGCTCTTTTGTCTGACCAGCAGGGTTGAGCGGTCTCCCCCTGGTCTTGTGCTTGATGGTTTGGCCGACAGAGATGGTTTGGTTCCTCTGCTTCTTTGGCTGTGAGGGGTTTCAGTACTATGCGCTTTCACCGGACTGCGACACCATCTGCCACTATGGGAGTCCGTGCAGCGTGGGTGTTTTCCCCACTTTTTGGGATGAGGTGTCTTGGTCCGCTTCGACAGTGACTCAGTGGATTGGAGCGTGATCGCCTTGTGAGGCCTGGGGAGTTTCTCCCGTTGCTCCGTGTTCCCTGGTAGAGATTGTGGTTTCGGTGTGACAAACACTTTACGCGGGCACCGATCCTCTACCCAGGAGGTTGTTCCAGTAGGGCTGAGGTTGTTCCAGCAGGGCTGAGGTTGTTCCAGCAGGGCTGAGGTTGTTCCAACAGGGCTGAGGTTGTTTCAGCAGGGATGAGGTTGTTTCGAGCAGAGCTGAGGTTGTTTCGAGCGGGGCTCACCAGTGGGTTACCATCCAGTAGGGATGGCGAGTACAGTGGTGTTTACCGAGCAGTACCATCCAGTAGGGATGGCCAGAGCAGTTCCAGGATTACCTCCAGCAGGGCTGGGCAGTGGTCCCCGATGCCGGGCATACCTCCAGCTGGGCTGGGCAGTGGTCCCCGATGTCGGGCTTACCTCCAGTTGGGCCGGGAAGTGGTCCCCAATGCCGGGCTAACCTCCAGCTGGGCTGGGCAGTGGTCCCCGATGCCGGGTTACCTCCAGCTGGGCTGGGCAGTGGTCCCATCGCCGACTTTAGCCGGGTCTCCCTCTAGTGGACTACCCTGTTACGGGACTAGGCAGTGAGGCACCCGTCGACTCTCTGTGTCTCCCTGTAGTGGGAACCCGTTGACTTCTAGGGATCCTCCAGCAGGGCTGGGCAGGGGGTCGCCTGTTGAGTTTGAGCAGACCTCTCGACTGCGGGGCAGTGACGAGTTGTGGTTGACGTTCCCCCAGAACTCTCAAGTACGAGGAGCGCTTTCCCCCACTGAGACACGTCCTTGTGACGCGACCTAAAACCGTGTGGGCGAGTCAGTGCCGCCCAAAGCGGATAGTGTCGAGGTGTGGTGATTGAGCCCCTTGGCTTGTGGTTCGGGGTAGACGTGCGGGATGTTGGGCATCGATGGTGTTACTTCTGGGACTGTTGGCTACTCATTTCTTGGGCTGAGCTACGGGATGGAGATCCCCTTACAAGTTTGTTCGGGCTTCTTTGCAGAGCTTAAGGATATGTATATACCTTGTTTCTGGTACCCACTCCTTGGGTTTTGGCTGCTCTCCTTCCAGGAGAGGCGAAGACGTGCGGGGTATGCCACATGCTTTCCGTGTCTAGATTCTCGTGGTTGGATGAGTCTAATCTCATACTATAGGCAGTGAAAGCTCGATGGGAAGTGCATCTTCTCATCGTTCCTAGATCCTTTTGTTATGACGAGTCTTCTACGTTTCTCTTGTTGGGTTGAGCTGGAATCTTTACTTCACTTTCAGTTTTACTCCTCTACTTTTCCTGTTCTCTCTACTGCTCACCCTTCGGTACCTCCTTTGTTGCTCCCTCGAGACTTCGGGGTATCCTACTGAGTATTTTTATACTCACCCCTGCTTGGGCTTTGCCCGCACTTGGTGTGCCCTTGCAGACGATGGACAGGTGGAGCGTGACTTCAGTGGAGCGTAGGATCTTGGCAGCTTGGACCGCGTGCGGTGGTCGTGGCCGGGTTCCAGGTGGGAGACCCGTCAGCTGTTCCTTTTTGTTTACCTTTTGCCGAGTTGTGGCACTTTTTGGTTGGGCGCGTGTTTTTCCCCTTTTTCATTTTCAGCATTTTTCTTGTACTTGTAGAGGTCGATGAACTTTGTGGTATTTATATAGCAGTTACCCTTTCCTTTTCTTTGCTTATCTTTACTTTTACTCTGCACTGTTGCATTGAGTTTGCTGCGTGTGTGTGTACAGGTTCTTAGGCAAAGGCCTCCCTGAGTTATTGTGCCTTCGGCGCTGGTCGCCAGCCCCTGGCCTATGGAGGCGGGCTTGGGGTAGTTGCGGCTCGAGACCGGGTAGGGTCGGGTCGTGACAAAGTGGTATCAAAGGTGGTTCGTTCCTTGGGACGTTGTTCGGACGTCCCTAAAATAAAAGGAATTGGTTGGGATTTAGGGAAACAGTGTTAACGTGTCTCGAGAGCGGCTCTCAGGCCATGGAGTCCAGTGATGGTGCGTCGGCCGACGTATCCATTCACCAGGACCTTGATAACCCGTTTGTCGACTCGGCATGCTGAGACACTTGTTGCAGGGAAAATTTGTTTTTGCATCACATAGTACTGAGTCTTGACTGTCTTTCTTGAGTCATCTCCCCATCATTGTTGTTTTTGGTATATACATATATGCTCATCTGACCGCGGCACTCCTTGATAATTTTCAGGATGTCTCCACGAGGATAGCCAGCCAGGATACTATCTTTGGTTCGTGATGACGACCCTCTGAGCTATGCGGCCACAGTCCAGGACCCATCATGGGAGCCCCTTTCTCCGGGTGGGCCGGTAGCAGCATCCCCACCTGTTGAGCAGCAGGCAATTTCAGCAGAGCAGGTTGAGCTTGAGCGCAGGTTGAGTGCGCTCCGTGAGTTCCAGCGGCAGAGACCGCTGAGGTTCAGTGGTGAGCCAGACCCTCAGGCAGCAGAGGTTTGGATCAAGGTAGTGTTTCGCCTTTTCAAGCTTGTGCAGACATCGACATATCAGAGAGTGGCTTTGGAAGCCACCATTTTTTGTGGAGCAGCTTGGCGTTGGTGGAGTCTGGTGACTCAGTTTCTTGATGAGTCGTCACTTTCGTGGGGAGACTTCCAGTTGTTGTTTCGTGAGGAGTTTTGACCCTCCTTCTTGCGCTCTGTTCGGATTCTGGAGCTCCTGCAGTTTTAGTAGGGAGGGATGACGGTGGCCGAGTACGCGACAAGTTTTGCAGACCGTGCACACTTTTACCCGGACTTGGTCCATGACGACAACATCCGAGTGCAGAAGTTTGAGCAGGGTCTCCGCCGAGATATTCGCGTTGTCGTAGTACCCTTGGGAATTTCCACATATGTCGGGGTTCTAGAGCAGGCGCTGGTGACAGAGGGCTTCCTGTCGCGTTCTAGTGTTGGTGGTGGCAGCAGGCACGTTGGAGCCAAGACGTCTGCCGTAGCTAGTGGGCTTCGGCATGCAGGACCTCGACGCAGGTGGCTTTATGATAACCGGACTCAGGGACATGGTCGTACACCACTGTGGCGCCGGAGGGCACCAGTGCAGCCCAGATAGAGTCGGTGCTATGCTTGTGACGGCCGAGGTCACTTGGCACGAGACCGCCCGACCCGAGTTGCTAAGAGCTTCGGGAGGCAGCAGGCGCACCACCATGGCAGAGGCAGCACCGAGATCACAGTAGTGGCCAGAGAGGTGGTGCTAGCAGAGGAGCGGGAGGAGAAGGAGGTGGGTAACGACGTTGCGAGATCTCCCCATCACCACTAGGCGGTCCACGTCAGGCTTCGGAAGCTGACGGTTGGGACCACGGACAACCGCGAGCTTTGGATTTCTATTATCCTGCAGAGCATGAGGTGATAAGAGGTATGCTCTATAGCTCTTCTACTTACTGCAGTAGAATTTATAGACTGTGTGTGTGGAATGATTTTCTCCCTGTTCCTTGTTTGAGGTGTTACCAGGGTGACGCAGGGCGTCGGGTGTAACCCTGTGTTGGTAAGATAAAAGGTGTGAGACCTTTTCCTTTAGTCGATGGTGTTGTCTCCTTCGCCTTTTGAGCGTGTAAGAGAGCATCAACTATGGATCCTTGCGTGACCAGATATCCTTGGGTGTTTCACCATATGGATATTCTGAAGGAAGGAATCATCGGGCCTTGTTTCAGGTGCGGGCAGTGATTCCAGTCGCGGCGTGCGACATAGAGGTTTGGCCAGGGAGGTGAGCTACCCCCGAGGGCCTTCGGGCCGTTTGAGACCGTGCAAAGGGATGGCGAGGTACCCTACCGCCTTGCCCTAACCCCAATGTCGGGAGTGGGTGCACGACATCGGCAAGGGCCGACCCCGCATGAATAGATCAATCCTTTGGTCTATGTGCGGTGGCACAGAGCTGAGCGTGGGTTCTTCTGGGTATGGGAAAGCCAAGTGTGGGCTTAGTACCCTGTGTTGCTCCCTAGTTTTGCTTTTCGAGGACGAAAATATTGAAGGATGGAATGATGTAAGAACCTGTTTTTTGCTGTGAAAGACTTTGGAATGTTCTTGATAATATTCCAGAGCAGTGCCTTCAGACGGCGTGCGATTCAGAGCCCCGGAGTGGCCGGAATTAAATTTTCAGTGCATTCACACTGGAAACGCTAAATAAATGCAATAACTCCTAAACGGAGTTCTGGATCAGAGATCTGAGTGTACGGATGGGTCTGGAATGGGGTTTTTACCCTAGGAACGACATAAAACTTGTTGGGACGTGATGTTTGGACCCCTCGCCCGCTCCCGGAACGTTAAATGGATGAATAAATTAATTAATTTATTCGTTTAATGGTGAAACGCTAGTATCTCTTAAATGGTGACTCGGATTGGAAAACCGAGGGCATCGTTGAGTTCGGAGCATGCCGTTTACCCTAGAAGGGGTATAAGTTTCGCGAGCGCGAGTCGTCTGTGAAAAATGGCTCTAGGGGTGTCTTCGTAATTTAGCGGCTTCGGACGTTAAATTTTATAACTTTTGAACGGGATATTGGATTAAAATTCTGAGACCTCCGTTGTGCTCGGGAGGTGGTTTTTACCCTAGGGGAGACTTAACCTCGACCCTTCTAAGAGTTCGGGTCCGGGCCGACGGGCGGGTGGTTAAGCGTTTTCTATAACCCACCCTCCTCCCTCCTCTCCTTCCCCTTTCCCATGGCAGCCCCTCTTCTCCCTCCCCCTCCTCCATCTCCAGCGAGACTCTGGCAAGACAGATCTGGCGAGGCGTGGTGGCCGGCGGATCGTCGTGAAGCTTCGGGCGAAGCCCCGCGAGGTAGGAGTTTATCGTTTGCGTTTTTATTTCCCGCACCTCATTTGAAACTAATTTATACCCTTAAATTGTTGTTTTATTCTCGAACTAAGACCATGAATGCGTAGTAGATAAAATTCCCTTTTCAATGCATCTTTCGGATTCAAATTCTGAGCTCCGTGGCATCCGCAATGATCCGCCGAACTTTGCGGGTTTTCGGTTTCCGACAGGTTCGAGCGGCGGCGCGGCGAGGCCGGACGGCGCGGCAGGGGTGTCCGCGGGTGTCCGGTGGAGGTGCTAGGCACTGCAGGGGTGTCTGGCGGGGTGTCCGCGGGCGGCCACGGGTGTCCGGTGGAGTGCCTGGACGAGGCCGGGGCGCGGCAGCAGGGCGCTCGGGCGTCTGGCGGAGCTCCAGGCGAGGCACGGTCGCCAGGGAGCGGCGACCGCGGGGTCGCGTCGTGCGACCCCTGTGCGGCGACCAAGACCCGCGCCACGCGGGTCTTCGTGCGGCGGCCACGACAGGCCCTCGTGGCCTGTCTACGCGGGGACCGAGTGTCCGCGGCCGGCCCGCGCGGCTAAGCCGCGTGCCGGTCCAGCCCCAGGGGTCTTGCCCCCTCGGTGTTCGGACACCCGTAATTTCCGCTACGGGTGTCCGTTTTGAGCGCCGTCTGTGGAGGTGGAACCGTATTGACGAGACGGTCTTTTTGAGATGGTTTCGGGAATTTTTAATTCCAGAAACGATGGGTCGTGGAGGCGCAACGTGTCCTTAAGTGGACGAGCGTAATCCCCGAGATTCTTGTTTTGGACGGCGCGAACGCGTCCGACGTCCGTTTTGAGCGCCGTCAGTGGCGTTAGGACCCTAGAATCGAGGCAGAGGTTTCCAGGGTGGTTACGGGCATTGAGGCCGAAGTTGTGGCGTGGGCCCCACGACCCGTCTTTTGAGCTGCGTGCAGCTAGTAGCGACTTTTTCCTCGGACGTCCGTTCGGGGCATGCGAGCAGTCGATGTTGGATGATTTTCCGAGGGCAACGCGTTGGCGCAGTCTTCCCGCTGTAATTCCGCACGATGGTGTGGGCCCCGCGAGGGCCATTTCGGGAGTTGACGGTGATTTCCAGCTTTATCACCGGGCGACCGTTTTGGACAAGTGGATAGTCCATCTTATGTGCTTTTTCGAGAGGATCGCAACAGTGTGATCCGTTCGTTGAGTTTCGAAACCGGGATGTGGGTCCCACATGGCACCGCCCGTGTGTGGTGCGCCGGGATGCACCTTTTTCTCTGGATATCCATTGCACTCAAGTGAGTAGTGATTTTGATGTGTTTTCCCGAGGGGATCGTAATGGTGCGATGCGCCCGACTGTTTTCGGGGACGAGGCTCGGGATCACGGGACGCCGTTCAGGCGTGAGGCGGTGTTGGTGACTTTTTCGTCGGATATCCGTTTGAGGTGAGTAAGTAGTCGATCTCGCGTGTTTTTCTGCGAGGATTACAACGGTACGATCTGTTTGGTTGTGCGGAGCCTCTTGCGTGATCTTGTTAAATGTGGATCATGGAAGGTGCTCTAGTGGTGGTTTGCCCTACCTTGTTGTAGCGGACCCTTGGCGTGTGATCGTGCACTCTTGGTAGAGTGATATAATTGGTCCACGAGATGTGGTCGGCCGTGCCTGGGCCTTTGAGGTGGAGTTGTTACGTCACACCTTCACGTTGACGCTGGGTGTCGTGTGCACGATAGCCTTTGTGCTGGGATGAGGTATACTCAGGGAGTATACGAGAGCACTTTGAGGTACGTGTGGTTCTTTGTACCTGAGGATGTTTGGGCGCTCAGTTGGGGTTGACTTGGGGCCACACGTCGTGTCGGCCCCACGTGCGTGCCGAGATCTGCTTTGCGTACTTGACCTCTCACGACGTAGAGGGTCCCTCTGCGCTCGTTTGTTTGACCAGCAGGGTGGAGATTTCCCCTTGCTTTGTGGTCGTTTGTTTGGCCAGCAGGGATGAGTTTTCCCCTGGCTCTACGCTCGTTTGTTTGACCAGAAGGGTGGAGTTTCCCCTGGCCTGGTGCTCTTTTGTCTGACCAGCAGGGTTGAGCGGTCTCTCCCTGGTCTTGTGCTCGATGGTTTGGCCAGAAGAGATGGTTTGGTTCCTCTGCTTCTTTGGATATGAGGGGTTTCAGTACTGTTCCCTTTCACCGGACTGCGACACCGTGTGCGACTACGGGTGTCCGTGCAGCGTGGGTGTTTTCCGCACTTTCTGGGATGTGGGGTTTCAGTCGGCTTCGACAGTGACTCAGCGGATTGGAGCGTGATTGCCTTGTGAGGCCTGGGGAGTTTCTCCCATTGCTCTGTGTTCCCTGGTTGATCTTGTTGTTTCGGTGTGACCAACACTTTACGTGGGCACCAATCCTCTACCCAGGAGGTTGTTCCAGTAGGGCTGAGGTTGTTCCAGCAGGGCTGAGGTTGTTCCAGCAGGGCTGAGGTTGTTCCAGCGGGGCTGAGGTTGTTTCCAGCAGAGCTGAGGTTGTTTCGAGCGGGGCTCGCCAGTGGGTTACCATCCATCAGGGATGGCCAGTACAATGGTGTTTACCGAGTAGTACCATCCAGCAGGGATGGCCAGAGCAGTTCCGGGTTTACCTCCAGCGGGGCTGGGCAGTGGTCCCTGATGCCGGGCTTACCTCCAACTGGGCTGGGCAGTGGTCCCCGATGCCGGGCTTACCTCCAGCTAGGCTGGGCAGTGGTCCGCGATGCCGGGCTTAGCTTCAGCTGGGCTGGGCAGTGGTCCCCGATGCCGGGTTACCTCCAGCTGGGCTGGGCAGTGGTCCTGTCACCGAATTTAGCCGGGTCACCCTCCAGTGGACTACCCTGTTATGGGGCTGGGCAGTGAGGCACCCGTCGACTTTCCGGGTCTCCCTGTAATGGGAACCTGTTGACTTCTAGGGATCCTCCAGCGGGGCTGGGCAGGGGGTCGCCTGTCGACTTTGAGCAGACCTCTTGACTGCGGGGCAGTGACGAGTTGTGGTTGATGTTCCCCCAGAACTCTCAAGTACGAGGAGTGCTTTCCCCC
This sequence comes from Viscum album, assembly GCA_963277665.1. Lineage (NCBI taxonomy): Eukaryota > Viridiplantae > Streptophyta > Magnoliopsida > Santalales > Viscaceae > Viscum > Viscum album. The sequence goes on along the minus strand of OY728122.1, from coordinate 1,069,785,144 downwards.
ACCGAGATGCGTCCTTATGACGCGACCTAAAACCGTGCGGGCGAGTCAGTGCCACCCGAAGCGGATAGTGTCGAGGTGTGGTGATTGAGCCCCTTGGCTTGTGGTTCAGGGCAGACGTGCGGGATTCTGGGCATCGATTGTGTTACTTCTGGGATGTTGGCTACTCTTTTCTTGGGCTGAGCTACGGGATAGAGATCCCCTTACGAGTTTGTTCGGGTTTCTTGGCAGAGCATAAGGATATGTATATACCTTGTTTTTGGTACCCACTACTTGGGTTTTGGCTGCTCTCCTTCCAGGAGAGGCGAAGACGCGCGGGGTATGCCACATGCTTTCCGTGTCTAGCTTCTCGTGGTTGGACGAGTCTACTCTCCTGCTATAGGCAGCGAAAGCTCGACGGGAAGTGCATCTTCTCACCGTTCCTAGCTCCTTGTGTTAGGAAGAGTCTTCTACGTTTCTCTTGTTGGGTTGAGCTGGACTCTTTACTTCACTTTCAGTTGTACTCCTCTACTTTTCCTGTTCGCTCTACTGCTCACCCTTTGATACCTCCTTTGTTGCTCCCTCGAGCCTTCGGGGTATCCTACTGAGTATTTTTATACTCACCCCTTCTTGGGATTTGCCCGAACTTGGTGTGACCTTGAAGACGATAGACATGTGGAGCTTGACTTCGGTGGAGCATAGGAGCTTGGCAGCTTGGACCGCGTGTAGTGGTCGTGGCCGGGTTCCAGGTGGGAGACCCGTCAGCTGTTCCTTTTTGTTTACCTGTTGCTGGGTTGTGGCACTTTTCGGTTGGGCGCTTTTTTTTGTCCCTTTTTCCTTTTCAGCATTTTTCTTGTACATGTAGAGGTCGATGCACTTTGTGGTATTTATATAGCAGTTTCCCTTTCCTTTTCTTTGCTTATCTTTACTTTTACTCTGCACTGTTGCATTGATTTTGCTGTGTGTGTGTGTACATGTGCTTAGGGAAAGGTCTCCCGGAGTTATTGTGCCTTCGGCGCTGGTCGCCAGCCCCTGGCCTATGGAGGTGGGCTTGGGGTAGTTGCGGCTCGAGCTCGGGTAGGGTCGGGTCGTGACATGGACCTCCCAAAATACTAACCCAAGAGCCATTTAGAGGAAATCTAATGGAGTTTTTTCAATGAAGTGGAAATCAATTTAACTTATCACTTTCTACTAATTGTTTCTTTTAAATTCTATAAATATGTTATATTATTCATGAAATAATAAATTCACAATCCTAAATGTATTATAATATTTTTATAAACCATATTTTACATCAAATATGAACATAAATTATCACTCATGCGTACATATGACTTACCGTTTCCTCAAAGAGATATAGTTAGTTTTTCATCACAAACATTAAGGGATGGGTATTATGTTGGTTTTAATATTTATATAATATATTCATTATAATATTTTAATTTTGGAATGATAATATCAATTTAAAATTCTTACCATCTAATCCTTTTGGAATTGATAACGTCGTTAATGCGTACATGTAGACTAACAACTCCACGAAGCGAAATGATTCATTTTTAATTTATAATTTACATAGATGGAAATGAGTTTGAGTTTGATGAATATGAATGATATATATTATATAATATTGATATTTTAAAGTTGAGTTAATATTTACCTTTATTTCATTATATCTATTAAAAAATGAAAACAACGTTCAGGCTTACATATGACTTACTATCACCATGAACGGTGTAATTCTATTATCTAACCCTAAATATTATGAATGAATATAAATAAATATAAATAAATAAATAAATAAATATATATGTAATTAATACATATGATATTTATTCCATGATTAAAATTATACATATTATTTAACTTCGATCAAATAATAAGGACTAAAATTACTAAACCAAAACTTACTTGAAAAATGAAGAAATTATCTCTAGAAATAATTATTTTAATGATGAATTGATAATAAATAGGTGATAAAACGTTAAAATTAAATATAATAATTTTTTTGTTAAATATGATTATGATTAAAGAATAAAATTTATAATAAATATATAATTATTATAAATTATGTTCTAAAACTAATAAAGGAAGTTGGGTGTGAGGTAGTGGATTTTAATCTCACTTTTATTTCTATGAGACTCATACCATATTCATCACTTATTTCATTGATGTGGTGTATATAATGTATTTAATTATTATTATTAGGAATGTTATAGGTATTTAAATATCCATATAAATATATTTATTTCATGAGTCTTAGGATTCAAATGTTTCCAATGTTGTGAGGGGTTTTATGTTACAATCTCATTGTTTATTGAGATTGTTTATGATGATTAAATATTATGATATACCTATCCAGGTAGTCATGAAATTTATTATCCTTTAAGTATTTATTTAAAATACATGTTTTATATTCATTTTACTCAAATTTTATAATCAATATACCAAAAATATGTTTTTATGGAAAATAAAATTCATTTCTCTCTTTGGCCAAAAAACTTTTTCTTCTACATCCTTGTTTTCTAAAAATATTTTCAAGAATTTTTTACTATTATCATATGATTTTTTAAAGTCATTTTTACCCGTGGTTGATTTTTTACAATTTTTTTTAAAGAAATCATCACACCTTTTTAAAAATGAGGTAATTTTTTACTTTTGCAAAAAAATTATTGAAGGATTGTTTTTTTAAATTATAAGGCATGAATATAATTTCCCACCATAATAGCCATTACAGTTTCTAAATATTAATTTACATGATATAATGATTATTTTCATTGAAAATTATTTCATTAATAATTTTTAATTTTTTTAGAATTTAAATAAGTAATTTTAAATTGGAAAGATAATTTCCCTCAATAACATTTTAATGATATTTTGTTTCATCAATGAATAAAATAATCATTGTTTATTATGATTTACTGGGAATATGATCCATGGATACCATCATTATTCATTATTTGGTTGGTTTTTGGTTATGTTGGTATGTGGTTTAAGAACTTGTTTCCTTTTCCATGAGTTATTCTATGATGAAATGTTTATAAAACACATTTTTTCATGGGAATTGATATGATGTATGGTATATAATCTTGGGTCATACATATGTATGATTTTAATTATGTGATGTATGATACCTATATATACTTACAATGCATTGGGTAGATATTGATATCTCATGAGATGAACTAGAATATAATTGGGAGTGAACTCATTTTAGTAAGAGACTTTATCCACTATTATTGTCTTCGGAGTGAACCATGAATACTATAATGGTTTGAGGAGTGAACCTATTACAATAAAATAGTGTTAGGAATGGGAATTAACTAATAAGGAAATTATTTTCTATGATTATGTGTTAGATAAAATTCTATATCTTATTCCTAAATTTGTATCTCATGGATCATGTTCTATGATTCCTTTATGATTCATGTATTATGAACTACCATGATTTATTCCATGACTCAAGATTATGATATCTGATATTCTAATTATAGTTTTAAAATTATTATCTCATGTTATCATACCCTTTTTATTATATTATTCTTATATGATCCTTTATATATACCTTATTTACTCATATTTTAAATTAGAGCTCACCCTTTCTAATGTTTCATTTCCTATGTTGCGATGAAAGGTTTTATGTAAGATATGTCTAAGAAGGGTGATAATTATAATTATCTATGTGAGAGAAGATGAAAATCTCTCATGAACCAATTTTTTATGTTTCCATGTTTCCAAAGATATTTGACCTATATGATTATAGCATAGAGCATTATGTTATGTAAATAATATTATTATAATTTGATGTAATATTTATATATATAAAGTTAAGGCCCCTATAACTATAATTTCAGTTCCACATCAATACAATATCTTCAACCAAATCGAGTTACTCAATATCCTCTTCATACACTTGAACATTCACCCTAACCTATATGCCAAGGGTAGAGTCAACACATACACTGAAGTTCTTGCATTGGGTGTGAGTATATATCATAGTATTCACCAAAATTGGTTTCCCTATAATAATAAATTATATATATAAATTCATGTATGACATGAGATATAATATAATTTTAAAATAAATCAGAGAAAAACAATTACTCATTTATCTAGTAATCCTAAAAATAAAATAATGGAAAATTTGTTCTTTAATACTCAAAATAAATGAAACATATAAATTTGGTGTTTGTTTTCTTCATACTAACTAATCCACTATAAAAACCAATCAGATCTACTTTATGACATGATTTAAATTTAATAAGTGTAGCTATATTATTATTTATTGAACTAAGAGTGAAAACAACACCCACATCTGGGGAAAGAAAAAAACATTCTCTAATAGGATGAAAAAACATAACATAAAATAATAATTTGTGGTGATAAGTTAAGGAATGACATTTCCCATCCCATTTTGATTCAGGGTACCTCAGTACCCAACCCAAATTTAACTATAGAAACCATTAAAAATGACCTTTTCTTCAATAATTATTCATATATGGTCAATTTTATGTGATCCTAGTTGATTTATAAATATATTGTTGTATTTTTTGTCAATATTATTTTGGTTAGCTGTTAATTTCATTATGTTGGAGAAGAAGTTGGGGGATAAAACAAGTATCCACCCAAGGATTATATTGAAGCTTTTCCATTCTTAGTTGAAAAAAAGGAACATGATATGGATTCTTGGTAAACATCCATTTTAAAAAATATGTTTATTTCTAATCATTACGAAAAATAATTACAAGTGATCATATAAGTGATCTAGTGTAGTCTATATTAGTGTGCAAAAGAGAAATTTTAACTTCCAATATGTATAGATTATATAATAATTATTGAATGTAAATATATTACTAAAATTTGTAAGAATATTTCGGGTGTGTTACTATGGATAACTTCAATATTGTTTTACAACATCACTTGGATTAATGTGTGTGAATAGTATGGAGTGAATCTATAGTATACCGGAAGACGAAGTAAATTTAACTACTCGAACATGAGTAGTTTATATGTTGTAGTGTCATATAAATGTAATTGAACAGTTTTTAAAGATTTTGAATGGTCTTGAAAAAGATTACTATTTGATTAAGGATATTTGGAGAAGAGTAAAAGTGGTAGAGATTTAGTTTGATGGAGTTTGGAAATACTATACTAATTGAGAAAATTGTTATTATTCTCAGAGTATGAATTTGGATATCAATTCATATGAATTTGGAAATACATGACACTGAAAATTACTTTGTCTAAATTTTATGAAGTGCATAATAATTTATTTTTAGGACATATGAATTTGAATGTATTTTTTCAGAATTTACTGGTTTTTATGATTTTATAAAATTATTAATACTATTTAGTATTTGGTAAGACTTTTAGTGGACTTTCATAAGACTCCATTCTTTTTTATGATATTAAAATCTATAGGAAATGGGTTTGGATACCGCATAAGACTTAAAAATGATTAAAAAAAATTTCTATTCTACATGTATGACTTCATGAATATGTTACTATATAACTTTAGAACCAAATATTACTTCGTTACTTCATACAAATTTTGAATTTGTGAAAATTTAGAGAATATTTTGATTTGAAATTAATTTTTTCTATATTTTATATTTGAAGAAGTAATTTTATTTGGTATGATTAAAAATCAATTCATTCATGTTAAAAACATTATTGACCCTTGAATATTCATGATATAAAATTAGTTTTAGGATAATTAATCAGATTTTAAAAGGAAAAGATCCCTATTTGATATTTGGGAACTTAAAATGTGAATATTCATCAATCTATATTAGTAACCTAAATGGAGAATTAAATTGGGGGTTTTTTGAGAAAAAAATTAATTGTTAAAAACATACTAATAAAATAGGGATTTTATCACTTGATTAAAGTGTATGTAAAATTTTAATTGAGAAAGAAAAAGATCAATGTAGAGATGTTTTTGGGAAATTAGATTAAGCTGGAAAAGAAATTCTACTAGATTTTCAAAATAATAAACGAAGAAAGTAAATATGAAGATGCATGAGATAACATTTAATGTTCATAATGTCTTAATTAATATATTGATTATATATAGGCCTTAATTAGAGTAGTTGGAGCCAATAATAAAAGTTTATTATATATGGTTTATCATACAACCATGGAGGATAATAAACTACAAATTTCAATGAAGATATTTTTGAAGGTTAGGATATAATCGTATTTACTAGATGTAATTAGAAGGGTTGTGTTCTGCTGTGAGAAGATAAAATGAGTTGAAATTAAAATAAAGGTCATTTTTTTAAACTAATAGGATTCAAAAGTTGATGAGGTAAAAACAAAATAATTTTTGGGATAACCCCATAAACAAAAAATTTAGAAAAATTAAAATGGGGATCATGACATAACATTATTTGAAGTTACTCTAAATATTAAAATAGAGATAATATAATACTATTAAACTATGTATAAAAAGAATAATATGAATGAAGGAGAAATGTCGTGTTCATGTATGTTAAGAGTCTGTGTGCAACAAAGAACAAGGAACTCTCGATGGAGAAGAAGCATAAGCGAATATTGATCTTGTTCCACTAAAGTAAAGACAATTTTGGTATCAAAGATAAAGAAAAAAATAAGATCCTATGAAAGATATTATTTGAAAATCTTGTGATGAATAAAAGAAGGAGGATCTATGAAAAAACTAACATTCTAAGTATATTTCTAATCATTGGTGTTGATTATTTCATATGTTATGGACATTATAGATTCAAGATGATTACAGGAGCACTGATTGTTGATAATCTAGAAAAATTATTTGATTATAGATCTAGAACTAATCATAAAATAGAGATTGAGTTTTAAGAAGGTATTATTGTGGAATTAGAATCAGTCATATATTTTTTTTTGTGAGAGGAAGAAGATCTATTCCATGGATTCAGTTAGATTCATAAGATAATCAGGAATTCACATCGAAAAGGGATAGAAAGAAAATCTTCTATATACACAATGATAAGTTATGGAACATATGTGGTCCAGAATATATATAAAAAACATAATTTGAATATGCGACTATAATTTCAAGATAGGTTTATGTAATTCCAATGAGTTGTATAAATGTTTATGCATATTGGGACTCTATATAGGTATGGGAAGTACTATCCTATTATAACTAGAGTTATATTATATTAGAGAATCAATTTTTTGGGTGAATAACCAATCCAAATAATTAGTAGCACTTGTAGAAAAACATTGTTGAAATATTTTTGTTTTTATTCCATTATTTACTACATTATTTGGGTTAGTATGTGAGATAAAAAGTTGAGAGGATTGAGACTGTAAGTAGTTGAAGAAGTTAAATTGAAAAATAATAATTTCTAAAAGGTGATATGTAATTCATATCCAGATTAGTGGTCCACCGATCATTGGGAAAAAATTGTTATCTTATAAAATCAAGGTTACCTTTGAAAATATCTATGATACCTATGATTTTTATTCAAATTGATAAAGAATAATTTTGGGGTGTCTGAAGAATAATATAAGATGAAGAATTCTATCTCTATTTAAATTGAATAAAAAATGGATGTTTTATAATACTTCTATTAATAGACAAAATAAAAAATAAAATAATGAAAAGAAAAATATAAATAAAGAGACGGATCCACTAATTATTTAAATTGAAAAAATTTATTTGTGGAAAATTTTAATTTTTTTTACAAATACCATTTTGATGATTTACGTATAAGCTATGGAGAGTCTATAGATAATGAATCAATAAAAACTATTGAATAATTCTACTCTTATATTATAAATTATTTTAAGAAGGATACTACTAAATTTTTAACTTATATAGTGAATTTTTATAAGAATTATTTTATGATAATTATCAACTAGGGATGGATGATGATGCAATGGAAGAGGAAATGGATTAAAAAGTTGGAAGATGCAATAATATATCAAAACAAGTGAAATATAAAGGAAAAAATATTTCACTTTTAAATGATACCATTTCATGGATTTATAAAAAACTAAAAAGATCATTTTTTGAGATGGATATGTTTAAGGCTTCTATTATAGATGTATTCCATACAGGATAAAATCTATAAAAAGCCACTGTGAATGATAAATATGTACAAATAGATATATAAAATTAGTAAAAGAGCTTAAAAATTCACTAATAAATGGATGAAATATGCATTATGATATGGTTATGAAGATAAAACGATTTCTAGGGGAAAGGATTAAATCCATTGATCTTGAGAAATATTCCCTCAACAAGAAATTATTATATTATATAGAAAAATTGAGAAATCTAGAAACTCCAAAACCTAATTCCTTCTAAGATTCTTGAAGGAGAAGTTCAATAACATGTACTTTAGATAATATTATTTCCTCTAAGAAGGATTAAATTAGTGGAGATAAAATAATGATACATCTCAGAGATTCATCTATTACATGTTCATTGAAAAAGTTAACCCAATATCATAACAATCTAGGTATTACAAAATATTTTTTTAGAAAAATAGTGCAGTGAAAACATCAAAATCTATGAAAATATTTATTAGTAATTTTTTTTAGAAACCCAAAAAATCTATGAAAATATTGGTTGGATTCCCATGGGGGGTTTCATCCTCCCCTAGGGTTTCTTCCACTCGCGATGGAGCGCCGCCTCTCAACACCTACTTATTTATCATTCTTTCCCTTAATTCTATGTCATTTCCATCATTGGTTACTCCTCATACCCATTCTCTAGAGTTTATCTATCTCATTTGATTTCTATGGCTTCGGGAATGCTTCTTCAAAGGTGAGTGGTTCGTGGCGTGTTGGCTCTTCCTCAGCTACCTATTCTGCACTATAATATCACAATCAGGTGCTCCCTTCTAGGTCAGACTGGGAGCGTCCGATTCAAGGAGTTTTTTGGGCTTCGCACTCCGGCGGCCATGGTTCTACAAGCATCTCCTTCTTTTAGGGTTTTGACCCCCTTTCCTCTTAAATATCTGTTTATTCCGTTTTTTCCAAGGGGTTAATCCTCAGTTCTATTCTGTATTTGGTTCCATGCTTCTATGTGGAATTCAGGATTTTTGGATATTTTTTTTGTGTTTTTGTAATGGGTTTGGTCCAATTTTAAACTCCTTCATGGTGGATGTGGGTCATCATTGTGTTGTATTTGGTTCATGTTTCTCAGGCGGCTCACCAGTTATGGATTTTGTTCAACGGTGGGGTGGGTTATGGTGGTGTCTCAGATGACACAAGTGTTATTTGGATAGGGTTTATGTGGATGGAGCATCAAGATGTGCCTCATGTGGCTCCTGTTTTAAGTCCGATGGTTGTTGAAAACGTTGGTCCGACATCTCCTCTAGCACAATTGTTGTTTCGAGGTTGATTGTGATGGAATAAATAGTGTTGGATTTCTTCTATGTCGACGGTTCTAGGACTTATTTCTATTGTTTTGGCCTTTCATCGCCCATTTCATTCTCTTCTCTGGATCCATAATTCCCTTGCTCTCTCTAAGGTGGAGCTGCATAGATGAGTTCAAGGCTCTTTGGGATTTGAGTTTGAGTGGGCGGCTTCAAGGCAATGATAGTGGAGACGAATTGTTTCTCGACGACATGGATTTTTTCGGCTCTGGTGTTGATGATGGTGGTGGTTGCTAGTGTGTGACTGATGGTGAAAGTGGGACTTAGGCCAGCTCATGGTTTGAGTATGGTTTTGTTTGATCAGTTTTAATTTTGAGTTACCAAAATTTTATTTCCTTTGAAATTTGAATTTGCAATGGGTGGATCTTGTAGTGGTTGAATTTGTAATGTTTGGAGTTATTTTGGTTCACACTTATCCTATAATGGTGTCATTTGAAAAAAAAATATGGATTGTATAGTAAATAGATAATAAGGATATTTTTTGGTTGTTGTTGGTGTTTCTAGCGGTTTCGGCATATGACCATTGTTTTTTTGGTATAATATTTTAATATATGGAATTTATAGTTGTATTTAACTCAATAGGAGTTACTAAAATAAAAGGAAAAACTTTTGGATAGAAACATGAAGCATAATAAGGAAGAATCTATTTTATAAGAATCTATTTTTATTTTTGTGATAATTTATATTAATTTTATATGGAAAGTGGTTACTGATATGAGGAATTTTGGTACACACAAAATTAACAGAATTTTCATTCTAACGTGAAGATTCCATAATAATAAAATAAATAACGAGTTGATGACAAGTATTCCTTGAGCAATAAATAAATAACGAAAGTTATTTATAATTTCACTCCAAAGAATATACTGATGAAAGATAAGAAACATTTCACCCAAGAAAATGGAAGATAATTCTATTTTGGTAGAAACTTTCACATCATGTATCATTGAAAAATGGACATGAAGTTCAAATTTCTAGGTATCATTCTTGAATAAAAAATTGAACCAATCAGTGAAATGTACCAGAAGACTAGCATGGTGGATGAAATCAAAGATGAAAAATTTAATAATTATCAAAATAATCATAACTCAATAATTAATGAAATTATGTGTGTAAGGAGAAAGTATCTTGGGAATACTCTATATAAGTTCATAACTATTTTTCAAAGAAATATGTAGATATTTAATAATAAATAGAAAAAACCAATGGATAATTATGCTAATATTACTACTATTAAGAAGGATAACACACTATAAAAGAATTTTGGGAAAATTATTAAAGAGTTTTCGATCATATGGACATATCAAATATAAAATTATAATAAATTGGAGTAATATAAAAAGAAAAAATGTTCCCTATTTTCTTAAATAAATGATCCTATTCCTACAATAATTAAATCTAAGAAGAAAGTGTAATCTATGATTTATATGGGAGAACAGATCTAGAAATCTGATGAGATAATATTTTTCATAATATTTTTAGGATTTTAATTAATTTATGTCATTGTTTTCAATTTTATAATCCCATGTTTTCATTAATAAACTCATTATTTGTATTTATTTCTTATGTGTTTTTATGAATAATAAATTAAAGGACATAGAATACATGTTTTATTATTATTAATTATTATTTCTATAGAAATTTTAGGAAAATTTAGAAGATTGAAATTATAAGGCAAAAAAATGGTCCAACCCATGATATCACTCGGCCAAGGCTAGAAAGCCATTTAACCGGCCCCATAAGGGTATTCCGGCTATGCCCAGTCTCAAGAAGGACCACATGGGTGGCATATAGAAGTATGATAAGCACATGAGCACACCGTTGTGTGGGGAATGTGTCCACATGGTGGTGGGAATAAATAATCACCAACACGAGGATGTGGACAATGACACAGGGGGTCCTTTAGTCCCCATATAACTTTTCAGAGGGTTGAGGGAAAAATGACATTTTAAGAGGAGGAATCCTCTCTATTGTTTTTTTGGGACATTACCATCACATGGGAGATATAAAATTATAGAAAAAATAAAATGAATTTTCACCTTGCTCATGTGTCTTCCTCATCCAACCCAACAACCTCTCCACCTCACTCACAACCCTCATGTCTGCTACCTATGAACCACCTGATCACCAAGATATTCCATCAAAAACCAACATAGAAACCACTAAGTAAGATCTTCCTTGAAACAAAATACACTTAAACAGACCATAGTTTCCTTGGATAACCATTAGAGCATGTGGAAACCATGATAAAGACCTAAATAGTTTAAGAATATATGCATGCTGAAGAAGGAGAACTTACTAACCACTTACATTTCAAGACCCACTATATCACAACTATGTCTATGTAGTGTAGTGTCATAGGGTGTCTATATCAGAAAATAAGCACTATACTATGATTGAACCACTGAACTATAGAGACATATTCATTGAAAATAATAAGGTGGACATTGTGGTGTCATTAATGATTCTATTCCACAACCATTAAGAAGATAATTATAAAAGTACACACTACACAGTAAGACCTCCACAACAACATGGAGGGTGAAAAAATAAAATATTCAAGGAAAAATTAATAATAAGAGCTGCATATTTGGGCCTTTTTACTACACCATTTCTATGCATCCCATGCATGGGTTGCACCATATCTATATCAACAAACTGTAGGGTGAAGTTTCCAAAAAAAATAAATGCCTGATATCATCGGGCTTTCATTGGTGCTATAGGATTTCCATGGGTAATTTTTGAATAAAAGATAAATTTGGGTACTCTCCACCCACAAGGATAATTTATCACTCCCTTAAAATAAGGAAGAGATATGTGATTTTAATTGAAGTCAAAGTCAAGCACTGGGAGATACATTGTGAGAAAAAGATATTCCAAATTTCAAAAGGATAAAACTTTTATTAGGAAAAATCGATTCCAAAATTTAAATAAAGAGAACTATGACACAAAATATGGAACACTATTTCAATACACAGAGGATCCTGGACCTAGAGGGGGAACCTATAATAGAATTTCACCATGCCAATGGAGGTTCCACAACTAACATACGAGTTTAAGTGGGAGATCTCAACCCAACATCTTAAATTAGTTTAGGGGACGAGTTTTCTCATAAATATTGGGATTATTAATTAGTATTTCCATTTTCTTTTAAATGTTTCTATTCACAGTGTAATTATAAGTTCTTGTCTTATTGTGAAGGAAATATGAATCTGTTTTTTATTTTTTTGGAAAAAATTTATTTTAGAAATAAACCTACATTCTTCTCCCTAGAAAATTTAATTAATCCATATTAATTGACATATTAGTCATCGATATCTAATTATTTAGGGGAGAGGTGATATTGATAAAATAGGATGAGTACCAACACTTAAATTATTTTCTCTTTGAAATTAATCAAATCATATTCTTTAAGTGAACAACAAAATTAATGACATTTAAGGGTACAACCCCAAAGTTGAAAAGGTAAGTGGGTGACTGAAATTTGACCTTAACTTCATCTTTTTTTATAGGTTTAAACACCATTCATATAAAATTTTTATTGGAAACCATAAGAGAGAAGCTGACTAAATTAGATAACACTAGTTAAAAATGAGATAAAATTCTAGTTATCCCAATAAATATCATAGATAATGAATTTTATAGAGAAACATCCTCAATATAAACTCACCTCCCTTCATTAAATTTTATTTATTTTTATTCAGTACAAATACTTAACTTGATTAGATATGTAATTTATTTTTTATTAAAATCATGGAAATGAGATAAGATATTGAAGTGAGATACCCTTTTCCACATGGGATCGACCTCGTATCATCACTATTCTACTCCAAGTAGTTAGTATAGTTGTGTTTTCAAAAATTAATATTTTTAAATCACTAATATAGTTAATGAAACTATCAGGAAATGTCACAAACATTCATCCTTTATTGGGACTAAGTGTTTATACATTCAATACTTATAAAAATATTTTCACCCTCTATTTTCCATTTTATAATTTTAGATTAGGTTCTTCTCATTTTTGTTTTATTTTATGGTTTTGTAGTTTTTTTTTCTGATTTTAGGAATTGGGAAAATGAAAGCCCACATAAAACTGAAAATTGAGATTTCCAACCTCTCATAACTAATGGATGAACTCAATAGGAGAATTCAAGTCCAAGGTTGAGAACTCCAAGATAAACCATTGTAATCACAACCTCACCCAAATTTAGAATTTTATCTATTCATCATGGAATTAGATTTCCAAGAGGGACTATCACTCCTAGAGGGCCTACCCAAATTATCCAGAGTATATGAAGAAAACGAATATGTCCTACTTGAATAAGAATTAGAAGTAGAAGTAGAAGAGAAGGATTTGAGAGTTGTGGAACAATTTGATAACATTATTGACATGGTGGAGAAGGAATATCCAGAAACATATAAACAAAAAGACCCTATAAAGTTAATTTTAGTGATACCCAAAGAAGAAAATGAAGAAGAAAGGGAGGAAGGTTAGCAGGTTTTGAAAAAATTTATTTATTTCTTTCTCACACATATCTTTATTTTGGTTAACCCCTATAATTAAAAAAAAACGGAATAGGAACCCTCCACTGTTGAAATAGATTACTATGGGGAGGAGGAAGAGCATGGGGCTACTAAAATTTTAAATTTTACTTTTGAAATTATGGAAGAGCAAGCCCATAAAGAAGAATAAATGATGTTGGCTAGTGAAATATTAAAGTTGAATATAATATTTGAAGAGAAGTGCACCAAAATAAGAAATATAGGAGTGGAATAAGGTTTGGAAAACCCAAGATATTTCATTCCTAATTGAGGGGATGTCCACTAATTGGTGCATTCCTAAAAAATATGAAGATGATATTACAAATAGGAGGAAGGGTAAAAGATCTAAACCAGATTGTGAACAAAGGAAAATTGGTTCAATAAGAGACGGTTTTTTTTATACCATACTCCTAGTACATGATGCATAAGGTAATTTAAATCTCTATAACATTACGAAAATCTATTTTTTTTAGTGGAAACCCATTTTTTATTTACTTACATTATTAGATTAATATTTCAATTTATGTTGTAGTGAAAATGCCTCCCCATCATTATTTTTTAACATAAAATGAAATGGTCTTTCACATTCACTATTTTAATTTTCCATGTCTATGAAGCCCCTTGGAACAAGGAGATACTATAGTTAAAAGGGAAAAATAAGAAGATAGCTTCAATTTTAAAGGTGAGTGAGCTTTAATTTTCAATAATCATACTTATTATCCCCTATTTCTCAAAAATATATTTTTTAGTTTAAATGAAATAATAGATGGCCATAATTATATTAGTGATTAATTTTGATCAAATATACTTAGTATTTTTATAGAAACCACAATATTATATGTTTTAGTTTCAAAAATATTAGAAATTGAACATGTTATAAGGGGGATTAGATGATTAGAGTGAAACATAGGAATTTTAAATCAATAAATCATTATTTCTCTTTAAAGTATCACGTTGATAAAAATTCCCTTCCATCTTTCATTATTTAATTTTCATAAATTCATATTGATTGATTTATTATTAAAACACATGAAAATATTTATTATATTAACATTTCATGCTGTTATTATCGAGATGTTTCTAAGATAGTTTTTTCAATAATTCTTAGTAATTTTTTGAGAGGACAAGGTACATGTCACCTATTAGGATCTTATTTTGAACTTTTAAAAATGATAATTGTACGAATTCACTTAAAATATTATTGATGAATTTTTATTTTAGTTAAACATTATCCTTGAGACCTACATTACATTTATCTTCCTTTTATCCCGTATAAATTATAAATGAAATTTGATAAGAATAAGGCACATTTAATGCCAAAATATATATTCCTACCCTTACTCAAATGATTACATAATTTTATATTTCTTAGTGTATGGCATAGATGGATTTAATGGAAAAAGGTATTTTCATTCTTGAGAGAATATGTTGTGGTATGTCATTGGATTTTGGGAAGAAGGTTCATGTTTAACTTCGCTATTATCATTTTTCTTACCTCAAGAAAAAGTAAAAAATGAAAATAAATTAAAAAAATGATGGTTGAGTAATAGAGGGTCCAAAATCACCATAACTTGACCAATTATTTTCATCATTTGGGGTTGGGTGATGGATATGAAACCTTCCCTAAATAATTTTTTTACAAATTTAAAAATAAAACTTTATAGGGTTTACTCATTCATTGTTTTTATTTTGATCATGGAATTACATAATCTTGGAAATTATGGTGTAAGATGTCACTTTTTGATGAGAAAATTTTCATTGTATTTAATTTTTTTATTATGCTTAATACATAGAGATAAACCTCCCATTCAAGACCGAAATGTTTTATTCAAAAATTTCTTACCACACTTAAGCCTAAAAATCATATGATCCTAATTTTCAAATTCCACTTGATATTTAATGTTATTTTCCCCTAATAAGTGGAGAATGTAGATAATTTTTAAATTCAGAATTTTTTTGTATATACTATTATTAGGAAAAATACACATTTTAAATTTAACTTTAGTGATGAGAGAATAAAAAATGGTGACATAGATTACAACTTGGAATGTTTATGACAATGAAATTAAATACATGAATGAAAGAGATGGTAGGGCCCATAATTTTTACTAATAATTTGAAATGAATTGTCTATAGCTATGGATTTAAATAATTTTTTTAGGTGACTCTTTAAATATCATTTCCCCCATTGACAATTTCATCATTTCATTAATTTTAAATTTTAAATATTTTTTGAATGAGGGTTTTCTTTTTAATCTATACTGGAGATACATGATTGAGGAAAATAATGATTTATGTGTGGGGAATTTGATGAACTATTATTTTGTATACATTTTTAATGATTTTAATTAATTTAAGTTATTATTTTTAATTCTATAATACACATGTTTTAAATAATAAATTTTTTTTGGGTATTTTATTTTCATATGAATTATTTAAAAAAGAAATGAAAATATATGGAATACATGTTTTATTATTATTAATTACTCTTTGTGTCTGATTTTTATAAAAAATGGAGAATATTTCAAGGGTTATCTAAAAAATGGGCCAACTTATGCCAACCCTTAACCAAGTCCAAAAGGCCACTTAGTATGCCAAATAAGGTCATTTTGGCCAAGCGCAGCCTCAAGATGGACTACATGGGTAGCAAAGAGGAGCACAATAGGCACAAGAGAACACTAACACATGTGGAACATGTTCACATAGTGGAGGGAGGGAAGGATCACCTACATGAGGAGGTTCATGGTAGAACAGGGGGCCCTTCAACTACCATATAACTTGTCGGAGGGATAATGTAATAGATTTATCTGTTAAGAAAATGAAAACTCTTTGAGGTTCTGATATGGGACTTAAGTGTGACATGAGCTCTATGAACTTATATAAATGACACTATTTTTCCTCTCTCACACTTCATCCTTATCTGACACACCACCCTTCCATCCATTCTCACCACCCTCATGTCTCTTACCTCTACACTACCAGAAAACTGATCCAAGCCACTGAGAACCACCATTTACACCAATGGAGAAGCTTAGGATTGATTGAAACTACACTACCATATCCGATATTTTCTATGGATAAACATTAGTTCCTGGGGCAAACACTATGAATACATAAATAGATGAAGAAGGATCTATGCATTCCAACTGAAGAGAGATGACTGACCACTTCCATTTTGAGACCAACTATGTTGTAGCTAATAATATATTGTGTGGTGGCCTATAGTTTATGATCCATCAAAGAATCATTTCATCATAATTGAACCACTTCCCTGTGAGCCCCACTGATTGAAAATAAGAAGAAGTATTCCATGAATTTTTCTAACATATTGAACCATATCTAAGAAAAATAGAATTATACAAGTACATGATGCATCGTCACACCTACACTATAATGTAGAGAGTGAAAAAATGGTAGTATCATTAAAAAAATAATAAGATCTTTGTTCGTAGACCTATTCACTATGTTGTGGCTAGGTATTCCTTTCATGGGCCACAATACAGCCATATCAACCCCGTCATTGAGTGAACATTTCAAAAAACATAAATTGCTATATCTTCAAGCATCTATAGCTATTATAATCTAGTCATATGTTTTTTTAAAAAACTTTATGTGGGGTACTCACCACCCCATAAGGATATCTGATCACTTTATTAAAACAAGTTAGAACATAATGGTTTTAATGGAAGACATATTAATGTGTTGTGAGATACACAACTTGATAATGATATTCTAAATTTTAAAAGGATAAAAATTATATTGGGAGAAATAGATTGAAAAATTAAAATAGTGAGAACTATATATATAAATAGGGGAAACTTCTATTGTGCACAGAGGGCCCCTGACCAAGATGGGGAACACATAATTGAATTTCAGCAGGCCAGATGAGATTGAACTACTAATATAAGAGGCTGAGTGGGAAATCACCACATGACTTCTAAAGTGAGATTTTAGGAAGATGGTTATCATCAACCATGAGGATTCTCAATTAGAATTTCCATTTGACTTTTATTTTCTCTTTTCATAGTATAATTATTAGTGAATTTGTTAGTGAAAAAGTAATTGGAATGTGTTTTTATTTTTTGGAAACACATTTATTTTAGAATTAACCCTCAATTCGTATCATTAAAATAGTTAATCTATGTATATTAATTGAGAGAGTAATCATAGAAAACTAAATATTCATGGGATACGTGATATTTATAAAAGAATATGTATAAAAATACTTTAATTAGTATCTCTTTGAACTAAATCAAATCATATCCATTAAATTAATAGATAATGTAAATAAATTTAAATGATGAACTTCAAAGTGGTAAACAGATGTGGGAGAGTGAGATTCAACCTTAAATTCTTTTTTTTATTGATTTTAAACACCATGAATCTAAAATGTTTATAAGAAAAATCTATAGGGGATTTAATTAAATTAGATATTACTAGCTAAGTTTGATAATAAATTCTAGTTAGCCAAATAAATATCATGGATAAATAATTTTAAGAAAAATCATGTTCAATATATAAGTTGATTCCATTCATCCTATTTTATTATTTTTGAATAAGTCCATCCACTTCTCTCAATTAGTTTATTAATTTAGTTTTTAGTAAAATCATGTAAATATTCACAGCCCTAGAGGAATTATAACCCTTTTACTCATGGGATGACCCCGCCTCACGATTATTATACATCATAGTCGTAAGTATAGTTCTGTTTTTATAAATTTTTACTTTGAAATAATCGTGATAATTATCAACGCTCTTGGGTGACGTCAAAAGATGAATAAAAAGGAATCTTACAAAAATATAGAAACCTTAGACACTAAAAAAATATAGTTTATGGGTTGAGAAACAAGTCTCAATCCCAATTATACAAATAAAGAGATGATAAAATTCTACCATATTCCCATACTAAACTGTTTGGATTACATTGAATATAGAATTAAAGATAGAGTATGAAAAAGAAGAAACAATTAAGTTTTTGATACTTTTATAGTTAGTATATACAACCGTAATTGAAATTTCAATTTTTATTTATTATCAATTAATATTAGACATAAATTGGTTTCAGTAATTCCTGGAACATGTCTATGGAAGAAAATTTCCATGGTGAACGAATATTAATAGAACAACTTAAGGGTAAGCTATAAAATGAGTGAAAGATATAAAATGATAACATTTTTTTAATATGTAATCATTACACACACTAAAAAAATCAGGTTATGATGTATTATTTTCACTCTTTAAATCACTTCTTTGTTAATGTTTAGTTATATTATAAAAAAGGAGTGATTTTTAGACAAAATGTGGGGAAAATTACTTGAAATTTAATGTTTTAATGAGTTTTATGAATTTGAGTGAATATTTGTAACATTAAATGAATTTATAATTATGAAAACCCTAATGAAGTGAATTTAGGATTGATACTACATTGAGAAATGAATATGGAAATATTTGATTCTTGAGTAAAATCACTCTTATTTTTTACACTAGATTAACCGATGTTGAATTAGAGATTACATAATTTAGGAATTTTTATAAGAAATTTATGGTTCCTTCCTTATGTAAATAAAGTTTAATATGAAATGGGTTAAGAAGTTACACTGACCCAAGGGGGGAAAATAACTTTCCTCATATGTGCCCTTATAAAAAAGAGGAGATATTTTTTTACACATTGAATTTATTTTCAATTTGGGGGAGTATTATTAAGTTGTCTTTTGTTTTAAAGTTTGTATTGTAAAAAATCCAATGAGGTATGTTGATGTTCCCCTAGTAGATTTGTGAAGAAATTTCTTTATTTTTAAATGTTTTGTTCGTTAGTTATCAATGTTATTGTGTTGGAGAAGAAGCTGGGTGATGAAATATGTATCCACCTAAGGAATAGATTGACGCTTCCCATGGAAATTTTGGAAAAGGAAACATGAAATGGTTGATTTGTGGGAATAATTTTGAAAAAAAATTAACTTTTGGGCTGAAATTGTTGACAATGATTGAAAAGTGCTAATGGAAGATCTTCAATGTTATCAATAATAGTTAATTGAAGTGAAATTAAAGTTGGTTACAAAATGATATTTCATACATATGAATTAATGTGAGAATATTGGTAAAATTTAAAATAATACATTTGGTTTTTTACTGTTTATAGATAAATAATTTTTGATACATTACATAGAAAAATGTGTATAGATAGTTTGGAGTGAAGTTGGAGTATAGAGGATGTAGAAGTACTTGAGGCTACTCAAACATGAGTAGTTTACATCTTATCATATCTTGGGAATGGAATTGACAAGTTATAAAATGTTTTATATATTCCCAATGGTCTTGAGATGGTTTTTTATTTGATTGAGGATCTTAGAATAAGAGTTGAAGGTGTTTGTTTCAT
The DNA here is from genome assembly GCA_963277665.1 of Viscum album. NCBI lineage: Eukaryota > Viridiplantae > Streptophyta > Magnoliopsida > Santalales > Viscaceae > Viscum > Viscum album. The sequence goes on along the minus strand of OY728122.1, from coordinate 1,069,764,861 downwards.
GTTTAATGAAGTTTTAAAGTACTACAAAAATTGAGAAAATTTTCAATGTTCCCAATGTATAACTTTTGTTGTCATTTTATATGAATTTTGGAAATGTAAGACTTTGATTATTACTTTATATAAATTTTATGAAGTTAATAAAAATTTATAGTTTGGGTGTATAAATTTGACGGTATTTCAAAATACATAACTGGTTGGGTATGAATTTATATAATTTTATAAAACTATGGATTATATTGTAAGACTTTGAGTGGATTCTTGTAAGAATTTGAGATTGTTTAAGAATTTCAATGTCTTATAAAATTAGAATGGGTACTTTATAATACTTCAAAAAAATTATTAAATAAGTTCAATTCCATGTGTATTGCTTTATTTTTTAGTTTTTTTTATTACTTTGGAATTGTGTATGTATTAATTTTTACATATGGTTTTTGACTTAGAGAAAATTTGAGCTTTAGTAGACTAAAATTTCATGTTTTACTGATTTAATATCCATAGAAGTAATTTTGTTTGGGATGATTCAAAAACTATTCATTCATTTTGAAAACATCTTGAATCCTTAAAGATACATGATCCAATCTTGGTTTGAGGATGATAAAATTTATAGAAGATAGAGAATATCCCCGATTCATATTTAGGAATTTTAGATTAGAATACTTGGAATCTATATTGGTGATTTGAATAGATAATTAAAAAAGATGTTGTTGGAGTTAACTTTAATTATTTAAAATATAACAATCAAATAATGATTCAATGGTTGGATTTAAGAGAAATGATGTTTTAATTAATAAAGAAGAAGATATATGTAGATATGGTTTTTGTGAAATTAAACGAAACTAAAAAGGAAGTGATTCTAGACTATAAAATCTTAAAATAATGAAGGTAAATATTAAGAAGAATGAGATGAGATTTAAATTTCTAAATATCACAAATAATATTATGATTTTAGCTGGGATATAGTTATGGGGGTTGGATTTGAGATGTAAGGGTTCCACTATATAGTTTCTTATACAACCTTAGAGGCTGATAAAATGAGGATTTTAGTGAAGAAATTTATGAAGAGTTTAAGAGAAACATAACTAATGGTAGCATTTGGATGTTTTTGTTTCATCTATGAGTAGGAAAAAGAGTATAAATGACCAAAAGGGTATTTCTGTAGTCTAACAAGGTATAGTAGTTGAGGAGACAAAAATAAAATGAGATCATTAGATAAACCCACATAAAAAATGTGAGAAAAAGGAAAATGATAATCACAACACTTAATTCATTATAGTTTTTATATATTTTATAATATTAATAATATACTAATTGTGGAATATCTATAAAAATAATTCCTTGAAAGAGAGATAATTTTTTTTTGTGTGTCAAGAGTTTGCGAAAAATGAATAACATAAAAATCTAAAAGGAGAAGAAGAAGAATAGAGTATTGATCACGCTTAATTGAATTGAATATCATATAGTAATTTATGTTGAAGGAATAATAGGATATTGTGAAAATAATTTTTATAGAATCTTGAGAATAAGAAAATTTGGAGGAATTTATGAGAAACCAACCTATTGTGCATATTCCTAATCACTAGTTTTGAGTCATTAAATTATTGAGTAGATTCTTGATTCCATAAAATTGTATGATCTATGTGCGTTGATAACACAAAAATAATTTTTTTTGTAGATATAGAGATGAGAAAACAATAGATACTCGGTTTCATATAGTTATTCTTAATGAACAAGTGGAATTTGAAGATTTTTTTTGTGAGGGTAAGAATATTTATTCTTCAGATTTAGTGGAATCCTTGATCTAATCAGATATATACTTCAAAAATGAATTGAAATAAACACTTTTATATACACTGTGGGATATTTTAGAACATGTGATACATGGGGTATATAAGGAAAACATAGTGTGAAGTACTAATTTTATTATATAGATGAATTTTTGGATGTCCTGTAAGAATTTTGAAAGTGTATGTATAATGAGAATCAATATAGTTGTGGGAGGTAATAAATAATTCTAGTGAAACATTGTTTATAGTAAAGAATATATAATTGTGAAGAATGATTAATCATGACAATAACTATTTTTGTAGATGATCCTTGGAAAAATATTTTTTTTCTTATGAATTTATATGTTACATTATCCATTTGAGTATATGAGATATAATGATAAGAGGATTGAGACTAAGAGAGGTTTAGTAATTTGAATTTAAAATAATTATTTACAAAATGAGACCACTAATTCACTCCCACTTAGTGGTTCACTGATCCCTAGGAAGTACACTATTCATCTAATTGTTTTCAACATTATAACAATACATGAATAAAAATAATTAAAATAACCAATAAAAGTAGTCTATATTAATAACTACATATAATTTCCACCTTCATGAAACATTTTTAAATAAAATATCTATATGATTAGTATATTAATTAACAGAATCACTAAGATAATAAACCACATCATGAAAATATACTAATCATATAATAATAATAAACTGCATAATCAACTCCTAATGATATGGGTATGGTATGAAAGATAATACATTTTTATTTACTCAACATTAAGATAAAATTATTTTTTATGAATATGTTTTAAATTTTAATCCATTATTCATGGAAATCAAATAGGAGATAAGGGGTCTCCCTCGCACTACAAGTTATCTGTAAAAAAGAATGAAATACCATACCTAACTTGGTTAAATAAAAACCATCTTATCAAAAGTTAAGTCACCAATAATTATAATGATTTACTATACAATTATACCCTGTTTCATGCGTGAACTCCCCAATTAAACCTATTATCGAAAACCAACAACCCAATCATCCTCACTAATATTACATATGTGGAAACAATTTCCCATAAAATACCTATCACTAAGAAAATCACTCAATAATGTGGGTCACCTAAATAATAAAGACAAATAATTAAAACAATCATTCTAACCACACCCATTACTCGGGGTGGAATCACCCCTCCATCCAATGTCCCTAAGGCCTTCATTTTTTTATTGATTTTGATAATACTCCTTTCAAGGGGTGAGGTGGAACCCTTAAAAGGCCCGTAGGCACAAGTATTACATAGACCATAGGCCTTAGAAGAATTCATTTTCCTGTAGGCTTCAAACATTACATACAACCCAGACTAACTACTTGGAACTACTCCTCCCCAGCATCTTCATCGTGAAATCAACTCTCCACCTTCGCATGGATGTTCAACTAGGTATTCCTGTTCATGTATAGGTTTATATCGATGTAAAGTGCCATACCCTTTCTTTATTGAAATCCGTTTAGCTTCTGTAGTGGTGAAAGCTCTTTTCTCATCCTCATTGTAGAATTCACAAGTATATATTGGACTCATTTCAATGTTAGATTCCCATCCCGATTTCCACTTGAAATTATAAACTAAACCATACCTTAACTTAATTTATATAAATAACTCTAAAAAACACACCACCTATAGTATATCATTACCTATACTAAGAATAATAAATAAAACTAAAAAAAACACCCTTTTCACTGTCAACCTAATTCTAGGCCACACACACCCACTAACCTATGATAACCATCACACCATCTATGAAGAAAAATATAAGTCATGTGAAGAATCAAGGGACCACCTACCCTATATTATTATGATAAAACCCATCAATTATCATGGGTTTATTTAGTTATTTCACACAAAATATTTAAATAATACATTTTTTTTAAATATTTATAGTTAAGTAGTGAGAAATGGAAAGAGGAATAGTGAATGGAGGGGTGCATGCACTTAGGCTTACATCCAGGAGTTCACTCCAACAAACATATCAGTAATAAAATAAGTTGTATAGATACAAGAGTAAGGAGTAAGAATGGAGAAATAAGAATATTATCATCCCAAGAGATTTAGTTGATATAAAATAAAATATGGAGGAGGCATGTTATAATTTAAATAAAATTTAAAATTTAATTAATATTTTTTAAAAAATAATCCTAGGGCCACTAAATATATGATTCCCTCCCACTAAAAGGATTTTCCCACCAGAATCCTGGTGTCCAGCCATTGGTCTTCTATTTGTTCAAAAATGACATTAATTCCACATATATCCCTATATGTATTTTGAAGTCACCCCATTTTCTTTTCAAAGGGAACCTTTTCTACCTCATTTATGTATTTTAATTATCCCAACCTTGAGAATTTTACACCCACTCTTACATATCAAAAACCACCCCTTTACCATTCTGCACATAATAAAAAATACCCTTCTACAATCCAAATTGGAAATTTAAAAAATCATGTAGGCTCCACTTCTAATAGAGGCTAGTTTATTTTTGATCCCATACAACCATGTGAACAAGAGTCTTTATAGTAAGGGTATAATGATTTTTCTTGGTTTTCCCACACTAAATTGTATTCAAGGAGTGTACATATGAAAATGTTACATTTCATATAAATAAACTAAAGAAATAGCCCTTACGGATAAAAAATATTTAGGGTGTTAAAAGTTACATTCTTTGTACTTGGAATTCATGAAATGTATGGAAAAAACCATTTTTTAATAAAAAGATGATGGGGTTTTCAGCTTACTTGATCTTCATGGATTAATTGATATGTAATGGGATTACACAATGTGTAAATCACTCAAGTTGTACTTTTAGGTCACTAAATTTATGATCTATCATTCATTCATACCAAAACTCTCCCCTATAAACCAATATTATCTCAAAGAAAACTTTCAAGATCGTCGGTCCTTTTGAATCATTCGCCCAAATATTGAACATCACTATTATTGTAGTTCATTTTTTGGGTAGGTGTTTTCTTATGGTCTTGATTAAATATCCTTTATAAATTTTGATATAAAATAATGAAATTTTGGGATATTATATCTATTTAATTGTATCTTGATTCTATATTGTGTTCTGAGATCTTTCATTCCTTAATTATTCATTGGTGAGTCCCACTGCATGTGTTGATCGTTTGATTCCATGATTTAAAGGTAGGTGCTTCCATTTGTGAGATTACAGGTAATTGAAACCTTTATTTTCTTGATTTATTTGAAATATATTTTAACTTATTTATAAAACGTCAATTCAGAATGATTTTATTATGAATATTAAAATGGAATGGATTTTGAGAAAAAAACCCAATTCCAATGGAATTGGAATTGAGGGATGAATTTTTAAAATAATGGAATTAATTAAATGATTTGAAATTTTATTAGAAAATGAATTAAATTTAAATAATAAAAACCCATGATTTTTTTGGGATTTAAATTTCATTAAATGATAAAAAACCAATTTTTTGGTCTTCAAATTGAATTAATATATTGAAACTGAAAATTGGGAAATTGAATTGTAAATGATGATTGATTGAAATGAGTTGCTTTGAAATTGTTTTTATTGATTGAGAAAATGATATCCTAAGTAGTTAGTGGGTTATTTGGGATAATCATTCTAGGATCATGATCCCCTAACAATGGATTTATGATGAATACATTAACAAAAACCTATTTTAGTATGATTATCCCCAATGGGATGTTGATGAACTTATTTGACCTCATCCTAAGGGACATGTTCAGACATGAATAGTTGTGATCAAAAAAATTAAGAAGTTTGAGGACCATATGGCTATAAACAAAATTAATTCAGGGTATATGACCATAGTACTTATTTTTCACGATTTTTTTATATATTCCATTTATCATATAACTACTCTTTCCAAATTATTTATATAAAATATTTTATATAAAATATTCATTTAATATAAGTTTGAAATGTTTTAAATATATTGAAAAGAAAGAATTTTTTTCTTTAAATTTGTGAAATGAGATGTTATGTCACACCCTATTTTGTTTCAATTTAATGCATGATTGGTTTATTGTATTTGAATATATCATGGAACACTTTTTGAGACCATACTACTATTTATAGCTTACAACCTATTTTTTTATTTAGGAGTTTGTATACTTTATTATTACAGGTCTATAAAAACGGAAAGAACCACTTGTAGGTGGTATATGTTCTCTATCCTTTTGAATATGGAGTGGTGTTGACGGATGATGAGATATCTTCCACTTATTACACATTGATTATGATACTTTTGATTAGTTAACATTGTAGTTTCCTTTGGGATGTTTATATATATGCTCTCAATTTTTTATACATATCTATTTCTGGTACTTTCTCATGTTTTTGAGTTTTTATCATACTGATTTGTATCTCTTTTCTTCCGATACTTGTTGAAAATTCATTCAATATTTATTATTTTATTATTCTAGATGGTAGTCGTCAACCCATGGGGATTGGGAATTATCTTAGGGATATGCCAGGAATGGAATAGGTATCCGAGTACTAGGGTATTAGGGATGGTTCATGAAAAATTGGTATCATAGGAGGTTAATAATCTTTCCATGATGTCAATATTCTGTTTGAGATGAGTTGATGAGACATAATATGTTGTAACAAGCGCATGCCTAAATAGATCTCACTATAACAGGCTATAATCCATTGATAGTGTTTCTGAAAATGGTGTTTGAGGAATGTTTTGTTTTTTTAAGAGTATTTTAGTTACTTTTGATTTGGATATATTGAAATGAAAATATTAAAATATTATCTAATTCAATTGATATTCCTATATATTTTCTTTGAGTTGCGGATCCGTGTATCATTTCTAGGGTCTTCAATGTTATATGATAATGTTTTGTAGCATCATGAATCTAAGAATACATTTAAGTATTCACCAAGAGGAAGATTTTGGTGAACCAGAATTGGAGAATCCTCCTATGGATAGGAATATTGTAGAGGTTTTCGTGTGTGTTGTCAAAAATCTGTGAAAAACACTTGCAACTATTCCCATTTAGGGTCAGGTTGTTGAACCTTAGAGGGATTAATCTCAAAATCGTGTACAAGAGTTTCTTCTATAGATTCGACGATTGTTATAAGGGTATAATTATTCTTATTAGGATGAGTAATCATTGAGAAATATATATATTTGTTTTGATTTCTTGAAAATTCATGACCCGGTTACGGTAAAGTGTGCTACCTTTAAGCTTGAAGGACCAACTAGGAGATGGTGGGGTTCAATGCTAACAATGAAGAATCATGAGTTTTTAGAGTGGAATGACTTTAGGGTTATTTTCAACGAGTAGTTATATCCATAATATATGGCATTGGATTTGGCTATGGAGTTTTTTATGATTTAGTAGGATAATAGGACTGTGATGATGTATACAAACTATTTTGTTGATATTGTGAAGTTTTTACCTCTAATGGCATGAAGGCCTTCATTTTTTATTGATTTATGATAATCCACCTTTCAAGGGGTGGGGTGGAACCCTTACAAGGCCTGTAGGTGTAAGAATTACATGGTCTGTAGGCCTTAGAGGAATTCATTTCCTGTAGGATTAAAACATTACATACAACCCAGACTAACTACTTGGAACTGCTCCTCCCCATCATCTTCATCGTGAAATCAGATCTCCACCTTCACATGGCTGTTCAGCTAGGCTTTCCCATTCATGCATAGGCTTGTCTCGATGGCAGGTGCCATACCCTCTCATTCTTGAAATTTGTTTAGCTTCTTCTATGGTGAAATATCCTTGCTCCTCCTCCTTCTAAAGTTTGTTCCTTATAGGTTTTCTGGTTTGCATCTGCACTTTAAGGTGGCTCGAAGGCCTTGAGGTGGCCCGAAGGCCTTACTGACCCGAATTCTTGATGATTCCTGTAGTATATCTTGATAGAAGGGTTCTTTTATACCTACTAAAGTTCCTATTATAATCTCTTTGACCTTTTTCCAGGGTGTTAAGGTTTGATATTCTAAATGGGGTTGAACTGAGGATCCCAAGATATATAGTTCCTAAAAACACTCAGGTCACTTACATAAATTATGTTATATCTTTTCTACCCACATTGTAGAATGATATCAATAATACCTAAAATTTAAATGGTGAAATTAAATTCTCCATGAACAAAGGGGCTCCAACTACATGAATTCAGAATGAAGATTCTTCTCTTAGTGGAAGAGTCTCCAGTGGAAGTTGATGTGGGTCCAAGGATTGCAATATGTACCATCACTATAGTTTCATCCTTATTGATTTTTTTAATTTTATATTAGTTCATATCACTCATTAATATAAAACCATGTTGATGATTTTCTAACCCTTTCTATGGAGATTTTATCATATGTGATGAATATTACTATGCCCTTGAGAACGAAGAGAGAACATGGTATTTGTTGTCCTTCTTTTTTTTTCTCTTTATCAGAGATTGATATTACCTATGGTTTTCATGTTCTACATATGAAATATACAGATATCATTCTTAATATTGATTGGTGACCTCTTATTAGGATCACATTGATTGTTACTTTTTGATGAGTCTCTGTTACCATGCCTGAGGGGGTGTGTCATTTCTTTCATGGATAATGGGACCTGATATCAAGAAAAGATGGGACTTCTTTTCTAGTGTTGGGTATGTTAATTTTTGTATTTTCTTTTTTTCTTGGAGTAAGAAACATTGAGTAATTATCTCCCTATGGTTTTCATTGAGTTTCCCAATATGTTTCCTTTTGATTTATTTGGTTTTCTACAGGTAAGATAGGTACATTTTTCTATTGATTTAGTATCTGGTACTCAACTAGTGCTTAATTATTCTTAAGGTATGGAGTTAGATGTATTATAAGAGTTGAAGACCGAGTTGGATGATATGTTCTAGAAAGGATTATATGATTGAGTGTGTCACCTTGGGAGGTTCCTATTCTCTTTCTTAATAAATATAATGGAAAACTTATCCTTTTTGGTGATTAAAAAAAATAAACCAATTTATAGAAAAGAACAACTATCCATTTCATTGGATTGACAATATTTTTGAATATTTTAAAGGGGTGAAGTTGTTATCAATGATTGATCTTAAATCTGGATATCATCAGTTGAGAATAAAATAATCTAAAATTTATACAACTTCCTTTAAGATAAGGTATTGTAACTTTGGATACCTTATCATGCCTTTTTATCTAACCAATGCTCCTATTGTTATAGTGGTTTTGATGATTTGAATCTTCCATGAGTATTTTTATATATTCATTTTGGTCATTGTGGATGAAATCCTAGTTTACTCTTAACTTGAGGAGGATCATGTGCATAAGAGAAATTATATAAATTTTTAGAAATCACCAACTTTATGAAAAGCTATAAAAGTTTGATTTATGGATTCAGTATGTGATGTTAATTGGACACGTGGTTTCAGAACATGGTATCTCAGTTGATCATGAGAAAGTGAAAGCTATTAGGAAATGAGAGAAACTAGAATATATTATCGAGATTCAGATCTTCTTAGGTTTAGAGGGGTATTACTATAGACAGTTTAAAGTTTTATCAATGTTTGAATATCTGATGAATATTCTAAATTGGAAGAAAGTGCAGTTTTTTTGATGAAAAATTATAGAGTTAGTTTGTTGAGATGAAATATATTTTGACTTATATATGGGGTTTGACTCTTCCAGTGGCTGTTAAAGGCTATATGAAATTTTTTAGTTCATCATGTTTGCGTTTGGGTTGTGTTCTTATATTGGGAGATCACATGGCAACCTATAGATCTAGACATCTTATGCCACAGGAGAGGAATTACCAGGCCCATGATCTCAAACTCATATCTAGGATGCATGTTCTTAATAGTTGGAAACACTACATTTTCAAGTAATTATTTACTATGTTTTCGAACTACAAAATCTTGAGTTATATAGTCTATTAACAATATGTGAACCTCCATCAGAGGCATTGGGTGGTGTATCTGAAATATTTTGATTTCGAAAGTGCCTATACCCTGGGGAAGGGAAATTCCATTTCTAACAATTTTAGCAGGAATCTTCCAACCCAAGTGATTAAAGAAATATCATAAGTTTGGAATTTGATGGCTCTCTATTTAATTAGTTTCATTTAGGAGTCTGAGAGGAATAGGACAAGGTTGTTTTGATATGTGTTTAGTTGAAATCATATCTTCTCAATTTGATTCTTCTAGAATAAAATCATGATGATGATTTCCATATAATTAGGTACTCTTTTTATGGTGGGGGAGATCATTGGTGAATGTTTTTTCTATTCTAAGGGTAACCTATGTTTTTGGAACTAGTACCTTTTACCCTTTCTTGTGTGAAAATATGTGATGTGGGATTTATACAATTCCATGTGGGTAGTATACCCATGTACCACCATGATGTTTTATGGCCTACAGAGATGATTATAGTGGCTAGGTATGAGTTGAGACATGGAAAACATTCTCTCATATCGTTATACATTCCCATAGATCAATTCTTAGCATAAGGCATCTTTGGTTTTTTAGCCACATACAATGATGACATTAAATTGGAAAGATATCAACATGGAATCTGTGCTTGGGTGGCCACATACCCTTAAAATTAAGAATACTATTTAGGTTGGGGTCATCTGGCTAATAAAACTGCGAAACATTATCTCGATTCATGATTCAACCATAGTTGAGGAGTTGGGAAATATCTATGTAAAAGTGATTGTTCAATTTCATGAAGTTCTATATGCTATAATGTCTAATAGCGATCCCTGTTTTACCTCTCATTTTTTTTTGACATTTAGGAGGTGATGGGATGTTAGTTTTAGCTGATTACAAAATAATATCCATAGATTGATAGATGGGAAAAAGATCTATAAAGATTCTTGATGATAATATATGTACTTGTGTATTTGACTTTATTGGAGTTTGGTATGACCACTTGGAGATGGTTTAGTTTTCTTAAAATAACAGCTACCAGTACACAATCAAAATGGATCATTTTGAGTCCTTTATGGAAGGCCATGTAAATATTAATTGTGTTGGTCAAATATTGGTGAAACTTCTTTGGTTATACCAAGTTTTGTCCAAGATATGATAACAAATATTTTTTTGGTTCATCAGAGAATGTTGACAACACATAGCCAATATAAATCTTATGATGACCATCATATGTGACAATTGAACCTTTCTGTTGTAGCTTCCTATTGTAGCTTTCTTTTGTATCTTTATATTGATATTTTCTCCTCAATTGTTTCATAGATGTCATAGGAGGCTAGGGAAGCTTGCTCCAAATTTTTTGGTACTGTTTTTTTGTGTTTTTTGAAAAAGTGGGGAAAGTGGCCTATATTTTAAAACATCCACAATAGTTGATGTCAGTACATAAAGTGTTCTATATATTATATATTTGAGACTATCTTTACATACCATCTCATGTCATGATTTAAGAGGCTCTTGATGTTGAGCATGATTTATCTGTGACTAAGAATCTAGTAATGAATTTTGATTCTGGGACAAAGGTACTTAATGGGAACATGACTACTTCGAACCATGTGCTATGACAACATGGTCCTGATTCCCATGATATGTGGGAGAAAGAGGCACTGATGAAAGAGTAGTGGCATCATATTTTTGATATGGAAACACATTGACATGCCTTCTAGGGACAAAAAGTTTTTATGGGAGGGTGTTTGTAACCTCTCATTATATTTTTCAGCTACTCCTTTTTTCGTGTTTTGTTTTTTATCCTCATTTGGGTGTGTTTTCAAAATTATCCCAAATTTCATCAAATTTACAATTTAATTTGTTGTTTTATGTTAAAAATAAGGTTTTATACTATCATATGGGTGATTAAATGCCATGTGTTTTCTTTACACAAAGTGTAATTTTCACCAAGAACATGTCATGATGATTTACAGGGTGTGAAAATTTACACACTGTGTACTTGGAGTTCATGACATGTAAGGGAAAATCAATTTTTAATAAAAATTTTATGATTTATTTGGTATACTTGAGATTCCTGGATTACATGATGTGTAATGGGATTTCAAACCATGTAAATCATGTGATTTATTTTTTAGGCATTGCACGAATGAACAACCTTTCATTTAGTTACAACCTTTCCCCACCCAACCAAGAGGCTCTCATGGGTGATTTTGATGATTTGTGATCCTTTTAGGTTATTTTATCAGGGATTGATCATCGTTGTTATTTTGATTCACCATTCCAGGTAAGTGGGTTCTTCGATATATCTTTCTACCATCTTTAGAGTTTGATAGATCATCATGAAATTGATGGATCCAAACTCAATTTAATTGGATATTACCTCTAGGTTCTGATCATAGATTATTCATGACTTCATTATTCTTTGGTAAGTCCAGCTACAAGTTTTGATCATTGAATTACATTATTTAAAGGCAGGTGGTTCCATTTGGGGTTTTCCATGTAATGAAAACCTTGATTTCCATGATTTTTTTGAAATAGAGTGTAACTGATTTATAAAAACTCAAACTGAAATGATTTGATTATGAAACATAAAATGACAAGGATTTTGTGAAAAATTCCCAATTAGAATGGAATTGGAATTGGTGGATGAATTTTAAAAATTATGGAATTGAGAAAATTATTTGAGATTTGTTTGAAGAAAATGGATTAAATTGAAATGATAAAAGCACATGACTGTTTTGTGATTGAAAGGGAATGAAATGATGAATAACCCATGTTTTTTGTTTTGAAATTTATTTGACATATTGGAACTGAAAATTAGGCAATTAAATTGTAAATTATTATTGAATAAAATGAGGTGATTTGACTTTTTTTATTACTTTATTGAGAACATGATATCCTTGGTAGATAATGGGATATTTGGGATAATCACGTTAGGATCTCCCTCCCCTAGAAATATATAGATGATGAAAAGACATAAAAAACCCTATATTGGCCAGATTATCCCTAATGGGATGTTGATGCTTCCCATTCGCCCTGATCTTGAGGGATGTGTGCACACATGATTAGACATATTCACTAATATGAGAATTGCGAGGATCTGAAAACCAAAAACTAATGTTCTTTAGGGTAAATGACCATGACTGTCATTGTGTATGATTTGATTATATATTTCATTGATTATAAAACTACTTTACTCTTTCAAAATTATTTTATATAAAATTTTTATCTAATAAATTCTTATAATTCTTTCCACATATTTAAAAGATAACATTTTTTAAATATGTGAAATAAAATGTTATTTTATGACCTGTTTTAATTAAATTTAATTAATTATTGGTTTTTTAATATCGAATCTATTATAGAACACTTAGTGAGACCCTACAAGTAATTATATATCATACCCTATATTTTTATTTAGGAATTTGTAGACTTTTATGTTCTAGGTATGAGGAAAGGGAAAGTGCCACTTGTAGGTGGTGGATTTTCCTGATCCCGTAGACCATGGAGTGGTGATGGTGACTCATGGATAATTTTCCCAATTGTCACATATGTATTATCATAATTTTTATAGGATGACATTGTGGTTTTCTTTGTGATGTTCATTAATTTTGTTTGATATTTTCTTGTACCTATGTGTTTCTACCACTTTCAACCTTTTGGAGTGTTGATAATACTATCCTGTATATTTTTTTCTTATACTTTTTGTAAAAAGTACATTTCCTATTTATTATTTTATCATTCCAAGTGAAAGTTACTAACCTATGGGGATGAGAAACACCCTATGGTATATGTCAGGGCTGGGTTGGTTATTATCGTATAAGGATATTCAGGTCAGTTTGTGAAATTAGTCATGTATAATTTTAATGTTCATTGAATATTCATATAGAATTGTGTAATACTAATTTATCTTATAATCAAGCCACTTAATTTCCCAGAAAACTTATTCCAGTGTTGGTGGGTTTTCTAGTGGGTTTCCATTATTTCCATAACATATTACCTTCTTCCTATTATTGGTAGAACCATATACAATGCTTAATTTATGTAATTTTATTGATCTAGTGGTGATTTCTTTTTTTGTACCTTGTTTATTTATGGCGAATTTTTTATAAAATGACTTAAAAAGTGATTTTTGAATGATGTTTTGTGATATTTTTTAAATAAAACTGAGATTACTGATTTATGAAGGAAATTTCATGATAGGTTTTAAAATATTTTAAATGGAGGTTTAGTTTGGTTTGGTTTTCATAAAAATAAACTGTTTATGTAATGGATTTCAATGTGGTATCAACCAGTTTGGTTTTATAAAGATGAGTTCATGTTTTGGTTTTAATATTTCCTCATTAAAAATCAAAAAGATATTTTATATTGTATTTAATACTTACCTTCATGACCTTTATATTTAAATGAATTACATAGACTACGTGGTGAAATCCCAATGGTCTTGTTAGCTCACACCCATCATAAAAACTACTGTTTGTGGATAATTATATTATTTTTTACAGGTTCTAGGTTCCCTTTATATTTATTATTATTCTCTTGGGATAATAGTGGTGAGAAGGGATGTGGAAGGAAACCATTGGTTGTATAGATGTATCATTCAATATGGTTTAATTAAGGTTTAGTTTTATTTAGAATATTGATGTATTTCCCAATATAGAATTTATTTATCTATATATTGTTCTTTTATTATTATTGCTTATTATGTATTCATTTATTATGATTCTTGTATGTTTTAAATTTTTTTAATCTTTACTTTATTTATTTTAAAATTTTTGGATTATTTATTTATTTTGGTGATGTTTTTTGATGTTGGATGAACTCCCAATGTACCGATGGTCTATGTGGGACTTTTGGTACAATATCTATTCTGTGTTAACAATAATTTGACGGAGAAACAATTACTAAAGTGAATACATGATTACCTAGAACTAGTTATAAGCTAGTGGGTATTGGTAACTCTCTTCGGTTCTATATATGGGTCGGGTTGTGTGAAATATAAGGTCAGCCTAGGACAGTTCATGACAAATGGTAAGAGAGGTCAGGTTCTTAGAAATGACCTATGTTCTTGAGAACATCATCTTGTTATTTGTGTGTAACGTCCTGGACCCGGGTGCCACACAACGGGTGCCCCGAGCCCGGTTCGCCACGTGATCTCAAGCGCATTTCTCCAAACACCAGAGGCTGCCGACTAGCAGCGAGGGCCCAGGTCTGATAGTGGGGAAACTATGCCCTCATTTTTCAAAGTGTAGAAAAGCAGAATACCAAAATAAACATTCAACAACAGCGGAAGCAGTAAACATACACAACTAAAATAACTACAGTAGTGGATTTAACCAATAGTATATAAGTGATGATGCTACATGTTTCAAGTTCTAGGAAAACTGCCAGAACATGTTATACATCAATACAGTACAACAGAAAATAGAGTACAACAAAGAAAGAAAAACAGCTACCAGCGGCATCGTGAGCCTAGGATCGGTCCCATGCCCTCCTACTCCTCAGCAACAATTAAGTACCTGTATAGGGACTCTTGCCCCTATCTACACCTGCAGCAACGTAATCTGTTTGGGCTGAAAAGCGTGACCCAAACAGGGTGTGAGAAATATATCTCAGTAGGCACCCACCAAAGGCTCGTGCCCAACTGCGTGTAAGAATACAACAACAGTGTGAAATAGTAAAATGCAATAAAGTAAGAAGTACTCAAAAGTAACTAACGTAACAATTAAATTGCCATTTTATTATTAATTTAGTTCATTTAATTTAGTATCACCTTGTGCTCAATAGCACCAAGCCCTCAGGCCAACCAGTATCTCGCCCTCAGGCTAATATAGTGAACCACGCCCTCAGGCTTGCCCTCAGGCCATCCAGAATCTCTCCCTCAGGCATTGTAACAAAATTCTCGCCCTCAGGCATATGAAGTGTCACCCTCAGGCACAGAAGTCAAGCCAACAGGCACGAAAGGTTTCCCTCAGGTGAAGTAGAATGTCTCCCTAAGGCTAATACAGTCACGTCCTCAGGCTAATCACAACAACTCCCTCAGGCTAATACAATCACACCCTCTGGCTAGAAAGGTAACCGGGCAATACCCAACATATCAAAATACAGTAAAAAATAAATTCCTCTCAAGGCAATTCTACAGTTACTACATTTAAGTCACACCCTCGGGTATCCTGGCCAAACGACTAAACAGAGGAACACACCCCTCGGGATGGTCCTGGATCCAAGCAACGATCCCAAACATCATTTTATTATCACAATTTAATCACCTATGAAATTCTAGGCATTAAATATAGCAACGGCCTCATCCACACGACACCCCAACATGGGTTTGTGGCACGAAAACGCACAAAAATGCACGACAGTTGGAAAATGATCACAAGCCACCTACATTATACGCCAACGAACGCTATACCCGAACGCCGACTCCAGAAACGCCCAAGAACGGTGTAGATCTGACGAAGAACAAAACCCATTCAAACGTAAATAACTGATGTTAGGAAAAGAATTGGTAAGAACGGTACCAGGAGAGGAGAGGGCTTACCCGTGCGGTTCCAACGAGATTGTCTGAAGCCGAATCGGATTCCAGCCGAACGCCCGATGGATCTTCAAAGATCCAACCTCCTCCTTTGGCTCTAAAACGGATGAAGTGCCTCCTCTACCAAATGAGGAGGCTAATGCCTTTTTTAAGCCGAAAAAACAAAGTACACGGCGTGTACTTATGAGTACACGACGTGTACTTCTTTCATTTAACTGTTCACTTGGCAGCACCGCCACACTGTTCATTAGTCGACATGAGTACACGACATGTACTCTCGAGTACACGGTGTGTACTGTTGCCCAGATGGCGGCGACGCCACCACCTTACTGTTTAAACCTGCCGACTAACTACACGGCGTGTAAGGTACCACTACACGGTGTGTAAGGTACCACTACACGGCGTGTAGTTGGTTTCTACACCCTTCGTCACCGGCAAGGCTACACACCCTGTGTAATCATCCTAACACGGCCAAAAGTACATGGCGTGTGGATAAAGTACACGACGTGTAGTTCCAAAATTTAGGATTTTTCCCCATTTTCCATATCTTTTCAAAATCACTTAAGGAAAGGAAAAGAAGAAGCCCGTACCTCTAAAACAAGAACTGAGTTCTTACAAACTTCCCCCCTTATAGAAATTAGTCTCTGAATTTCCCTTTCAAGGGTGGCGACGAGAATGCTCAGAACAGCTCTGGACACTGAGCACATACTTTGGCCTCCCTCTCCTAGGTCTCGTCCTGCACTCAGCCATGCTACCATAGCACCCGTACGAGAGGAACTGAATGACCTCGGAGAACCTTCGTGCTCCTATCAACGATACGGATCAGATGATCCACAAAGGACGCATCATGATGTAGCTCAACCTCCTCTGGCTGAAAGGTGTGAGATGGGTCTAAAAGGTAGCGACGCAACTGAGACACGTGGAATATGTCTTGCATGGCTCGGTACCGCTGCGGTAACTACAACCGATAGGCAACCATCCCGACTCTCTCCATAATCTCAAATGGTACCACATACCTCGGTGAAAGCTTACCCTGTCTCCTGATCCGTTTGTGTTCCATCCTCGGTGAAACACGCAAGAAAACCTGATCCCCGACCACAAACTCCAAAGGTCGTCTGCGGCAATCAGCATAAGACTTCTGACGAGACTGTGCGGTAGCCATCCATTTCCGAATTAACTGGACCTGCTCAGATGTCTCTTGCACGAGCTGTGGTCCCTGTAAATCTACCTCACCTGCCTCTAACCAGCACAAAGGTGATCGGAATGGCCTACCATATAAATCTTCGTATGGTTCCATCTCAATAGTTTCCTAAAAACTATTGTTATAGGAAAAATCGACTAAGGGTATATGCTTCTCCCAAGAGCCCCCAAAGTCTAGGACGCATGCGCACAACATGTCCTCTAGCACCTGTATCGTCCGCTCTGACTGGCCATTTGTCAGAGGGTGGTATGCTGTGCTCAGAAGCACCTGTGTACCCAGTGCCCTCTAAAAACTCTGCCAGAAATTAGACGTGAAGCGCGCATCCCTATCTAAAACGATAGAACGAGGGACCCCATGAAGACGTACGATCTCTCAGATATATAGACGTCTGAGCTCGTTCACACCCAAGGTCTCCTTGATCGGAAAGAAGTGAGCTACCTTCATAAGTCTGTCCACAACAACCCATACGACGTCATTACCTCGAGGTGACCTTGGAAATCCCGTCACGAAATCCATCATGACATCATGCCATTTCTACTCTGGAATGAGAAACTGCTGTAATAGCCTAGCTGGTCTCTGATGCTCTGCCTTCACCTACTGACAGGTGGAACACCTCGTAACAAAACCATCTATCTCTCTCTTCATACCCGGACACCAGTACTGAAGTCTCAAGTCTCAGTACATATTGGTAACCCCATGATGAATTGCCCAAGCTGAAGCATGAAACTCCCGCATTATCTCCTCGCGTATATCCCCTGGAACCCATACACATCCATGGAAATGGAAAACCTCATCATCACCTATCGTCCAACTAGGAGGAGGGTCCTCACTTGCCACCGACTCCCATAGAACTAGGGCTTCTGAATCTGATAGCTGCCTCATCCTCACTCTGTCCAGGATTGTAGAAGTCATAGCTAATGAGGAAAGATAAGTCTGCCCCTGACTGTCATCCACCTCCAGATGCATCTCAGAGAACAAAGCCAAAAGCTGCCACTCACCACTGGCTTCCTTCACTACCTGTATCTGAGTCTTCCTACTCATTGCATCAGCTACTTCATTACCTTTAACAGGTGTATAGGAAAGCTCGAAATCGAAGGACTGTAGGTACTCAACCCACCTTCTCTTCCTTAGGTTCAGGTCACACTGAGTAAAGATATACTTGACGCTTTTGAGGTCGGTGAAAACCACAAAACGCTCTCCCAATAGATAATGTATCCAATAGTGCAATGCATGCACAACTGCAGCCAACTCGAGATCACACGTCAGCTAATTCCTCTAATGTGGCCTCAACTTCCGAGACCCATACGCCACAACTTGGTCACCCTACATCAAAACGGCTCCCAGCCCAATCCCTGACACATCATAGTAAACTGTATAGCTCTTCCCCTACTCTGGGAGTATCAGGATCGGTGCTGATGTCAACCTTTCCTTCAGGTCCTGAAAAGCTATCTCACAAGCTTCTGACCAAAAAAACTTCACACCCTTCTTAGTCAGACCTGTCAATGGTGCTGCTAAGCGGGAGAAGTCCTGTATGAAGCGCCTGTAGTAACCAGCCAGCCCTAAGAAACTCCGTATCTCAAACACGTTCTTAGGCTGCTCCCAGGAAACTACTGCTCTAACCTTCTCTGGGTCTACTGCAACTCTTTCCTCTGAGTTGATATGACCCAGGAAGTGAATCTGGTCCATCCAAAAGTGGCACTTCAAGAGCTTAGCATATAGCCAATGCTCTCTCAGTGTACTCAATACGATCTCAAGATGGGTGGAATGGTCGTGTCGAGTGTGAGATTACATGAAGATGTCGTCCATGAATACTACCACAAATGAATCAAGATGCGGATAGAACACACGGTTCATCAGAGCCATGAAAACTGCTGGCGCGTTCGTGAGTCTGAATGGCATAACTATATACTCATATAGAACATACCTGCTCCTGAAAGCTATGAGAGGTATATCAGATGGTCTAACACGTAGCTGATGATATCCATATCTCAATTCAATCTTTGAGAACACTCGTGCTCCACGAAGCTGATCAAACATATCATCTATCCTCGGCAAGGGATATCAGTTTTTAACCATCAACTGGTTCAGCTTCCGATAATCCATGCAATGCCTAAGGGTACCATTCGCCTTCTTCTCAAAAAGGACCGGAGAACCCCAAGGAGAAGTACTGTGTCAGATAAAACCCTTCCCCTGTAGCTCCTCTAACTACCTCTTGAGCTCCTGCAACTCAGGCGTGGCCATCCAATAAGGAGGAATGGACACCGGTGCTTCTACTGGCACTAGCTCGATAGAGAAATCCACCTCGTGCACTGGAGGCAAGCCTGAAAATTCGTCCGGGAAGACCTCCCTGAAATGATCAACAACTGGAGGGAAATCCGTCTGACATGTCCCCTGGTCATCAGGATATAAGCTCGAAATATGGGATGTGACTCCACCTCACCCATGATGCTCTGGTCCAGCTCGACTCGCCTGAACATCCCATTCGCCCATGTATTGAAACTCCCCGCCCTCTGGTGACATGAAACGCACCCGGCGACGATATCAGTCTACAAAGGCTCGAAAGGGAACGAACCAGTCCATCCCGAGAATGACGTCATAGCTCGTCATCTCCAGGACATAGAGGTCCCAAAGGAAGTGACACCCACCAACCTCAATGGGGCACTCCTTGCACTGACGCACACCAACCGTCCTAGTCTCCAATAGAGTTTCTAGCATCAAGATATCAGAATAAGTAGAAACACCGAGCCCAAGTCTCTCCACAACGGGTACAGATATAAAACTATGTGTAGAAACCATATCAAAAATTACTGAAGACAAGACAGAAGCTACTAGAATAGGACCTCTGACTGTCGAAGGTCCGGGTTCCTGCTCCTGCTGGGTCTGTTGCACTGCATATGCCTGTCTAGTGCTGCGGCCCTATGACACAGCCTGGCTACCCTGAGCTGTCCCGCCCTGCTGCCTCTGCGATCCTGGTGTCTGGCTACCACGGCCATGACCACCATCTCTGCCTGTACGCCCTGACGCATTCCAGTTCCCTGACTGGTAAGAAGCCACTAGTCCTGCTCCCGCATGTGGAGTCTGTACAGAACCCCTCTCGCTAGCCATCGGTGGATACACCCTACAAAAGCGCTGTAGGTGACCCATATTGCCGCAAGCTCGGCACTCCACTGGGTCTCGTGGACACTGCGGCCTCTTGTTCCCCTCTCTGCCACACTGGTAACACCTGATCGGGCCACCTGAAGAGACTGCCTAGCTGGTACTTCCACCCTGAGAGAAGTCCATTTGTCTCTTCCTCTTGCCAGTAGAAATAGTACCAGTAACTGGTGTCGAACCGCCCTAGCCCACACCAATAGATTCTCGCAAGTTCCTCTCTGTAATCAACGCCTGGTTCACAATTGCGTGTACAGTAGGTAACCTGAAAACATTCACCAGCACTTGGATGTCATACCGAAGACCATACTCAAAACGTATGGCTCTCAGCGTGTCATCACCCACCAGCACGGGTGCAAAACGCTGAAGCTCTGTAAAACGAGCAGAGTATTCCATCACCGACATAGCACCCTGCTGCAGATTCATGAACTCTCGAGCTCTATCTGCCCTCAGCGTCTCAGGAAAGAAGAAGTCATAGAATACTGTCTGAAAATCCTCCCACGCCATGTCCCTATGATGCTCTGACTGGGTGGTAACATCCCACCACCTCTTGGTGGAATCACGCATCATGTAAGTCACGAGCTTGACCCTCCGCCCTGGAGGCGTCTCAAGATGCTCGAAAATTGTCTGCATCGATCCTAGCCAAGACTCTGCAGCCTGTGGTCCTCCATCCCCTGAAAACGTAGGCGGATTCTGCTGCTGAAAGATATGCCTCATCTCGGCCATAGATGTGGAAGCCTGTGGTGCTCCCTGAAAGGTCTGCCTGAACCGCAATAAGCCTTCACGGAACTGCGCCTCCACGCCCGTGTCTGATATAACAGCTGGTGCCGCATCTGGCTCTGCTGGTGGATCAACTGGTAGACCATGGCCCACCATCTCCGGAGTATAATAGTCGCCGCTCTCTTGGCGAACAACTCGCAGTCGTCTAGGCGACATGACACTACAAGGTCAAAATCATGCCTCAAATTCAGGATTATTAAGATTGAAACGAAGGAACCACAAAGGAACAAGAGAAAGAAGGTGTTTCAAAATTTTCAAAACAAGACTACACGGCGTGTACTTGACTTCCTTTCCCTTTCCCGGGTCCTTCTACACGGCTAAGCCACATGGCTTCCGTTCAAAAAAACTACACGGTGTGTATAATATCTACACGGCGTGTACGATGTTATTTTCCAACTGCCCGTGTCGTCTGTGACATGACCGACTACTCGGCTTTACTCTACACGGCGTGTTACACCCGAACACGGTGTGTACACTATCCCATTTCCTAGCCACACGGCTAACTCCACACGGTCTGTTCTCAGACAAGACTACACAGCGTGTCCCAAAGGTACACGACGTGTTAAGGGAGTGGTGAAACTGTCCTGTGTTGTTTGTTACATGGCCGAGTCCCTAGGTCACACTACAGAGCGTGTTCATCATTGACACGACGTGCTGTACAGGAGTTCACCGATCCATGTTGTTAGTTAAAAGGCCGGACTCCGGGTCACACTACACAGCGTGAACAAAACTACGCGGCGTGTTTTACCCAAGCCCTTCCCTACCCCATGTCGTCGCCCACATGGTTTGTGACACGGGAAGAGACTACATGGCGTGTACTCAGGGTACACGACGTGTACTCAAAAAGTTCATTTTTCTTCCCGAACAGAAGAACACACACAGCATGTATGAGGTCCT
The DNA here is from genome assembly GCA_963277665.1 of Viscum album. Taxonomy (NCBI): domain Eukaryota; kingdom Viridiplantae; phylum Streptophyta; class Magnoliopsida; order Santalales; family Viscaceae; genus Viscum; species Viscum album. The sequence continues at coordinate 1,069,742,575 of OY728122.1, read as the reverse complement.
ACACGACATGTTTCTGGGGTTTTCCGGACAGTACGCCTCAAAAACTTCTCCGGAACCCAGAAAATACTGAAAACAACACCTAAGTGTCAAATTCTAACCCGTGGGAGCCCGTACACCCCACAAATCAAAGTTTGACATCTTATTTGTGTTATAACTAATAACCAGTCAATGATCCACCAAATTCCGGTCAATGGGGGCCCATACTCCCCAAAAACCAAAGTTTGGCGTCCATTCTATAAACAAGATCAAACAAAAACACCATATCACAAGGTAGGTATTTATCAAGCAGCTATCACAACAACATGCTTTTCTAGCACAACAACTATCACAACAACATGCGAATTTCTAATGCACCTATATGGCATGGAAACTATGCATGGAATGTGATATCTAGAATGTGAATATATGATGCATGAGACGAAATACCCTTATCTCATCGGGTTGCAACTAAATAGAATCCATAGATAAAATATAAACAGCACAATCCAAGTGCGTCACCCAACGGTGAAAACATATCAACCGTAAAATTGAAAAATCAAAGGAATGAAAAAATACGAGGTAGACTGGCTTTTCCCTGTACACGGTTTAGCTATGCCCGGGCACAACTTATTACCAACTACCGTTCTATCCTATCCCTGACTACGGCTCCAAATAGTAAGTAAAAGTAAAGAAACATCCTTTGATACCAATTTGTAACTTCCCGGACCCGGGTGCCACACAACGGGTTCCCCGAGCCCGGTTCGCCACGTGACCTCAAGCGCATTTCCCCAAAATCCAGAGGCTGCCGACTAGTAGCAAAGGCCCAGGTCTGATAGTGGGGAAACTATGCCCTCATTTGTCAAAGTGTAGCGCAGCGGAATACCAAAATAAACATTCAACAACAACGGAAGCAATAAACATACACAACTAAAATAACTACAGCAGTGGATTTAACCAATACTATATAAGTGATGATGCTACATGTTTAATGTTCTAGGAAAACAGTCAGAACATGTTATACATCAATACAGTACATCAGAAAAAAGAGTACAGCAAAGCAAGAAAAACAACTAGCAGCGGCATCGCGAGCCTAGGCTCGGTCCCATGCCCTCCTACTCCTCAGAAATAGTCAAGTACCTGTATAGGGACTCTTGCCCTTATCTACACCTATAGAAACATAATCTGTTTGGGCCAAAAAGCGTGACCCAAACAGGGTGTGAGAAATATATCTCAGTAGGCACCCACCAAAGGCCCGTGCCCAACTGCGTGTAAGCATGCAACAACAATGTGCAATAGTAAAATGCAATAAAGTAAGCAGTACTCAAAAGTAACTAACTTAACAATTAAATTTCCATTTTATTATTCATTTAGTCCATTTAATTTAGTATCACCTTGTGCTCAACAGCACCAAGCCCTCAGGACAAACAGTATCTCACCCTCAGGCTAATTTAGTGAACCACGCCCTCAGGCTTGCCCTCAGGCCATCCAGAATCTCGCCCTCAGGCATTGTAACAGAATTCTCGCCCTTAGGCATACGAAGTGTCGCCCTCAGGCACAAAATTCAAGCCCTCAAGCATGAAAGGTTTCACTCAGGAGAAGTAGAACGTCGCCCTCAGGCTAATACAATCACTCCCTCAGGCTAATCATAACAATGACCTCAGGCTAACACAATCACGCCCTCAGGCTAAACAGGTAACCGGGCAATTCCCAACATATCAAAATGCAGTAAACAAGCAATTATTCTCAAGGCAATTCTATAATTACTACATTTAAGGCATACCCTCGGGTATCCTGGCCAAACGGCTAAACAGAGGAACACACCCCTCGGGATGGTCCTGGATCCAAGCAACGATCCCAAGGAGCATTTTATTATCACAATTTAATCACCTATTCAAGTCTAGGAATTAAATATAGCAACGACCTCAGCCACACGACACCCCAACATGGGTTCGTGGCACGAAAATGCACAAAAACGCACGAAAGTTGGAAAATGATCACAAAGCCACCTACCTTATACGCCAACGAACGCTATACCCGAACGCCGACTCCAGAAATGCCCAAGAACGGCGTAGATCTGACAAAGAACAAAACCCATTCAAATGTAAATAACTTACATTAGGAGAAGAATTGGTAAGAACGGTACCAGGAGAGGAGAGGGCTTACCCGTGCGGTTCCAACGAGATCGTCTGAAGCCGAATCGGATTCCAGAAGAACACCCGGTGGATCTTCAAAGATCCAACCTCCTCCTTTGGCTCCAAAACGGCTCAAGTTCCTCCTCTGCCAAATGAGGAGGCTACTGCCTGTTTTAAGCCGAAAAATCAAAGTACACGACGTGTAATTCTGAGTACACGACGTGTACTTCTTTTATTTAACTGTTCACTTGGCGGCACCGCCACACTGTTCATTAGTCGACATGAGTACACGGCATGTACTCTCGAGTACACAACGTGTACTCTCGCCCAGATGGCGGCGACGCCACCACCTTACTGTTTAAGCCTGCCGACTAACTACATGGCGTGTAAGGTACCACTACACGACGTGTAGTCGGTTTCTACACCCTTCGTCGTCGGCATGGCTACACGCCCCGTGTACTCATCCCAACACGGCCAAAAGTACACGACGTGTGGATAAAGTACACGACGTGTAGTTTCAAAATTTAGGATTTTCCCCCATTTTCCATATTTTCTCAAAATCACTTAAGGAAAGGAAAAGAAGAAGCCCGTACCTCTAAAACAAGAACCAGGTTCTTACATTGTGATACATCATGGTAGTATGGAGATAAGTTTTTTCTTGAATCAATGTAATGTATGGGTAAGTGTGTTGTTAGATCTTCCTTGTTGTAAACCTCAATTCACCATAGGTAATTGGTATTGAGTTTTTTATTTTGATTTGATTATTAAATTTTTAATGTTTTTTGAAATGTGGGAATTATATTTGATTCCTCTATGAGATTGGTAGGTTATTTTGGTGTTACTTTGATATTTTTAGGAGATAATAGATGTAAAAGTAGGTTTACAAGGTTAGGAATCATGGATTTTTAGACCATACAGTGCTCACTTTGATGGTTTAATGAGTTTACTCGAGGAAACAACACAATTTGAATATGTCATGAAAACTTGGATAACCAAACTATTAAAATATATAAATTTCTCTTGGATTTATTATTTTAATATATTTTTATTCTTGATTTCCCTAATGGTGGTTTAAACTTTTTGGAGACCTACTAAAGAAGGATTTGATGATATTTTTATGTTGTCGAATTCAATTGTAACTAGTTCGGGATTCTATGTATTGATTATGATTGACATTTAAATGTTTTTGTGGGTGGAAAAGGGGAATTTTATAAGACAATTTATTATAAAATAGATTTTATGAGGGTTAATTAATGATAATTTCCTTCATTCTCTTGAGGTATTTTTAAAAGTGATAGATTTTATCATTGTGTTTATAAAATTTTTTGAACTAAAAGATAAAATTTATATAAAATACTTGGAATGGTTTTATTACATTTTTAAATGGTTGTATATTCTAATAATGTCGTGGGATGTTTCTTTGGTTCTCATATGAAATTAGGGGATACCAATTCTAATTTTTTTAAAAAGGGTAGTTATTTTTTAAATTCATGCCCTGGTAAAAGGAATAATTTTAAAAACCAACAATTTTAAAACTAGTTTTTGTGTTGTTTGAATATAATCATCTTCTTTTACAAGATTTATTTTATAATGTGATCAGTTTTATTATGGTGTTGATTTTTTTGGAATCTCATTATTAGAGAATTATAATTAAATTTTGTAATGTAGTTGTAAAATTATTTATAGTTATTTAGGATGGATAAATGATTTTATTTTATTTTAAATATTTAAATGTTCATGTTACCATGGTCGTTCTATTTTAAAATAAGGGTTCCTTGTTTTTCAAAATTATTCCTTGATAAAAAGGTACTTTTTGAATTTTTCTAATGCTAGTGATTTTAATGAAACAAAGTTTCAAAATTTGTGATTGATGTAATTTTCTTTGAAGGATTTATGTTTTTTGATTTTTACTTGATTTATAAATAGAATATTGGGTTTGTATTGAGCATTATATATATTTTTGATTCATGTCCTGTTTTATTTATAAGATTCCAACAAAAATGTTTTAGAAATAATATAAACCTTTTTCATGATAGGATAATCCTCATAGTGAATCTTTTATATTGGAATCCTCATGTGTTGATCATGTTTTAAGGATAAAAAATCCTATACATTATGTAAATCTTGTTAATCCTATTTAATCTGTCTCAAATCATGTGTGCATATTGTTGGATTCTTTATACTTTAAATGAATTTATCCAAGGTCTTAAATGCTATGTTTGATTATTGTAAACTATTTTTAATTTGTGCTATAATGGATTTACTTGATAAATGATTAATTATAATCCATTCTATGAATATCACTATTTATGTCTATATACATATATTTGGCTAATTCTGAGAAAATGTGAGTCTGCCACCTGTTATGTTTTTCTGGAAAAGGACCCAGACACCGTGACCCAGACACCATGACCCAGACACAGTGTCACAGAGACCATGACCCAGACACTATGATGTAGACACCGTGAACTTGACACAGAGACCTAGACACCATGAATAGACATTGAAACTAGTTTCAGATCTATCAATGTTTATGACACCAGTTCCGTGCTGATACATCATTTGATGTTTGGGAAAGGACCAGACACCGTGATCCTAACACCACATTTGTGCTTCCAGTTCCTGATCGCTATAAAAATACGCCATCATAAAAGTCTCACCGCACAAAGGAAAACAAGGATGCATCGTTTGACAGAGACACAATTTCCATGTGACATAGTTTCGAGACAGACTGTGACACCGTTTTGTAATTTGTTTTGTCGTTTTCCAATTTAATTTCTAACGGTCATATTTTATTTTTTTAAATTCACAGAAATAGTTAATATTTCTTTGTAGATATGTCACCTGATATTATGAGTTCTGAGGTGTAGAATACATGAATCATGTCGTCTATAACACATGCACTCCATGAGTAAAAAGAGAATTGTGGCCCTGAAACCAAGAGGCGCGATAACAAATAAGCATGGTCACTCTTGAGAAAAGAACTAACACATGGAACTCAATACATTTGATGAACACATGAAGAATTATCAAATACCAAAAGTCTAGGATACCATAGATCAGAGTCAAGAACATATTTGCAATACCAACTCTATGAAGACCAAGACCCAGATCTAACTGGAAACTAGGGAATCAAACTTGCGATACTCTGTTTCTTGCTAGAGGACTCGATTCTGAAATTTTTTCATCCTAGAAGTCCAAATATTCATTGAATAAAACTTAAAGCACTTATAACTTTATCTAATCATTTATTCTATGTTGTGTATTATTTTTTATCGTTCGAGTTGTGTGTGTTTTGGTATAAAAACACACTCTGTCTCCTGCATTAAACTAGAGGATACAAGATATCATTCCTCTCATATCTTTTTACACTTTTTTATTCCCATATATAAGTATGGAAGAGGTCCCTGTGTGACTTGGTAGTTCATACCCACAAAGAACTGTGGAAGAGGTTGTGTGACCTAGATAGTCCTGTGTACTGTTGTTTACCCCGATCTAGGGTGTGGATCAAGTTTATTAATATAAACTGCTTGGTGACAGGTGATCACATAGTGGAGTGGATTAGGTTTTAGCTTGAGACTGGACCACTTGTTTTATATCATATGTGTTGTTTAATTTAGTTTTCTTTATTTTAATATATAATTCAGAAATCACTAAATTTACTTTTACAGTTAATCTTGTAAAGAAGTTATAATTGTTTTGCGTATTATAATAGCTTCAAAAGTAATATTAATAACTTATATTAAGATTACTGAGAATTAATCAATCTTATGAGAAGTTATTTAAATAGTAAAAATTTCAAAACCGTATTACTTTGATTAACTGGGTTGTAGTTATTTTATTGGGGAATATTTTAAGAAAACTTTTCAAACATTTTTTATAGATACTCAATTTTCCCCCCTCTTGATTACTCTACTCCGACAAAAATTTGGTATTAGAGGGTGTTTGTTATCCATGTTAAGACTCTATTTTTGAAACTATTAAACTTTTATTTTAATGGTACTTTAAAGATCTGTAAATTTCTTTCAATTCTAAATTTTTAGCTCTTTCACATTATTTCTTTAGTATGGATAATAGATTGGAAGGTGATACAACAAACAGACCACCATTCATTAATGGAACCAATTATGCCCAATAAAAAATTAAAATGAAAATACATTTAGAAAGTATGAGTTTTGAATTTTTTGGTTCAATTATAGATGTGTATAATATTACTACTACTGATAGAATCAATTGGGATGACCTAACCAAGAATGTCTAAAATAAAAAGTGAAAATCCATGAATGCTTTGTATTTCTCTTTAGGAGATGACGAATTTAACTAAATTTCTGCACATAAAACTTCCCATGAAAATTGGGATACATTGTCTGTTTCTCATGAAGGAACATCTAGTGTGATATAAATGAGACTTAATAATTATACAATTAAATATGAAAACATTAAAATGAAACTTGATGAGCCTATTTCTGACATGTATCTCAGGATCAATGAAATTTTCAACATGATGATTTCCCTTGGAAGAGAAGTTACTTCGAAAGAAATAATTATAAGGATTATCAGCTGCCTACTTGACAAATGGAGAGGAACCACTGTCTCTATAAGAGGTTCATGAGATATCAGAAATTTACCTATAAAATATCTCATTGGGAAACTAATGATGTCTGAAGAGGATTTGAAATTCAACAAGGAAGAGTAGGATGAACCATAAATAAAATCTATGGAATTTAAGATCACCACCTCTAAACACAATGAAAAAGGGAAATTGGAAGCTTCTGTAGAAAGTTACAGTTGTGAAAATCCTCACCTAATAGTGATGAGAAGATGGATCAATTAGCCAGAAGGTTTAATATATTTTACTAGAAGAAGAAAATTTTTAGAAATCTAAACTTTAAGGGACGATATGATAAAAAAGGAAGCTCAAAGAAAGATTATAAGGGAAGTGAAAAATATGATGAGATAGTATTCTATGAATGTAATAAAAAGGGATATATAAAGGATGATTGTCCTAAGAACAAGTGAAAAAGGAAATATGAAGACAAATATAAAAATTATAAAAAGGAAATGAAAGCAACGTGGAGTTCATCTAAGGATAGTTCAAGTGACTCAAAATATTCACAAAATGGATAGGCTAACAAAGCCAATATGTGTTTTATGAAAAACACAAATGAGGTAACACTGGAATCTCTTGTACACAATTCAAATTATTCTAGAGATTAAAGTGACTCTGAAAACATGTCTAATAAAGAAATGGTTGAGTACTATAATATGATTTAATAGACATGTAATGAACTAATTGATAAATACAAATCTTTAAAGAAACTACATACTCTTACCTTAACTATTAAAACTGAACTTACTATAAAAAAGGATAAAAATGCTCAATTAGTCAAAGAAAACAATGAACTAAAGATATCTAATGAGAAGTTGAAAAAGGATCTTGAAAGGTTTACTAATGATAAAGATACTTTGGTGCAAATTCTAGGTAAACATATTGCTCAAAAATATACTACTGGTATTGGATACTAACCTAGTAAAATAAATTTTGGAAGAACTAATATTGTTTCTAAGTCTAGGATATACAAATTTAAACCTAATTCTAGAAAACATTAATATTGTTCATGTTATGACACATTATCTACTGTTTCAATATTTTTTGGACCAAATAGAGTTTATTTTTCTTGTACTTTACATAATTATTATAGGAAACCTTTGAGGCAGATGTGGGTTCCCAAATCACTAGTCACTAATGTTACTGGACCTAAACAAATATGGGTACCAAAATATATTTTTATATGAATATTTTGTACGAAATTTTCTTAAAGAGCTCCTATAAAAGCTTATTGTACTTGGACAGTTGGTGTTCAAGGCACATGACAAGAGAATATTCATGCTTCATGAATTTAATAAAAATCGATGGTGGACATTTCACCTTTGGTGACAATGCTAAAGGAATGATCATTGGCCTTGACCAAACTGGTAACTCTAAATCAATTTTAATTTCCAAAAAACTTTTTTTTGATAGATTGAAATATAATCTTCTTAGTATTTCAAAAAACTGTGATATTGGATTTCATGTTAAATTTTAAAATGATGCTTGCATTTTATTTAATTCTAAAAATGAATTAGTGTTCTCTATATTATGAAATAAAAATGTATACTCTGTTAACATAGATTCTTTAGTCACTCAAAATTCTTCATGTTTAATTGTATTTCAGAAAGAGTCTTGGATTTGGCATAGAATAATTGGACACTGTATTATTCACTCCCTTAGAAAGATAACTAGAAAAAGTTTAGTCAAATACCTACCCAAACTAGAGTTTCCAAATGATAATGTGTGTATTCCTTGGGAAAAAGGAAAGAAACACAAAATTTCCTTCAAAACAATAAAGGAAGAGTAAACTTCTCAACCTCTCTAATTGGTTCACATGTATTTGTTTGGACCATATAGAGTTTCTAGTTTAAATGAGAAGCACTATGTTTATATTCTTGCAGATGACTTTTCTAGATATACTCAGACATTCTTTTTGTCTCACAAAAGTGAAGTTTTATCAAATTTTACCAAATATTCTAAAACTATAAAAATCTAAGTGAACTTAGAATTAATTCCTTAAGAATTGATCATGTCCATGAGTTTTAAAATAATGATTTTGAATATTTCTGTTCTCAAAATGGATATAGTCTTAATTTATCTGCCCCTAGAACACCTCAACAAAATGGAGTTGTAGAAAGAATAAATAGAACCCTACAAGATATATCTAGAACCATTCTTAGTGAATATGACATACCTATTTATTTTTGTGATGAATCTGTAAATATAGCATGAAATATTATTAATAGAGTGTTGATTAGACCTATTCTTAATAGAAATCCATATGAGTTATGGAACAACAGAAAATCCAAAGTTATCTACTTCAATGTTTTTGGTTACAAAGTCTATATCCTTAATACAAAGGAAAATTGTTAAAAATTCGCATCCACGAGTGATGAAGGAATATTTCTAGGATATTCTATATCTAGTAAATCCTATAGATTGTTTAAAAAAAGAAATAAATGTGTGAAAGAATCTATCCATGTAAAATGTGATGAAATAGATCCACATGAGCCTAAGACCTCTCTACAGAACCTGGAGGATGATGTATCAAATCTGGAAATTAATAAACAATCCCCTAACCATCCAATAAAGGAATCATTTAAAACTTCAATTTCTTTAAATTACATAGATTCAAGTCATAATGAACCCAAACTTGTTGAAGAACCTAAAATCACTAGTCCTTATTTTTCTCAATCTGTTAGAACTCTTAAGAACCATACATTAGATGCTATTGTAGGAGATTTAGATAAAGGAACACAAACTAGAACTTCCCTTAGAAATTAGGTTAAACATAAAGTCTTCTTGTCACAAAATTAAACTATAAACATTAATGATACAATCAATGATGAATTATGGGTGATGTCTAGGCAAGAAGAACATAATTATTTTGAAAGGAAAACTGTTTTAAAACTTGTTAATAGAACTAAATACACATTTACCAAAGGCACTAAGTGGGTTTTTAGAAATAATGTAGATGATGATGGTAACATAGTAGGAACATGGGTGGATTAGTTTCACAAAGCTATAGTCAAGAAGAAGGAATTGTCTATGAAGAGACCTTTTCATTAATAGATAGACTTGATTCCATTAGAATTATGCTTAATTATGTTGCACATCAGAATTTCAAACTATATCAAATGGATGTTAAAAGTGCATTCCTAAATGGGTATATAGATGAGGATGTCTTTTATGCGAAACCCCCTAGTTTTAAAAATCCTCACTTTCCAAATCATATTTTTAAATTATCAAAATCTATATATGGTTTAAAATAGGCTCCAAGAGTTTGATATGATAGATTAAGTATTTTTCTTATTTAAAAAGGTTTTAGAAAAGGAATATATGATCCTACCATTTTTATAAAAAAAATTTCCATTGATATTTTAGTAGTTAAAATTTATATAGATGAAATTATCTTTTTATATTTAAGAAATTCTTTATGTATTGAATATTATTAAATGATTCAAAAAAATTTGAAATGAGTTTAGTGGGTGAGCTAAAATTATTTCTTAGATTTAAAATCTTTCAAAATAATGATGGTATTATTTTAAATCAAAATAATATACTAGAGATATTCTAAAACGTTTTGGATTGGATAGCACTAAAAGTAGTGGCACTTTAATGAGTAGTACTTATAAGTTGGATCATTATGAAGATGGAAAATCTATTGATCAAAGAACTTACATAGGAATTACTGGAAGATTACTCTACTTAAATAATAGCTGACCTGAAATTATGTTTAGTTTATGTATGTGTGATCATTTTGAAGAAAAACCTATGTAATCTTATTTAAATGATGTTAAGAGAATTTTCAAATACCTCAAGCAGACACCAAATCTTGGATTGTTCTATCCCAGAGGAAAATCATTTGAGTTATTTAGTTATTCTAATGATGACTTTGGTGGTTGTATATTAGATAGAAAAAGAACCTCTGGAACATGTCACTTTTTAGGAAAGTCACTAGTATCATGGTGTAGTAAGAAACAAAACTCTGTTTCATTATCTACTGCCGAAGCTAAGAACATAGCTTATGGTAGTTGTTGTGCACAAATATTTTGGATGAAAGACACATTACTAGATTATGGATAAAATTTTAGGCATATACCTATAAATTGTGACAATAAAAGTTCTATTAACATCTCAAAAAATCCTATTTCACACTCTAGGAAAAAACATATTGATGTAAGACATCATTTTTTGAGTGATCATTATCAAAAACGCGATATCAATTGGGTACTCATTAGAACTGAATATCAGCTTGCCGATATATTCACCAAACCATTAAATTATGAAAGAATAGATTGCATAATACACAAGTTGGGAATGGTAAATATTAAGTTGTAAGTGTACTGTTTCATAGTTTACAGTTTCATGAGTCAATGTCTTAAGATTAATTTATAACTCTAGCACTTTTATAGTTTTACTATCTTAAAAGTTTCTGTTTCATGTTTACTATCTCCTAGTTACTATCACTCAGTTACTTTCTGGAACTTATTTTCTCAAACAATATGGTCGCACAGTTTAGAAATCACATAGTTACGGTCTCACTGTGAAATCTTGTTATGGTCTAACCGTGAATGCCTGTTCTTGTCTCATCGTAAAATTCTGTCACGGTCTCACCGTAAAGATGCATTATTGTTTTATTTACCTATTATAACATGTATCATGGTAATTAATTATTTCATTCTTTTACTTTCTTGCTCTTTTTATTTTGCGATTCTTGATATCACTAAATGATAAAAACAAAATAGGTTTCACTCCTTTCTTCACCCAAGCTCTCTTATCTCAAAACATAACCCCACTTTCAACATTTCTCTCCCTCAAACCTTTATATAATTCCCAGAATGAAACGTCCATTGTAGAGACCCGAAGCTTAACGTACATGGACATTACATTACTTTTGCGGAATACTCAGTACATAACAATAACACACACACAAGGATCGTAATAGTTTAGTGTCTTTGGAAACTCGGAATATAATCTTCTAATTGTGGTGAAAGATCTTCAACATATCCCATAATGATCTTCCCTTTTTTTTACCTAAAACCTTTATTTATATCCCGGGGAAAAGAAAACATAAAAGGGTGAGCTCAAATGATCAGTAAGGGTAAACAGAAGAAATATCAATCACATCATATTCATAAGAACATAACATTTTGGAAATCTTAACCTGCAAAAAAGAGCATAATTTCATAACATGAGATAAATCATATTAGTGAAATGAAATCCTAATAATCATAACTTAAAACATGAAACTTTGTGGCATACACACATAATCATAGGGAATCATTTATTGTTAGTCAAGACTCATTTCCAAGACTATCTTAGTGGACAAAGTCCATTTCTAAACCGAGTTCACTCCTCGTTTCAGTATTGTTTCACTAAACTGGAATAACCTACCGTTCTAGCCATGTCTATCTCATGAGATATAAAATATTTACCCAATGCATTGGAGGGAGATATAGGTACCACCCATCTCATAATGATACCATTATTATGTGTGCCACAAAATCAGAAAACCATACATCATAGCATAACCCATGTAATAAAAATGGGAATCTTAAACATCGTGGCATCATAAAACAATTCATATAAGATAAAGGAATTCATAAAAATATAATTCCATCATAAAATAATCAAATCAATGTAATAATAGGGATAAAAACAGAACCCTTTATTATCTTATATGGAAAATAATTTTGATAAAACACTTGAACTCCATTATTGAGGAAAATATCCTTTCTACTTCAAAAACATTTTTCCTTTCTTAACATGTTATAAAATTATAAACTAAAAGAAGTTGATTAAAAATAAACATGAAAACTTTTAAAGAAATATTCTCGGAAATAATTTTTAAAAAAAAATCCATTCATGCCGTATAAGTTAAAAAAACATTCTTCATACTTTTGTCAGAAAAGTCAAAAAGCACCTCGTATAAAAAACGACAAAATATTCCTTTCATATCCTTTACTAAAAACTCACCGAAGGGTAAAATTGGATTTAAAAAATTGTAGGTGGATGGAAATAATATTACATATTGAGGAAACATGGATGTGGATGATAAAATACACCCCATAAATTCCAAAGTATAAACAATCTCGGATAAAAATGAGATTGTGATATTTCCCTTACCTTAGGTTTGATTTGCTTCGTAAGTGTCCGAACCTCCTATATAATGGTTTAAATAATGTCACTGACTTATTACAGAATCATACTCATTGTTATGATATCATATATGGTTCACTTATGACTTTATATTACCTGTACTTTTGTAAATTCCATGTTAAAGAGCGTTTTGGGTAAAATTGTTTCATTTTTCGTCTGTGTTTTGACTTGTAATTATTAATATGATTACTTAGATCATGATTACTTAATTCCAGAATATAAAACATGATTTATATATAATATATATTCATAATATACATATATATAATAAATCAGTAAATGGAAAGAAATACACCGTTCATGGAGATGGTAGGCCGTACGTACGCATGAACGCTGTTTTCGTTTCCTTATTGAGTTGAATGGAATTAAGTAGATGACATACATATATACACACATAAATCAAGTATCATTATTATGTCATATATTTCATGATTACTTATTATATGTATTTTATAATCATTCATGAATGGTTAAAGTGGAGAATGAATCTCATCGCATCGTGGAGACGGTAGTCCGTACGTACGCACGAGCGATGATATCGTTCTCATGATCGTGTGACTGTATTGGAGTGTATGTATACTATTTCAGAATCAATATCACTTTAAAATAATCATATATAGTTATTATTTACACCATTATACCCATCCAAGTAAGGTGGTGGTGGAAAATAGATTTCACCACGGCGTGGAGATAGTATTCCGTACGTACGCACGCGCGGTGATTTTGTTTTCCGTAGGATGGATAGATGGTGAAATAGGGTTGTTTCATACTTATAATAACATATCAGTATATTAGTGATACTGATGTTATTACTTTATAATGAAACAACCTAAGAAGAAGAAGTGGAAGAAGAAATAAAGTTGAAAGAATCGGTAACAGACATTACCTCTTCTTTGAAGCGCCTCTTTGAGATCTCCTTTTAGGGCACTAAAATTGGTCTTTGAGGAAGAACAAAACCTCTAGGATGTTTCTAGGGAAGTGTAGAAGAGAATTTTTCAGGGGTTGGCCGAGCTTGAAGGCTCAATGTTGTGTGAGGAAGAGAGGGATGAGGTGCCCTTTTATAAGGGAGGAGAGGAGCTCCTTTGGAAAACTAAAAATATTATTTTATTATAAAGTCCTATTCCGTTTTAAATATCTCGAAATTGATTTATTTCGAAGCTAAGGTGGGGATGGATCGAAATCCTCTCATCCAATATAATTTAGGCAAGTTTAGGTTCCTATTTTAACCTTTTCATTTAAATTTAACATTAAGTTAAATAATTTTACTTTTACCGTGTCTTCTTGTGTTCTTACACTATAAGGTTAATAAACTTACTATAATAGGCCCAAAGAACCCAAAGTTGATTATTATTAATATATATAACCTTATATAAGTAATTTGACCGAACCTTAGATTTTTTGAAATAAAATAAAAATTAATAATATAATATTTGTTTTAAAAACTATTTTATGTCAATTTTGACACTATTTAGTAATTTATTTTTGTAAAAATTATAACAGAATGATTAGTTCGAAAAAGGTTAATTAAATCAATAATAAAATGTCATATTAACCTATAAAATTAGTGGAATTCATAAAAAGTCTCAAATTATATTTATTTGGGTATTCATAATATCAATTATTGTAATTTTTCACTATTTTGGTAATTAATGCATCATCATTCTGTCATAAATAAATTAATTTATTTAATGTCTAAAAATTATAAATAAAATATAATTATGTAGTAAATATTATTATCATTCTAATTAATATTTACAATCGAATTTATCTTATGTATAACCCTATATTAAAAATGTTTTAGTAAATAAACTTCGATTTTACATCTTTTAACTCTTCTTTAAATTAAATAATAATAAATGTCCTAATCTAATCCAAGTGGGCCTAAATGGTCATATTTTATTCGTAAGGTTGTTTTTGGTCGAATTAAACTTATCCAATAGAATTAGGACATGTGTTAGGGTAATAATAATATTATTTTTACCCTTAATTACCCTATTTACTTTTAACCGTGGTAAAAAAAGTAAAAAGTTACTATTCACCAAAAATTATTTTCATCTCATTGAACCACATTTTACTTTCTGACATCAACCGTGTCTCTCGTATTTTTGAAATTCCACTCACAGAAGCGGTAAAATTAAGTTTTATGAAAAATTCATTTTTTTACTACCACTTAGTGGTTTCACTATTCATCAAAAAATGAAAGTTTCCAGAAAAATACAAAAAATTAGGCCTAAACTGTATTTGATATTATGAACTCAAAAATTATGTCTATTTTACCAAATTCAAAACATATTAGTTACATTAACTAATTTAAAAATTAATTCCCGTCGTCAAAACAAATGACGTGTTTTTAAGAGATAATAACAATCAAAAGATTGACACTTGTTTATAACTGGTTTAAATGTGAAATTACATCCAATGACCAACATTGTATTAAATTGTAAAAATATATTCTAAATATACTTTAAAACCACTCAAATTAATAATTTATCACTATTAATTATTTCGATTAAAAAAGTTGTTTTTAATTAAAATTTAGTAATTTTCACTATTCATCAGAATATGAAAGTTATCCGAAGAGTACCGAAATTTCACCTTAGGATAAATTTGATACTCCGAATCCAAAAATGAAGTCCATTTTGAGAGATAAAATTTCTAAAATTTTAAAAGGTGGTTATTACTATTCATAACGGCTAGTTTTAATAATATTTTAATAGCATATCGTTGTTTAGTGAAACTCGATATTGCGTACTACACACGCTATCGAGCAAGGTCGTGATTGCGTGTAATGAAAGACAAGTCAAGGATGCATGTTGAGAAAGCTCCTTTTGGTGTAGCGTACAACACAAGACATTAATGAAATCAAAAAGAATATTTTTCATAAAATCTCGGGGTGTTACATTCTACCCCCCTTAAAATGAATTTCTCCCTCGAAATTCGTCGGGGTTATAAATGGTTTACTATTCAAAAGTTTCTTTAATAGAAACCCACATCATAAAAAGGAATACCAAAACCAATCTTTAAAAATAAAAGTATGAAACATAACGGTTACCCAAATAAACTAATCACTGGGTTTCCACATAGGTGAAAATATGGATATGGAAGAGAAATCTAACCATCATGTTCTAATGGAGAGTGGTAGAGAACATGGCTATGGAAAAGCCAGTAATCACAAAGCCATAAATTTGTGACGATCTAAGGTACCATCTGATTCATCAGATATAAGAGCACTAGGACAACATTTTTGGTTTTGTAGATCGTTTCCCTAAAGTTGATGAAATTGGAATTAGAAGAAATACTTTCGTGATTTCGGTATAGTCTCATCGTTGGTCGTTCTTTGGACAATTTCCACTTCATCTCTTAAAGAAATGAAGTTGAGTTTGTCATTCGTGATGTGTTACCAGATCATGTGATAGAATGATGGGTTATTCCATCTGTCTCAAACAAAAGGTTAGAAAAGTTATCAAAAAATACATAAGTCCATATATAGTGAGATTAATGATATATGGTTACTCAAATGGACTTATAGTTCATATATCATACTTCTTAATATAATAAAACTAGTTTCTACTTAACATGGACTTACTGTAGGCCAGTGGTAGGTGATAAAGGCCAGTCTCACTTCGGTTGTGGGTTCGATTCTCACAGCCTTGTCCGACGTGATGGGCTGTCGCCCGTCCTGCAGGTTGTCCTTTTTCTAAAACTATATAATATCAAAAGTTCTATACTTAAAAAATACTAACTTATGTCCAACATAATCCATTCCAATATTTAGTCTTATCTAAAATACTTTGGTCCAAGCTCATAATATAAAGAAAATGATTACTTGAAATGTCATCAACCAAGCATGTGAATACCATCATTTATCCCCCATATATCTTGTTGGTCACATTCCAATCATGTGAATACCTTAATCATGTATTCTCTTGAAAAATGAATACCCATTAAACCTTAGTGAAAACATGAATGCTGTCAAAAGTTAACTCTTTCCACAGACCAAAATCCAAAAATTCTATATACTCAATCCATTACATAACCTTCTCCTTATATTAGTCATGATCTCATGAATACTATCAAACATTTAATTTTCTCCTTATCCCTTCACTATGAATATATCATCTATATTCCAAAAATATCTGAATATCCTTTAATGGATACTGGTACCATTAATCATACACTTTCAAAACTCAAGGAAAGACAACAGTGTAACAATCCTTAGATGTCTCTTTATTCCACAGTACCATGAGATTACTTATACAACATTACACTTGATAAACATGTAATCATTCCACTACCTTCTTAAACCATTGACTGAGCTTCAACAATTATTTCAACTCACATATCATTTGTAGTCTCTTCATCATCATCAACATAAATACTACTCATACAGCCGTACTGATTCTCTTCATGAGACTTTCCCTTAGGGAATTGGTTTGCATAATGCCCGTACATTCCACATTTAAAACATTTAACCATTGTTGATGTCGTAGAAATACCATTATCCTCATCCATAGTGTTAACTGAACCTTTTCCTTTGAACTTACTGGCTTTGTGTCCTTCTTTTCCACACCCAAAGCATCTTCCAGTTCCCTTGAAACATTCTCCTCGATGCCTCTTCCCACATGATTTACATAGGGGAAATTGAACTTTCTTTCCTCTATGATCATCATGAAAATCCATCTTTCTCTTATTAGACAAGTCAGGAAACTTACCAAATTTGAGTTTATTGATCATATTATGAGATTTCTGATTCGGCATAATAATGATGGTTGGACTTCCAAATCCCATTTCATTTGGTTTCTCATGAAGAATATCATTCCATTGTCCATAATATCCTCCATTATTGTGAATCATCTTGTTTCCATCCATTTTCTAAAACCCAAAAAGAATAGTGTTATAGGAAAAAATCATAATAAAGGGGGAGTAACTTCAATAACTAAAATCTTAGGTTAAATTATAAGATCGTTACCATAGTTCTAGTACTATATCCTATACGTATACTTATCCTTAGGGGCATCCCTAGACATACCTTAGAAATATCTCTAGGGATCTCACTAACGTTTTCGCATCCTAGTTTCTGAAGGTTGATTAAACCTCCCTCTGATACCAACTGTAGAGACCCAAAGCTTAACGTACATGGAAATTACATTACTTTTGCGGAATACTTAGTACATAACAATAACACACACACAAGGATCGTAATAGTTTAGTGTCTTTGGAAACTCGGAATATAATCTTCTAATCGTGGTGAAAGATCTTCAACATCTCCCATAAAGATCTTCCCTTTTTTTTTTACCTAAAACCTTTCTTTATATCCTGGGGAAAATAAAAAATAAAAGCGTGAACTCAAATGCTCAGTAAGGGTAATCAAAACAAATATCAATCACATCATATTCATAAGAACATAACATTTTGGAAATCTTAACCTGCAAAAAAGAGCATAATTTCATAACATGGGATAAATCATAGTAGTGAAATGAAATCCCAATAATCATAACGTAAAACATGAAACTTTGTGGCATACACACATAATCATAGGGAATCATTTATTGTTAGTCAAGACTCATTTCCAAGACTATCTTAGTGGACAAAGTCCATTTCTGAATCGAGTTCACTCCTCATTTCAGTCCTGTTTCACTGAACCGGTATAACCTACCGTTCCAGCCATGTCTATCTCATGAGATATATAATTTTTACCCAATGAATTGGAGGGAGATATAGGTCCCACCCATCTCATAATGATACCATTCTTATGTGTGCCACAAAATCAGAAAACCATACATCCGAGAATAACCCATGTAATAAAAATGGGAATCTTAAACATCGTGACATCATAAAACAATTCATATAAGATAAAGGAATTAATAAAAAAATAATTCCATAATAACATAATCAAATCAATGTAAAAATAGGGATAAAAACATAACCCTTTATTATCATTGATGGAAAATAATTTTGATAAAACACTTGAACTCCATTCTTGAGGAAAATATCCTTTCTGCTTCAAAAACATTTTTCCTTTATTAACATGTCGTACAATTATAAACTAAACGAAGTTGATTAAAAATAAACTTGAAAACTTTTAAAGGAATCTTCTTGGAAATAATGTTTTAAAAAAATCCATTCATGCCGTATAAGTTAAAAAAACATTCTTCATACTTTTTTCGGAAAAGTCAAAAAGTACCTCGTATGAAAAACGACAAAAGATTCCTTTCATATCCTTTAATAAAAACTCACCAAAGGGTAAAATTGGATTTAAACAATTTTAGGTGGATTGAAATAATATTACATATTGAGGAAACATGGATGTGGATGATAAAATACACCCCAGTAAATTCCAAAGTATAAACAATCTCGGATAAAAATGAGATTGTGATATTTCCCTTACCTTAGGTTCGATTTGCTTGGTAAGTGTCTGAACCTCCTGTATAATGGTTTAAATGATGTCATTGACTTATTCCAGAATCATACGCATTGTTATGATATCATATATGGTTCACTTATGACTTTATATTACCTGTTCTTTTGTAAATTCCATGTTAAAGAGCGTTTTGGGTAAAATTGTTTCATTTGTCGTCCGTGTTTTGACTTGTAATTATTCATATGATTACTTAGATCATGATTAATTAATTCCAGAATATAAAACAAGATTTATATATAATATATATTCATAATATACATATATATAATAAATCAGTAAATGGAAAGAAATACACCGTTCATGGAGACGGTAGGCCGTACGTACGCATGAACGCTGTTTTCGTTTCCTTATTGAGTTGAATGGAATTAAGTAGATGACATAAATATATATACACATAAATCCAGTATCATTATTATGTCATATATTTCATGATTACTTATTATATGTACTTTATAATCATTCACGAATGGTTAAAGTGGAGAATGAATCTCATCGCGTCGTGGAGACAGTAGTTTGTACGTATGCACGAGCGATGGTATCGTTCTCATGATCGTGGGACTGTATTGGAGTGTATGTATACTACTTCAGAATCAATATCACTTTAAAATAAACATATATAGTTATTATTTACACCATTATACCCATCCAAGTAAGGTGGTGGAAAATAGATTTCACCACAACGTGGAGACGATATTCCGTACGTACGCACGCGCGGTGATTTCGTTTTCCGTAGGATGGATAGATGGTGAAATAGGGTTGTTTCATACGTATAATAAAATATCAGTATATGAGTGATACGGATGTTATTACTTCATAATGACCTTAGAATAAGAAGTGGAAGAAGAAATAAAGTTGAAAGAATCGGTAACGGACATTACCTCTTCTTTGAAGCGCCTCTTTGAGATCTCCTTTTAGGGTACTAAAATTGGTCTTTGAGGAAGAACCGAACCTCTAGGATGTTTCTAGGGAAGTGGAGAAGAGAATTTGGCAGGGGTTGGCCGAGCATGAAGGCTAAAAGTTGTGTGAGGAAGAGAGGGAGGAGGTTCCCTTTTATAAGGGAGGATAGGGGCTCCTTTGGAAAACTAAAAATATTATTTTCTTATAAAGTCCTATTCGGTTTTGAATATCTCTAAATTTATTTATTTCGAAGCTAAGGTGGGGATGGATCTAAATCCTCTCATCCAATATAATTTAGACAAGTTTAGGTTCCTATTTTAACCTTATCATTTAGATTTAACATTAAGTTAAATAATTTTACTTTTACCGTGTCTTGTTGTGTTCTTACACAATAAGGTTAATAAACTTACTATAACAAACCAAAAGATCCCCAAGTTGTTTATTAGTAATATATATAACCTTATCTAAGTCATTTGGCCAAAAATTATATTTTTAGGAATAAAATAACAATTAATAATATAATATTTGTTTTAAAAACTATTTTATGTCAATTTTGACACTATTTAATAATTGATTTTTGTGAAAATCATAAAAGAATGATTAGTTCAAAAAAGGTTAATTAAATAAATACTAACATGTCATAGTAACCTATAAAATTAGTTGAATTCATAAAAAGTCTCAAATTATATTTATTTGGGTATTTATAATATCAATTATTATAAAGTTTCACTATTATTGTAATTACTGCATCATTATTATGTCATAAATAAATTAATTTATTTAATGTCTAAAAATTATAAATAAAATATCATTATGTAGGAAATTCTATTATATTTCTAATTAATATTTAAAATTGAATTTTTCTTTTGTATAACCCTATATTAAAAATGTTTTAGTAAATAAACTTTGATTTTAACTCTTTTAACTCTTCTTTAAATTAAATAATAATAAATTTCCTAATCTAATCCAAGTGGGCCTAAATGGTCATATTTTATTCATAAGGTTGTTTTTGGTCGAATTACACTTATCCAATAGAATTAGGACATGTGTTAGGGTAATAATAATATTATTTTTACCCTTAATTACCCTATTTACTTTTAACCGTGGTAAAAAAAGTAAAAAGTTACTATTCACCAAAAATTATTTTCATCTCATTGAATCACATTTTACTTACTGAAATCAACTGTGTCTCTCAGATTTTTGAAATTCCACTCACAGAAGCGGTAAAATTAATTTTTATGATAAATTCATTTTTTTTACTACCACTTAGTGGTTTCACTATTCATCAAAAAATGAAAGTTTCCAGAAAAATACCAAAAATTAGGCCTAAACTATATTTGATATTATGAACTCAAAAATGATGTATATTTTACCAAATTCAAAACATATCAGTTACATTAACTAATTTAAAAATTAATTCCCGTCATCAAAACAAATGGCGTGTTTTTAAGAGATAATAACTATCAAAAGATTGACACTTGTTTATAACTAGTTTAAATGTGAAATTACATCCAATGACAAACATTGTATTAAATTGTAAAAATATATTCTAAATATAATTTAAAACCACTCAAATTAATAATTTATCACTATTAATTATTTCGATTAAAAAAGTTGTTTTTAATTAAAATTTAGTAATTTTCACTATTCATAAGAATATGAAAGTTATCCGAAGAGTACCAAAATTTCACCTTAGGCTAAATACAATACTCCAAATCCAAAAATGAAGTCCATTTTGAGAGATAAAATTTCTATAATTTTAAAAGGTGGTTATTACTATTCATAACAGCAAGTTTTAATAATATTTTAATAGCATATCGTTGTTTAGTGAAACTCGGTATTGCGTACTACACACGCTATCGAGGAAGGTCGCGATTGCGTGTAATGCAAGGCAAGTCAAGGATGCATGTTGAGCAAGCTCCTTTTGTTGTAGCGTACAACACAAGACAGTAATGAAATAAAAACGAATATTTTTCATAAAATCTCGGGGTGTTACATCCATACTCATCAACCCCTATGAAGAACATATCAAAGAAGCAGATGAAAATAACAAAAAAGTTAGCACCCAAAGGTCCGTTGAATCTAAACCCAGTGAAACAAATATTGGTACCTAAAAAGGAAATTTTCCCCAAGTGGCTGGTGTCAAGTAGGTCTTTATTATTGAAATTACTAAAAGAGAATGGGTGGATGGATTCATTCACAAAGGAGGATATGCCGATATAACCAAATCTAGTTGCACAATTTTATCAGTTCATTCAATTCTATTTTGATACAGAAGATGGTTTTATTCCGAGAAGCTGGATCAATGGGTAAATATGTACATTTTATTCGAGGTTATGGGATGCATGCCTAAGGATACCCCCTGAGGGTATTTTTGAGGACTACCAGAGAGGTCCTCCACCTCCAAGTAAGATCTTTATGTTGGAATAATCCTTGATAAGATTAATTGGGAATGCAACAAAGAGAAGATCTATAATGACAGAGCTAAATGGGGAAACCAGAATTTCGTTTAAATTGGTTCAGAATCTGATCATCCCCTGAAAATGTAATTTTTCTACACTCTAGTTTCAGGATTTATTTATGATACATCTTATGAAGAATAGACACAAGATCAACCTATACAAGTATGTTATACTCCATATGTGTGAGTTGATCAAGACAACATCCATGTCAACATCCCTATTTTCCTCAAGGATAATGTCAGATGTGCTTCCTGAAAAATGGTTAGTTGGACTAGATGAAGAATTCATTAAGGACTATGAATTTGGTATTTCAAAATTTACAGTCAAGGGAATTAAAATCAGTTTGAATCCATGTAGAAAAACATGGGTGGAAGATAATGATAGGTTCTATGAAAAGTTCAACCTGGTTGAACACTCTTCAATACCTATAGACATTTATGATCCTTGTTTAGAACCAGATGTAATCGTTGACTATTTTAATAAGTAAGAAGAATAAGAGGCTCTTATTCCTACAGGGAAAATTTTTCTGGATGAGGAAGACAATGAACCTACTCCTCATGTCTTAATTGAGAATGAATTACCTTTCCCTAAAGATATTTTTGATCTGGAAGAAGAACCTACCTCTAAAGAAAAATCTATTGTTGTTGAAAGTGAAAAGGCAGTTCTGGATGAAAATTTGGAAGAAGATCTATCTCTTGAGAAATAAGTAGATTGTGAGGAATACTTTTAGGAACAAGTTGTTCCTGAAATTATCCCATCAGCTGAAGAGAAAATGAAGAAAGCCTTTCAATTATCTATAAGGGAAATGGGGGAGGCTATTGGGGATGAAATCATGGAATTAGATCAATGATCTAAATCACATAGTCCTGAAAAAGATTCACGAGTTGAGGGGGAGAAACACTCGAATATAGAAATTGTTTTGGTTCCAAATCTTATTGATTCATGCTCTGTGGATACATGGTATAAATTCCCTAGCTATTTTGATGTGAATGAATACTAGGAAGTCTTAGTTAAACGTATATATTAGTCTAATTTGTTTCAATTGAAACTATTATCTTCTCTTGATGTTATATCGGAAAAGGAATCTGATCCTATCTTAGGTCTTCTCCTTGATCCTTCACAAGAACCTTCCTCCTTGGTTATTAAGGGTGATTTGAAAGCATTTAGAGCTACCCTATTGGATGGGGTTGAAATGCTCATGAACACTCAACCTGCTCCTGTGACCAACATGAGTGAACAAAATGCAACCATATTGTTTGGGAATATTATTTGGATGATTCAGCCGAAAATGAATCAAGAAATTCAAGAAGTCATAATTGAGAAAAAATATCTCAATGATGAATTGAAGTCACATAGAGTTATGGTTGAAGAAATGCAGAGAGTGATGGACTAAATACCAGAACCTGTTTCTCATCCTATTGAGGATGTTATTGTTCATATTCCATAGGATGTTTCCTCCCTGAGTCAACCTATCCTAACTTCCTTAGCTGAAAATGTGGCTGAAAGAAATAAGAAAATAGTTCAAGAGATGCATGAGCATGTTATTGGTCTTAAAAACTTGACTGATGAGTATAAGGGTTGTCTCCAGAACGTTCCGAATCAACTGAAGTCTCTTACTTAAACTGTTACAGTTTATAGAGACTATGTACAATATTCTCAACCTTCCTTGGATAATGATATGCTCAAAATATTTGTTAAATAAGAACTTCAATATGTGCTCAGTGGCTTTGACAAAGAGTCTCTATCTGTTGTTTTCAAGAACAGTGGCAAAGGTCTTCATTTGTTGAGAATTCATTCCAATATTACCAATGATTCTCAAGAATAAATTACTAATAAGGTGGACTTCTACTTCAATAGGATCTTCTCTAAACATGATATGACAAACCATTTCAAGTACCTTGTAGATAATCTGAAAATTCCTCCTGTCACTCAAGATTTCAAAACTCAGGTTAAAAATCTTAAAGATTTCACTACCTTGTTGGAAAAGTTCATGGAGAAAAAGGATGACTTTGAGAAAGTGATGTAGTATGGTGGTGAGATTATTAAAAACTTCATCAAGCTATTGAGGCCTTATCTTCATGTCCAGATAACTACTATTGTGGATCCTGCAGCTACACCTTTGAGACCTGGTTTCCCAACCTTCTCATCCACTGCCCTTGCCTCAAACTCCATGTCTGTCTCTTAGGCTCTGAGTTAGATCAAACCTGTAATCCTTGACCAAAAATTTCCACACTCTTCCACTACACCTACCTCGAACCCCTCTATTTTTGAAGGACTCCCTTTACCTTCTCTGTCAGTTGGTTCACTTCCCTCTTCAACTTCTACTTCTGCTCATGTAGCTTCTCCTAAAGAAGCTGCCAAGGGAAAAGAGAAGATAGATGGTGCCGAAGAACAGTGAACACTATCCTTCAATAGGGGTAATTTTTTTTTGTTTTTTTTGTTTACTAATTTTAATGACACCTCTTTCTCCATCTAAGGCACTGTGATCTTTTATTCTCTCCTCCCTTTTTAAATTTTGTACTCTTTTTGATAATACCAAAAGGGAGAGAGATATGCACTCTAACTACACACAAAGGAAGAGACACATTCACTAATACCAGATTTCTCACTCACATGATTTGAAATTATAAAAATAGTGAGATTGTGGGACTCATGTTTTAATCAGGTTTTAAGGATCACAATTTCTATACATTATGTAAAGTTTGTTAATTCTATTTAATCTATCTCAAATAAGGTGTACATATGGTTGGTTTATTTATGATTTAAAAAAAATTATCCATGATATTAAGTGATATGTTTTATTATTTAAAACTATTTTTAATTTGTGTTGTAATGGATTTACATGATAAATGAATAAGTTTAATCTATTCAATGAATATCAATGTTTAAGTCTGTATAAAGATATTTGGCTAAGTTTGAGAAACCATGAGTCTGCAACCGGTTATGTTTTTCTAGAAAAGGACCATGACACCATGACCAAGTCACTGTGACCCAATCACTAAGATCGAGACACCGTGACCTGATACCAAAACCAGTTTCAGATCTATTGAAGTCTGTGACACCGGTTCCATGCTGATACACTGTTTGAATTTTGACGAAGGACCAGACACTATGATCCTAACACCAAATTTGTGTTATTGATTCCTGATATCTATAAAACTACATTATCATAACTATCTCACCACTCAAATTCAAATAAGGAGACACTGTTTTAGGGAGACACTTCTTCCAAGTGACACCATTTCCAGACAGACTGTGACAACGTTTTTTAATCTATTTTTTTGTTTTTAAATTTAATTTCTGACAGCCATGTTTGAGTATTTTAAATTCAGTAACATAATTAATATTTCGTTGTAGAAATTTCACCTGATAGTATGAGGTTAGGGGTGAGGAATACATGCATCCGGTCAGCTCCAACACATGCACTCCATGAATAAAAAGAGAAGTGTGGCCTAGAAACAAAGAGGCGTGATAATGATGAAGAAATAGCATTCTTGAGAAAATAACCAACACATGAAACTCAATACATTTGAAGAACACACTAATAATTATCGAATCCAAAAAGGTTGGGATATAATAGATCACTGTTAAGAAAATTTTCACAATACCAACTCCATGAAGAACACGAGCCAGATCTAACTGGAATCCAGAGCATCAAACTTGTGATACTTTGTTTCTCACAAGAGGACTCGATTCTAACATCTATTTCATCATAGAAGTTTAGAGATTCTTAGAATAACACATAAATCACTTATAACTATATCTCATCATTTCTGATCTGTTGTGTTTTGGTTTTTATCTTTTGAGAAGTGTGTGTGTCTGTATAAAAGTACACATTGTCTCCTGCATTAAACTGGAGGATAAAAAATATCCTTTTCTCTCATATCTTTTTTAAACTTCTTTATTCCCACAAATAAGGGTGAATGAAGTCTTTGTGTGACCCAGTAGTTTATACCCACAAAGAACTGTTGAAGGGGTTGTGTGACCTAGACAATCCTGTGTACTATTGTTTACCTCGATACAGGGTGTGGATAACGTTTATTAATATAAGCTGCTTGGTGGCAGATGATCACCAAGTGGAGTGGATTAGGTCTTGGATTGAGATTGAACCACTTGTTTTATATCCACTATGTTTTTTAATTTAGTTTTCTATTTTTTACTTAATAATTGAGAAATCAATAAATTTTCCTTGATAGTTAATATTGTAAAAAAGTTATAATTGTTTTTACTTATTAGAATAGCTTCAAAAGAAATATTAATAACTGAGATTAATATTACTAAGGATTAATCAATCTTTTGAGAAGTTATTTAAAAATTCAAACTTTCATAACCTTATTACATTTATTAACTCGGATGTAGTTATTTTATTGGGGAATCTTTTAAGAAAACTTTTCAAACAAATTTTTTTATAGATACTCAACTCACCCCCTCTTGAGTACTCCACTATGACCAACACATTCATCATTTAGAGAAGGTGTTTTTAGTTCTAGACTCCACCCAGACATTAAATTTAGTGGTGTACTCACAACCTTCTCTTCCTATAGACCTTTTATTTGGATTTCCTTAAGGTGGTGTTTATTTAGTTTTTCTACCCTAAGGGTGTGATGGTGGCTAATTATTTCATGTTAATAATACTAATTTATAGTCAATTAATAGTGGATGAGTTGTTGATATTTTTTTAGATTTATATAATAATGATCTGAGTCAGAAATTGATGACCCTTTTGAAAAAAATTCTTCATAGAATGAGTTATTCATTCAAACATCAGATTCATGTTAGGAAACCATTTTTCATAATTTTAGGGTTTTATATGGTATGAGGGTATCTTTTGTAAAATAGAGTATGGATTATGGATTGTCTTCAATGGTTATGTATACTAGGGTTTTGAAATAAGTATTTTATGTAGTTTTGATTATGATTTTTTTTTTGAATTTTTCATTACCTTTGTTGTTTGGGGTTTGGTTATAATGTTTGGTTAATGTTTTTGAGAAGTTAGTTTTTGGAAGATTTATTTTGTTTTTTTGAAATTTTTTTCAAGGTTATTCATTTTAGGTTATGCTTATAATGGGTTTATGAGACTCTATTCTTTGTGGGTTGTGTGTTTTGAGAATATCTTGTTTTTGTGAAATTATTGATGATTTGAACATGGTATACCCTAGGGTCTATGATTAGATAACGAGGATCAACATTTCTTCTTATAGTTTAGCTATTATAGGTTTGGGATTAATTTTATGGGATCAATAAGAGAATGTGTTCCATGGAGGAGGTTCTATTTTACCCATGTGGAATGACTATTTCCTATCTTTTATTCATATATTATTAGTAAATCTTGGATTTTTGTATAATTTTTTAGATTTTGGATTTTTTTTGACCGTGTATCTATTAAGGAGTGGTTAGTTGGACTTTAGGAATGATAATTTTTGGTTTTTTAATGTTTATATTTTTTAAATATTTCTAAGATGGGTTTTATCTTTGGTGGTGGCTTCCTTTCTAAAGTACATTCCATTTTGATAGAATTTTTTAGAATAATTATAAATGATGGGGAGAAATATAATGGATCTATATTCCATTAGAGAAATAGAATAGATGGTTGTGTTTTTTCAGTGCTTGTATAGGTAATCCTTATTTGAGGATGTGAGTTTTTTTGTTTCTAGGATCTTGATTGAGTGGATCCTTTTTAGTAGGATACTGCAAAATCATTCCCCGACCAACACAACTCTTGTTTGAGGAGTGGAGGTTTAAACTCTTTTATACCGTCTTATTTGAACAATAAATTTATTGGGGGGGGGGGGAATTGGAATGGTATATAGATTTTAAAAATTAGTGTTACTATTATGATATTTATATTATTTAATTTTCGGTTAATTTGAGTTTTCATGAATTTTTAGTCCTTTGTTTTAAAAAAATGAGATGTTTACGGGATATGGAAAGTGTTTTCATGGTTCATTGATACTATGTAGTAATTGTTCGAGGTGTGTTGATGTATTTTTAATGTATTTTTCTTTTTTTTCCCATGGTTTGGTAAACAATTCATCCAAACCATATAGGTTGATAGTTCATGTCTATTGGAATTCACACGTTTGGCACATGATTTTCTAAACCATGCATCATATCTGTACAAGCTTCCTAGAATAACTAATAAGTTTTTTTTTTCTAACTTTACCCTACTTATATACAGGTATTGACCTCCCTCATCCCCATTCATGATCATAAAACTCATCTTGGTTCTCATGGAGAGTTTTCCCTTCTCATTCTAATGATTTTGAGCTCCTTTCTTGAGTTTCTATGTGATTTCTCAAGGTAATATTCATTTTTCTTCTGATAATATCATATACACTATATTATAATATATTTCCTCTAGGTTAATTCTTCTCAGAGTACCATAAATCATAGTTCAAGATAGGTTTTGGTTTCAGGATGTTTCTAACCTAGGGTTTTGATTGTCTAAGACCCAAAAAAGGTGTTTCCAATCTCGTTTAGTTGTTCTGTATGGAAGGCGACATGTTGCAACTAGATTTTTATCTGGTGGAGGTAGTTCTTTATTTAATGTCCCTTTATGTTTCAATTCATTGGATTAATGAGTACTAGAAATTATTTTTTAATTAAATAATTATTTTATATGATGTTTTGGATGGTAATAGAATTTTTTTTATAGAAATAGTGAATTTGAATAAAGGGTTTTCCCCATAGATTTTCCATATTACTTTTGAATTAAGTTTTTTCAAGCACCTCATATTTATAAAAATTCCAATGGAACACTTTTAAATTATTTTTATGGAAAATGTAGGCCTTATCCCTATTCTTGATATTCAAAATTATTCTTTCATGTTTTCAATGAATGATTTTGGATTTAATGGTGGGTTTCTATTCTATTGATCTCTAAAATGTTTTAAATAATGTTATTTTAAAGAAAATGGAAACATATTGAAACAAAAAGTCTAATTTATATTATTTTATTATTTGGATCTTAAAAAAATATAAAGTATTCCTTCATTATGAGACCCTAACTGATTACCACTTCGTTTTTACCTAATAAGGGTCTGTTCTTGATGATATAATGCTTGTGTGTTGTGTAATGCGTTTTTTAGGAAATGTATATTGAGGTGAGTGAGAGTATTTAATTATAGATTTTTTTTGTAATTTTTTGATTATCTACTCACCTCGACATTATATTGGTCTTGGTAACCAAGGTATCTATGTGATAGGTCCTGATTCATGCTACCATATTTTGTACATGAGCTATTAGAGTCCACTAGTTGTTCTATAAGGTTGGTGTGGACTAATTGGATAGCTTTTATTATGGTTGGAATCAACATTATTTGGATTCTGGTATGTTTTTCATATAAAAATGTTAATTTTGTCTCTCTTTAGAACTTAGGGTGTATCCCATGACACTTTTGCCTTGGTTTTTAGTTATTCTTAGGGATTTCAATTCATTAAATATAACATCCCCTCATAACTATTATACGTGGAACCATATTTTATGATTTCTTTATGAAAACTTATTTATATAGTTGTGCATTATTTTATTGTTCTTTGTTTATTTATGGATGGAATTTTATATGAAATTATTTGAAAAGTTATTTTTGAATGTTTTTTGGGTAGTTGTTTTAAATAAATTTGATATTCATAATTTATGAATGAAATTTCATGATGGGTTTTGAAATTTTTAAAAGGGAGGTTTGTTTTGGTTTTGTTTCCATAAAATTAGAAGGTTCACATTATGAGTTTCAATGTTGTTTCACCCAGTCTAGTTTTAAAAATAAGAGTTATATTATTTATGAAGAGGGGTTCATGCTTTTATTTTACTATATAATAATTAAAAATAGAAAACTAAATTTTGTACTGTATTTCAAAATATCATTCATTACATATCTAAATAATGAAATTTCATAGGATTTGTAGGGAAATATTATTATTCCAATTATCTCACACCCTGTATACACACTATTGTGTGTGTGAATGAAAATATTATGTCTTATATAGGTTATAATTTCCCTTAATATTAGTTATAATTCTATTGGGATGAAGGTGGTGAGTTGAGATATCGAGGGAGACCACCTGTTTCATGTAGGCTTCCAATGTAATGTTTTTGTTTGGGTTTAGTTATTTTTTATATCAATTTATTAGTCAAGACAAACTATCTTTATCTATATATATTGTTCTTTTTATTATTGACTTTTATGTTTTCATTCTAGATTATACTTTTATGTCTTTAAAAATGTTTTAAATCATTAAATGTTTTATTATGACTTGTTTTGTTTGTTTATTTTTTTTGCAATGTAATTTTTTTCATGGAATCTAAATTTACAGATGGTTTATGTAGGGTTTTGATAAAAATATATCATGTTTGTGAAATTTTATTTGTGGGATGAACCATTATCAATGTTTTTCTTTTATTCCCATACACTAGTTTCTAGACCATGTGGATTGGGAACACCCTTGGGGCCTAATGATGGGTCGGGTTATGTTACACACCTTGTTATCCCAAGCCGGATCATAGAAAATGGTATTAGAACCTAGGTTCCTATAAAGGTATTAGGTTCTTGAGAATGAAAACTACTTATTTTTTGTGTGTTATGGTAGTATAAAAATATATGTTTTTTGGAATCTATTGGAGTGTATAGGTAAGTGATTAGACAAATATTCCTCATGATGAACCTCGAGACACCCCAAGAATTCAATATTGAATATATTATTTAGATTTAATTCTTGAACTATTGATCATTTTGAAGTGAGGTAATGATATTTGGATCACCAATGAGATAATTAGGTGATTTGGGGATCCATTAATATTTTGGGGTGAAAATTAAGTATAACTGGGGCTATATAGTTAGCTCATATAGTCCGTGAAACCATAGGGATCTTATGTAGATAGTTATGTGAGATTCATAGAGGTTATCAAACTATTGGTTAATTACCTAAAAATCATTTTACTAAATCATAAAAAATGCTAAAACCCTATTGTATCTTTTATTTTGATCCATTTTGATTCCATATTTCCCAAAATGTGGCTTCCTCTTGTTGGATATAGATTAAATAAGGTTTCTATGGTATTTCTATATTATTTATGTATAATATTTTTGATGTGGGATACCATGTATTGGTTATGATCATTTGTTAATGGTTTATTTTGGGTTGAAAATATTAATTTTAGAAAACCTTTGATTTATAAAAAAATTGGGGGTGGGGGTGGGGGTAATTGAAATTATTTTTTTCCTTTCTTATGATGTATTTTAGAAAGTGGTTGGGTTTCTTATTATGTAAGAAAAATATTTGGAAATAAAAATGAACTTTTATAGGAATTCCTTAGAATGATTTTATTTCACTTTTAAATGGTTTTGGATTTCAATAAAGTAATTAGATGATTTTTGGGTTCTCTAATGAAATAATTTTCTATGAAGACTAAATTGTTAAAAAGTGGTTGTTTTTTTATAAAAGTCACACCTTTGTAAATGAAATAATTTTATAAAATTATGATTTTAAAACTACTTTTTTATTTTTTTTGATTATTTTTTCTTGTTTTAACGGTGATAGTTTATAATGTTTTCTATTATGTTATAGTTTTTGAAATTTTTTAAAATCCCATTATGAAATAATTGGAATTTTAATTTTTCTTGGAGAGAAAAATTATTTATAGATTTCGAAGGATTAATAAATTATTATCTTTGATCATTAAAAGTTGAATGGGAATGTTACCATGGTTGGTTTGTTTTTTAAAAAATATTTCCTTGTTTTTCAATAGTATTCTTTGTTAAAAATGATGTTTTATAATTATCTACTTGTTTTTAGTAATATTATAGAAAGAATGTTTTTATGTGTTAATAAAGTGATTTGGTTTGAATGATTTATGTTTTTTTACCTTAATCTATAATGGTACTATTAGGTTTTTATTGGGGGGAATGGATTTATTTAATTCTTGTGTTGAGTTATTTAGAATATTCCACCTTGAATAATAAAGAAAGGATGTATAAGTTTTTTCTCTAAGGATGATCCTTAAATTTAGACCTCTTAACATATGGAGTAGTTGTTTTTAGTTTGATAGTCTAACCAAACTATAAATGGAGTGGTGGACTAAAAACTTAATCTTCATATAAAACCTGTCTTATGAGTTCTTGAATGAAATTTTTAAATAGTTGTTCTATCTTGATGGATAAAAGATGGTGGAACCATTAAATTTTTTCAAACTTCATCAAGGTGAATTAATAGTGAATTTTTTGATCATTTAGAAGAATGATATGATTGTTTTCTATGTGAGTCCTTAATGAAATTTTTGATATATTGTTTTTTAAAAGGTGGTATTTGTTAAGACCTATGTTTCATGTTGAAATATACCTTTATATAATTTCATTTTTCTCCTAGGTATGAGGGGATATTTTTTCGGGTCATGCATGGATTTCATATAACCTTTAATGGTTACATTAGTTGTGTTTTCTGAAGAAGTCTTGGGTATTTCTTCAATTTGGATGTTATCTATTTTTTGAATCTACATTGTAGTTTTGGGTTTGGTTAAAACATTTGGTAAATGTTTTTATAACATAACTATTGGATGATTTTTTAAATCATTAGGTTAAAGGTCCGTCGTTTTAGTTTATAATTCTAATCTATTGAGGAAATTTTATTCCTTGGGGGTTGTGTGATTTTGATGATAGCTTGGTTTCATGATAATTTTGATAGTCTAAACATGGAATATCATTGAGTATATTTCCAGGTAACTAGGTCTGATGTTTCATATTTCAGTTGAGTACATGTGTGTGTTGATTTCATGATGTTTTATGCCTATTATAAGGTTTTCTGTGGTGGAGTTTTCAATTTCCCCAGGTAATGTGTGGTGACCTATTTCTAGATTCCCATTCTGGTTCCTGATGAGCCTTTTATATTGAATTCTTATTTTCTTTATTTTGATATGTTGATGTTATTAAATCATGATTTTTTTCCTTTTTTGGGGGTTTTAAATTTTTTTGGGTTACGCCTCTCTTGGAGAGAGGCGATTCAGATTATGGAATAATCATTTTTGGCTAGTGAATGTTTCTCTTTCATGGATGCTTTATTATGTACAAGGTTTACCATGGGGGGTAGCCTCTTTTTTTTTTGGTATATTTCCAGTTCATTCCACTACTTTTGAAGAATTATGAATGTTGGGGAGATATATAATGGTTCTCTATCCCATTATAGATTTAGGTTATATGGTTTTCAATTACAATTTCTTGGAGAGTTCAGTCATTTTTTATTCTATGAGTTATATAGTTTATAGGATTTCTTTTGAGTGGATATTCTTAGGTTGGATGCTTCTGAATCTTTCCCCAACCTACCCGCCACTTGTTTAATGTGTATATTTTTAAACATTTTGTTTCCTTTAACATTGACCATGGACTTTATCTGGGTATAAATTAGATTGGTGGGATGATTTTAACACCATGTAATACTATTATTATAAATTTATTTTTAGTTAATTTGAAATTTTGAAAATTGTTTGGCCATTATTTTGAAATATTTAGATGTTTCAAGGTGTCACAGAAGTTATAAACTATTGGTACAAACCATGTGAAGGGTGATTCAATGGTTATAAATGTATTTTTCATGTATAATACAATATTTGGAAAACCACAAAGCCAAGCCATACATTTTACTACTTCTTTTTAGGTGGAAGTCATACAACTAGTGCACAATTTACTAAAACATATGTCCTAACTATATAGGCTACCCAAAACTGCATAAAATAGAGTTTAAAATGTCTTTCCACTTATTTTAATGGGTTCTAGAATCCCTTTATATCAAAAATTATCGGATGACCCCATTTTCACACATGGAGAGTTCCCCCACTTCCACCTCCACTTTAATTTGAGATTTGTTCTTTGAGTTTACATGTGATTTATCAAGGCAATCTTTCTTTTTTCTCCAAAATATCATATACTACCATTACTATTATTTATCTCCTTATTTATTCCTTATCAAGGAACCCTAAATCATAATGAATTCTAAGGGTTGGGATCAATATGGGTTTAAAATAGTGTTTTGATTGTCTCAGATCCGTTGAGGGTGTTTCCTTTGTCTTTCAGGTGTTCACCATAGATGTTTACATGTTGCAGTTTTATTTCCATATAAATGGTGTATGGGTTTCTATTATCTTGATTTTTTTTAAAAATTCATGGGATTTATGAGTATTATAAATTTATTTTCAATTATTTTATAGTATTATATGATGTTTTAAATGAGAATAATTTTGTTAATGAAAATTTTGAATTGGAATAAAGAGTTTTCACCATGGATATTCTGTATTGATTTTGAATTAAAATTTTTCATATGAAAAGTATTTATAAAAATTTCTAAGGGGAATGTTTAAATATTTTTGATTTAAAATATAGAGAATGTTATTTGTTTTTAGATTCAAAAGGAACTTTACATGATTTTAGGGATTTTTTTAGATTTGAAAGGGGGTGTTTGTTATAGTTCATTGTAAATTGTTTGAAATAATGAGATTTTAATGAAAATGGGAATAAATCAACACCCCTAGTCATATTTATTTTAAAGGATCATTCGGAACATAAAAAAATCATTATATTATCCCATGATTATGAGTCCCTCATTAATACCCCTTTTTCAATTTCACCCCATTAGGTAATTTTCTTGAAAGATATAACACTTCTATGATATTAATAATGGATGTTCTATGTGAGGCGGATAGAGGTAGGGGTTATTGGTTATGACTTGTTTGTTGATATTATATTGATTATTTACATAGATCCATGTTATATTGGTGATGGGAACCTATGTTTCATGGTGGTAGTTTATGATTCATGCTACCATAGTTGGCACACATGCTACTATGGCCCCCTAGTTGGGATATTGTATAGGGATATAAAGGAGGTTCCATTTTTATGAGGCTTGTGTAAAAAAATTGCATGGATTGTATTGTGGATTGAGTCAATGTAATCAAACTATTGGTTCATGTTTTGTATAGCATATTTAAGATCATATTTCATTAGAACTAAGGGTGTATTTTATGACACTTGTGTATTGGTTAATATTTATTCTATGAATTTACTTCTTTCCTTATCATAACCATTTTGAACTCTTATTCGTGGATCCATGTTCTATGATTTATTTTTGGTATTTTATTAATATTGTGGCACCTATTTTTATTGTGTATTTTTTATTTATGGTTTTCCTTGTTTCTAAAATTATTTGAAAAGTTATTTTGGAGCTTTTTTGGGGATTTTGTTTTTAAATAAAATTTAGGTGCATGTATTGTGAATTAAATTTCATGATGGTTTTTGAAATGTTTCAAAAGAAGGTTTGTTTTATAATGGTTATCAGAAAAATCAAAGGAATTAATTTTAGGTTTTAGTACTATTTCACCTAGTTTTGTTCTAAAAAGATGAGTTTTATTATTTATGAAGATGATTTTTCATTGGTTTTTTTGTTTACTTATTAAAAATTGAAAAAATAATCTATACTATATTTAAATATAAAATTAATGACCTCTCTATTTAAACAAATTGTATAAAACACATGGTGATATCCAAATGGCCACGAGACATTGAAAATTGTATACACACTTCTATACAAGTTTATTAAGCTCTTATGCTTTATAAAAAACTATAAGTTCCCTTCAGATTGGTTATCATTCTCTTGGGCTGATAGTGCTGAGTTTGGACGTGGAGGGAAACTATAGGTTGCAAGCTAGTGTCCAGTGGTATGTTTTATTTTTGGTTTATATTTATTTCATATTGATGTATTTTTTATGAATACTTTTATTTATCTATATACTATAATTTTTATTATTGTTTATTATTTGTTCATATTGTATTATTCATGTATGTATTTACAAATGGGATCAATCATTACTTCATTGATTATGGCCCATTTGGTTTTTTTTTTGTTTATTGAAGTTTCATGGAGTTTTAATGTATGTAAAATACATGTTGAACTTTCAATAAAATATCCACTATGTGTTAACTCTTATGTAAGGGTAAAACTATTCTAATAGTACATTTTTGATGCCCAGCCACTAGTTTCCATCTACAGGGATAAAAATTTTCATTTGAGCTCAGCGAAGGGCCATGTATAATGATATGCTGAGTCAGCCTAGGTTAGTTTTTAATAAATTTTATCCCAAACTAGGTTCCCATAATGGTACTAGATTTTTTAGAAGTTCCTCTTATTATTTAGGACACATTATGGCAGTATGACGATATGGATATTGGAAATCAGGTGGAGTGTATAAGGATGTTCTTGGATAAATCTTGCTCAAGATGAACCCCAAGAAACAATGGGTAGTCAAAATTGAGTCTTTTATATTAGTATAATTAATTATTTATTTATTTAAATTAATGTGTTTGAATGATATTTCAATATCTACTGATATAGGTATATGATTTTGGGGGTCCCTTGACATTTATTATGAAAATAGAAGTAGTACTTGGTCTGTATGGTTAACCGACATGCAATGTCAAATTATACAGGGCCCATACATATTGTTTTATGATATTACAAAAATATTACACATGGTTTGAACATGTCTTGGAAAACTTTTTGACAAACCATGTTTATCTTTTTATACCACTTGGTTTTTTTATTTTATTCTTTTTGATTTCAGATTGATCCAAATGTGGATTCTACTTGTTAAATACAGATTAAAGAATATTTTGATTATAATTTTATGTTGTTTAGGAAAATTTAATTTTATATATTATTCCATGTATGGGTTATTCTTGATTTTTAATGGTTTATTTTGTGTGGAAAAGTGTAATTTTATAATTTTTTTTAAAACTAATTTTTTGTGGGTTAATTTAAAATAATTTTTCTATTTCTCAGGAGGTATTTTAAAAAGTGGTTGATTTTATTATAGAAATTCCTTTGAATGATTTAATTTCAATTAGAAAGGGTTTTATATTATAATAATGTTTTTGGATGATTTTTTTGTTTGGTTCTCACATGAAATGACGTGTTACCAAGGAAAAATTGTAAAAAATGGGTTATTTGTTTATAAAAAACACTCTTTGATAAATGGATGAATTTTATAGACTATTCATTTTAAAACTATTTTTTGGGTTGTTTTGAAAAGAATTATCATTTTTACAATATTTATTTTATAAAATTAATAATTCCATTATAGGGATGGAAATAAATGTTTTGAAATGTCATTATGAGATAATTTGTATTTAAAAATTTTAATGGAGTTAAAAATTGATTTATATTTTTATCCGGGTTATTACATGATTATATTTTATTTTTCTATATGGAATGGTATTGTTACTAAGGATTATATGTTTTAAAATAATGGTGCTTCATCTTTCAAAATTATTCCTTGGAAAAATGGATTTATATAATTATTTGTTTGATATAAGCGATTAAAAAAAGGTTTTTTGATATGTTTTTGAAGATATATTATTTTTAGATTTTATATTTTAGTATTTTTTTTCTTGGTTTAAAATTGGACCATTCAGTTATTATTGAGAGGCATGTATTAATTTTTTACACTTCATGGGTTATTTAGAAGATTCCAACATGAATGTTCAAGAAATAATGTATAAAGCTTATATTTGAGGATAATATTAACAATTAATCCTCTCTTTGTTTGGAGTAGGTAATTTTAGTTTTGGACTCCACCCATAATCCAAATTTAGTAGTGGAATTAGAATATTCTCTACCTATGGACCCTTTCTTAGGAGTTCCTAAATATGGTTTTCATTAATTTATTTTAACTTTAAGGAATGAAGTTGAATAAATGTAATGAATTTTTAAGTCATTATCGAGGTGAATTAATGGTGAAGGAGTTGGTCATAATTTTTTGGAGTGATATCCTTTTATTTTGATTGAGTCACTAATGAAGCATTTGAAATCCCATTTTATTGAAGGAGGACTGTAAAACCCAAGACTTTTATGTTATATAAATCATCAAAGGAATCTTTCTCTACACACAACACTTGCATGTCTTTCTTTACACGAAATCACGAGCTTCCTCGATAGCTTGCATCGTACCCAATATCGAGCTTCACTAAACAACGATATACTATTAAAATATTATTAAAACTAGCCGTTATGAATAGTAATAACCACTTTTTGAAATTTTATAAATTTTATTTTTCAAAATGGACTTCATTTTTGGATTCGTAATATCGAAATTAGCCTAGGGTGAAATTTTGGTATTTTTCTGAAAACTTTCAATTTTTGATGAATAGTGAAACCACTAAGTGGTAGTAAAAAAAACTAAATTTTTTCATAAAACATAATTTTACCGCTTCTGTGAGTGGAATTTCAAAAATCCGAGAGACACGGTTAATATCAAGGACTAAAATGTGGTTCAATGATATGAAAATAATTTTTGGTGAATAGTAACTTTTTACTTTTTTTTATCACGGTTAAAAGTAAATAGGGTAATTAAGGGTAAAAATGATATTATTATTACCCTAACACATGTCTTAATTCTATTGGAAAAGTTTAATTCGACCAAAAACAACCTTAGGAATAAAATATGACCATTTAGGCCCACTTGGATTAGATTAGGACATTTATTATTAATTTATTTAAAGAAGGGTTAAAATAGTTAAAATCAAAGTTTAATAACTAAATCATTTTTAATATGGGGTTATACATAATATAAATTCGACTATAAATATTAATTAGAAATCTAAAAATATTTCCTACATAATGGTATTTTATTTGTAATTTTTAGACATTAAATAATTTAATTTATTTATGACACAACGATGATGCAATAATTATCTTATTAATGAATGATTGACATAATTGATGTTATAAATACCAAAATAAATATAATTTGAGACTTTTTATGAATTCCACTAATTTACTAGGTTAATATGACATGTTAGTATTGATTTAATTAACTTTGTTCGAACTAATAATTCTGTTATGATTTTCACAAAAATCAATTACTAAATAGTGTCAAAATTGACATAAAATAGTTTTTAAAACAAATATTATATTATTAATTGTTATTATATTCCTAAAAATCTAAGATTCGGCCAAATGACATAGATAAGGTTATATATATTAATAATAAACAACTTGGGGTTCGTTTGGCTTGATATAGTAAGTTTATTAACCTTATAGTATAAGAACACAAGAAGACACGATAAAAGTAAAATTATTTAACTTAATGTTAAATCTACATGATAAGGTTAAAATAGGAACCTAAACTTGTCTAAATTCTATTGGATGAGAGTATTGAAACCCATCCCCACCTTATACTCTAAATAAATCAATTTGGAGCTATTTAAAACTGAACATGACTTTATAATAAAATAATATTTTTAGTTATTCCAAAGGTACCCCTCTCCTCCCTTATAAAAGGGCACCTCCTCCCTCTCTTCCTCACACCACTTTGAGCCTTCCATCTCGGCCAAACCCTACCATGTTCTCCTCTACACTTCCCTAGAGACATCCTAGATGTCCTGGTCTTCTTCAGAGACCAATTTTAGAGCCCTAAAATAAGGCCTCAAAGAAGCACTTCAAAGAAGAGGTAATGTCCGTTACTGATTCTTTCATCTTTATTTCTTCTTCCACTTATTCTTATTTAGTTGTTTAATTATGAATTAATAACATCAGTATCACTCATATAATGATATGTTATTATAAGTATGAAACAACCCTATTTCACCATCTATCCATCATACGGAAAAAGAAATCACCGCGCGTGCGTACGTACGGAATACCGTCTCCACGCCGTGGTGTAATCTATTTTCCACCACCAACTTACTTGGATGGGTATAATGGTGTAAATAATGACTATATATGACTATTATAAAGTGATATTGATTATGAAATAGTATACATACACTCCAATACAATTCCATGATCATGGGAACGATATCATCGCTCGTGTGTACGTACGGAATACCGTCTCCACGATGTGATGCGATTCGTTCTACATGATCTTCATTGAATAATGATTATATAAATGAATTTTAATGAATAAATATGATATATAGTACATTAATAACATTCTTGAAATGATGTATCTATAACCTAAAGAGAAGAATAAGAATTTATTCGACAAAACACGTATAAGAACAAAAAGTTATAAACACCCGAATAACAAGTAGTAATGAAATATTACTACCAAGAAACTAATAATATGACCATATATGATATAATAACAATAATTATGATTATGTAATAAGTCAATAACATTATTTAAATCATTATACAGGAGGTTCGGACACTTACGAGGAAAATTGGACCTAAGGTAAGGGAAAATATCACAATCTCATTTTATCCGGGATTGTTTATACTTTGGTATTTACTGGGGTGTGTTTTATCATCCACATACATGTTTAATCAATATGTAATATTATTTCCATCCAAATACAATTGTTTAAATCCAATTTTACCCTTCGGTGAGTTTTTAGTAAAAGATATGAAAGGAATCTTTTGTCATTTTTCGTACGAGGTACTTTTTGACTTTTCCGACAAAAGTACGAGAAGAATGTTTTTTTAACTTATACGGCATGAATGGATTTTTAAAGCATTATTTCCAAGAAGTTTCCTTTACAAGTTTTCATGTTTATTTTTAATCAACTTCTTTTAGTTTAAAATTGTATGACATGTTAAGAAAGGAAAAATGTTTTTGAAGTAGAAAGGATATTTTCTTCAAGAATGGAGTTCAAGTGTTTTATCAAAATTATTTTCCATATAAGATAATATAGGGTTCTGTTTCTATCCCTATTATTACATTGATTTGATTATGTTGTGATGGAATTATTTTTAGGAATTCATTTATCTTATATGAATTGTTTTATGATGTCATGTTGTTTAAGAATCCCATTTTTATTACATGGGTTATGTAATGATATATGAGTTATGATTTTGTGGCACACATAAGAATGGTATCATTATGAGATGGGTGGGACATATATCTCCCTCCAATGAATTGGGTAAATATTTTATATCTCATGAGATAGACATGGATGGAACGGTAGGTTATACCGATTCAGTGAAACAGGACTGAAACGAGGAGTGAACTTGGTTCAGAAAGGGACTTTGTCTACTAAGATAGTCTTGGAAATGAGTCTTGACTAATAAGAAATGATTCTCTATGATTATGTGTGTATTCCACAAAGTTTCATGTTTTAAGTTATGATTATTGGGATTCCATTTCACTAAAATGATTTATCCCATGTTATGAAATTATGCTATCTTTTGCAGGTTAAGATTTCCAGAAGTTATGTTCTTATGAATATGATGTGATTGATATTTCTTTTGTTTACCCTTACTGAGCATTTGAGATCACCCTTTTGTATGTTTTCTTTCCCCAGGTCAGGAAGAAGGTTATTAAGTAAGATATTCC
Organism: Viscum album; assembly: GCA_963277665.1. Classification (NCBI taxonomy): domain Eukaryota; kingdom Viridiplantae; phylum Streptophyta; class Magnoliopsida; order Santalales; family Viscaceae; genus Viscum; species Viscum album. The sequence goes on along the minus strand of OY728122.1, from coordinate 1,069,700,619 downwards.
AAAAGGGACTATAGATATGATAAAATAAATGGGAGATAGTGTAGACGCTTTATGAACAGTTGTTTTTGTTTCCCAGTTTTTAAAGACACTATACCTATACGGTCCTTTCGTGGTTTTTTTATATGATGTAATAAGTATGCTTCAATTTTTAAGTATTAACAATGTATGTAAAGTATGGGTCGTTATATTTGGTATTGGAGGAAAGGTATAGTCAACCTTTGGAAACTAGGATGTGAAATCCTTAGTAAGAACCCTAAGGATAAGTCTAAGCATAGAACACAATCTTAGTGTTTTAGAAATGGCCATGAATAACCAAGGATAAGATCTTAAGTGTGAAATTTATTCTTGATTATGTGGTTTTACTATTATAATTAGTGTTGCTCACACTATTTTTCTTGGTTTTAGTCAATGGCTGGAACCCGAAGGAACCGTGTTAATGCGGAATGCGACGAGAAATGCAATGATTGTCCCCTGGAGAAACCAAACGTTATGGGTGCTGGAATGCAAAATCTTGTATCCATGCTCACACAACTTTCTCAAGCTATGAATCATGCAGGACTTCCAAAAGAGCAAAGGAAGGAGCAACATTCTGTTGAATCCTTCATGAGGCAGCGTCCACCTTCATTCAGCGGGTCTACTAATCCATTAGTTGCTGAACAATGGATTAGTACTACTGAAAAGATATTTTCAGTTCTTCAATGTTATGAACATGATAAAGTCATCTTAGCAGTGTATCGTTTGGAAGGTGATGCTGATCAATGGTGGAATCTTATTAAGAATACAAGGCAAAGAGATGAAATTGAGTCCATGGAATGGGACGAGTTCAAGAACATATTTTTCAATAAGTACTTCACTCGTATTCTTCAAACAAAGATGTAGAAAGAGTTTCTTGAACTGAAGAAAAAGGATGCTGAATCTGTTGGTACCTATGAAGAAAATTTTACAAGACTTGCAAGGTACGCTTCTGGTATTATTATCCAACCTGAGAGTAAGATCTATCGATTCTTTAGTGGCTTCAAACCAAGTCTTCGAAGGGCCTTAGCCATAAGGGACTTCAATAGCTATGGGGAAATCGTTCGATGTGCTCTCAAAGTTGACATGGAGATTGGAGTAACCCATCAGTCATATGGATTTGATAAGAAGAGGAAAATGGAATTCAAAGGAAAATCTAAAGAGAACACTGAAAAGAAGATGAGCTTTCCCTTATGCTCAAAGTGTGGAAATAAACATGGAGGGAGCTATCTTAAAGGTACAAGTAAATGTTTCAAATGATGAAAGGAAGGTCATCGGGAATTTTAATGCCACAATGATGGGAAGAAGATGTCTAGTGATGCTAACAAAGGAAGGGACACACAAAATGAACCTACTACACTTCAATGTTTCATGTGCAAGGAGATGGGGCATTATGCCAATCAATGACCAAATCCAAGGGTTGATGATGATGGTCGACGTCAACAAACTCTTAAGGCTAAAGACAAAGGAAAGTCACATGCAATTTCTATCAGCGATGTGGATTACGATAACGATGTGGTGAAAGGTAAAATTACCATACACACTAAAGTAGAAAATGTTTTATTTTTTTCTGGATCCACCCACTCCTTTATTTCTGATGAATTTTCTAAGGATATCACCGTATTACCTCAACAGTTAGATTTTGAGTTAGCTGTGACAACCCCTAATGGCACAACAGTCGCATCAAAGGTTTATAATTCTTCTCCGATTGAAGTTTGTGGGAAAGTGCTTTCTGCAAATCCTATGATCCTTCCTATAGTGTAATTTGATGTGATTCTTGGCATGGATTGGCTTTCTCTACATGGATCTCATATCAATTTCCAAATAAGGGAAGTCACATTTCATATTCCAGATCAATCTATGATCGTCTATCGATGCAAGGATGAACATAACCTTCCAGTGGAAATTCCTTCTATCTTATGGGTCTTGATTCCACTAAATGAAGGATATTTATCTCAAATGGTTGGTGAGAAACTCACAATTAAGAATATACCCATTGTACGGGAGTTTGATGATGTCTTTCCGGATGAATTACCGGGTCTTCCACCGAATTGTGAAGTTGAGTTTTCAATAGAACTCGTATTGGGTGCTTTGCCTATTTCAAAGACACCTTATAGAATGGCCCCAATTGAGTTGCAGGAATTGAAGAAGAAACTCCAAGAGAATCTTGATAAGGGGTTCATACGCCCTAGTACGTCACCTTGGGGAGCACCTGTTCTATTTGTTAAGAAGAAATATGGATCAATGAGACTCTGCATTGATTATCGAGACTTTAACAAGATCACTATAAAGAACAAATATCCTCTCCTGCGCATTGATGACCTATTTGACCAACTACGTGGAGCTCAATACTTTTCCAAGATTGATCTTCGTTCAGGGTATCATCAATTAAGGGTCAAAAGGGAGGATATACCAAAGACGACTTTTCGTACAAGGTATGGACACTATGAATTTATAGTGATTCCATTTGGTCTTACTAATGCCCCTGCTATCTTCACGGATCTGATGAATAGATTCTTTAGAGACTATCTTGATCAGTTTGTGGTAGTCTTTATAGATGATATTCTTGTATATTCAAAGATCAAGAAAGAACATGAAGATCACTTGAGAATTATATTGAATACCATGAGAAAGGAGAAGCTTTATGCCAAATTTACCAAGTGTGAATTTTGGCTTCAAAAAGTTGCATTTTTGGGTCACATAATCTCAAAAGAGGGGATATCTGTGGATCCAGCAAAAACAGAGGTTATCGAAAGATGGTCGAGACCAACAACAGTGACTGAGATCTAAAGTTTTCTTGGTTTGGCTGAATATTATCGACGTTTTGTGAAATATTTTTCACGATTATCTAATCCACTCACCAAGTTGACTCGGAAAGGAGTTAAGTTTGTTTGGACGGAGGAATGTGAAGAGAATTTCAAGGAGTTGAAAAGAAGGTTATCCAGTGCACCTGTGCTCTCACTGCCTTGTAGTGGAGAAAGGTTTGTGATCTACAGTGACGCATCCAAGAAGGGATTGGGGTGTGTTCTTATGCCAAATGATATGGTGATATCTTATGCCTCACGACAGTTGAAAATACATGAGCAAAATTACCCAACTCATGATTTGGAATTAACTGTGGTAATATTTGCATTAAAGATTTGGAGGCATTATCTTTATGGAGAAAGGTGTCACATTTATACTGTTCATAAAAGTTTAAAGTATATTTTCACACAAAAGGAGCTGAATATACGCCAAAGGAGATGGTTGGAGCTGATTAAGGATTACGACTGCTCAATCCATTACCACCCTGGGAAAGCAAACAAGGTGGTAGATGCATTAAGTCGACAAGACCATGCCAGTTTATCCATGATGAGGATCACAAAAGATCCAAAATTTATGGATTTACAAAGGATGGATCTTAGAATTATAATGGAAGGGGGAAAATCATATCTTTCTCAAATCAATGTTCAACCATCTATACATGTGATGATTAAAGAGGCACAGAAAGAAGTTGTCGAGTTACAAAAGAAGGTGAGAAATGTTCCTAAATTCAACCTTGATTGTGATGGGATAATAAATTTCAGGAATCGGGTTTGTGTTCCTCCCATCCCAGAATTAAAGAAGGAGATTCTGGATGAGACTCATAGTTCTTCATTCTCTATTCATCCTGGAAGCACGAAGATGTATAGGGACCTGAAAGAGTACTTCTGGTGGGATGGCATGAAAATAGATGTTGCTGAATATGTCTCTCGATGCTTGGTTTGTCAACAAGTTAAAGCTGAGAGACAGAAGTCTAAGGGGATGTTACAACCATTACCCATACCCGAATGGAAATGGGAAAACATCACTATGGACTTTGTCACAAGACTTCCTAAAACATCCAAAGGCAATACTGCTATCTGAGTCATAGTTGATTGTCTTATATAATCTGCACACTTCATTGCTATTAGAGAGGATTTCACTCTGGATAAGCTTGACAGGATATATGTAAAGGAAGTGGTAAGATTGCATGGAGTACCACTTTCTATTATATCTGATCGGGATCTGAGGTTTACCTCAAAGTTCTGGCGAAGTCTTCAGCATACTCTGGATACAGAGTTATGTTTCAGCACTGCTTATCATCCTCAGATAGACGGTCATTCTGAGAGAACAATTCAAACTCTAGAAGATATGTTGAGAGCTTGCTCTATGGATTTCAAAGGTGGTTGGGATCAAAACCTACCTTTGGTGGAATTTTCTTATAATAATATATTTCACTCCAGTATTCAGATGGCTCCTTATGAAGTTCTCTATGGAAAGAAATGTAGGACTCCAACTTTCTGGGACGAAGTTGGGGAAAGAAAGCTATTAGGACCTGATCTCATTGATGAAATGGAAGAAAAGGTCAGATCTATTCAACAACACATAAGAGCAACTCAGAGTCGACAGAAAAGTTATGCCGACAACCGAAGAAAAGACTTCGAGTTTGAAGTGGGTGATAAAGTGTTCTTACGAATATCTCCCTGGAAGAGGGTCATGAGATTTGGAAAGAAGGGGAAGTTGATCCATAGATATATCGGTCCTTTGGAAATACTGGATTGTGTTGGGAAGGTATCTTACCGATTGACGCTTCCACCGAATCTCTCTCAAGTTCACGATGTGTTCCATGTATCTCTCCTGAGAAAGTACATACCTGATCCTTCACATGTACTCAGCTCAGAAGTTGTACCGCTGGAGCAAGATCTTTCTTATGAAGAACAACCGATAGAGATTCTAGATCGTAGTGAAAAAGTCCTACGAAACAAGACCACTCTATTAGTGAAAGTTTTATGGGGGAACCACCAATTAGAAGAAGCTACATTGGAGCTTGAGGATATGATGAGGGAGAGGTATCCTCATCTGTTTGTTACAAAGTGAAGAATTTCGAGGGGTAAATTTATTTTAAGGGGGTAGAATGTAACACCCGATAATTTTATGTTATATAAATCATCAAAGGAATCTTTATCTACACACAACACTTTCTTGTCTTGCTTTACAAGAAATTGTGAGCTTCCTCGATATCTTGCGTCGTACGCAATACCGAGTTTCACTAAACAACGATATACTATTAAAATATTATTAAAACTAGCTGTTATGAATAGTAATAACCGCTTTTTGAAATTTTATAAATATTATTTTTCAAAATGGACTTCATTTTTGGATTCGTAATATCTAAATTATCCTAGGTTGAAATTTTGGTATTTTTCTGAAAACTTTCAATTTTTGATGAATAGTGAAACCACTAAGTGGTAGTTAAAAAAACTGAATTTTTCATAAAACTTAATTTTACCGCTTCTGTGAGTGGAATTTTGAAAATCCAAGAGACACGGTTAATATCAAGGACTAAAATGTGGTTCAATGAGATGAAAATAATTTTTGGTGAATAGTAACTTTTTACTTTTTTTTACCATAGATAAAAGTAAATAGGGTAATTAAGGGTAAAAATGATATTATTATTACCCTAACACATGTAATAATTCTATTGGACATGTGTAATTCGACCAAAAACAACCTTAGGAATACAATATGACCATTTAGGCCCACTTGGATTAGATTAGGACATTTATTATTAATTTATTTAAAGAAGGGTTAAAATAGTTAAAATCAAAGTTTAATAACTAAATCATTTTTAATATGGGGTTATACATAATATAAATTCGACTATAAATATTCATTAGAAATATAAAACCATTTCCTACATAATGGTATTTTATTTGTAATTTTTAGACATTAAATAATTTAATTTATTTTTGACACAACAATGATGGAGTAATTATCTTATTAATGAAATATTGAAATAATTGATGTTATAAATACCCAAATAAATATAATTTGAGACTTTTTATGAATTAAACTAATTTTATAGGTTAATATGACATGTTAGTATTGATTTAATTAACTTTGTTCGAACTAATCATTCTGTTATGATTTTCACAAAAATCAATTACTAAATAGTGTCAAAATTGACATAAAATAGTTTTTAAAACAAATATTATATTATTAATTGTTATTTTATTCCTAAAAATCTAAGGTTCGGAAAAATGACTTAGATAAGGTTATATATATTAATAATAAACAATTTGGGGTTCTTTTGGCTTGATATAGTAAGTTTATTAACCTTATAGTATAAGAACACAAGAAGACACGGTAAAAGTAAAATTATTTAACTTAATGTTAAATCTACATGATAAGGTTAAAATAGGAAACTAAAATTGTCTAAATTATATTGGATGAGATGATTTCGACCCATAACCACCTTATCCTCGAAATATATCAATTTGGAGCTATTTAAAACCGAACTTGACTTTATAATAAAATAATATTTTTAGTTATTCCAAAGGTGCCCCTCTCCTCCCTTATAAAAGGGCACCTCCTCCCTCTCTTCCTCACACCACTTTGAGCCTTCATGCTCGGCCACACCCTGCCACATTCTCCTCTCCACTTCCCTAGAGACATCCTAGAGGTCCTTTTCTTCTTCAAAGACCAATTTTAGTTCCCTAAAAGAAGGTCTCAAGGAAGCACTTCAAAGAAGAGGTAATGTCCGTTACCGATTCTTTCATCTTTATTTCTTCTTCCACTTCTTTTTCTTTAGTTGTTTCATTATGAAGTAATAACATCAGTATCACTCATATACTGATATGTTATTATAAGTATGAAACAACCCTATTTCACCATCTATCCATCCTACGGAAAAAGAAATCACCGCGCGTGGGTACGTACGGAATACCGTCTCCATGCCGTGGTGTAATCTATTTTCCACCACCACCTTACTTGGATGGGTATAATGGTGTAAATAATGACTATATATGAATATTATAAAGTGATATTGATTCTTAAATAGTATACATACACTCCAATACAATTCCACGATCTTGGGAATGATATCATCGCTAGTGCGTACGTACGGAATACCATCTCCACGATGTGATGCGATTCGTTCTACATGATCTTCATTGCATAATGATTATATAAATGAATTGAATGAATAAATATGATATATAGTACATTAATACCATTCTGGAAATGATGTATCTATAACCTAAATAGAATAATAAGAATTTATTCGACAAAACACGCATAAGAACAAAAAGTTATAAACACCCGAATAACAAGTAGAAATGAAATATTACTACCAAGAAACTAAGAATATGACCATATATGATATCATAACAATAATTATGATTCTATAATAAGTAAATAACATTATTTAAATCATTATACAGGAGGTTCGGAAAATTACGAGGCAAATCGGACCTAAGGTAAGGGAAAATATCACAATCTCATTTTATCCGAGATTGTTTATACTTTGGTATTTACTGGGGTGTATTTTATCATCCAAATACATGTTTCCTCAATATGTAATATTATTTACATCCACCTACAATTTTTTAAATTCAATTTTACCATTCGGTGAGTTTTTAGTAAAAGATATGAAAGGAATCTTTTGTCGTTTTTCGTACGAGGTACTTTTTGACTTTTCCGACAAAAGTACGAGAAGAATGTTTTTTTAACTTATACGTCATGAATGGATTTTTAAAACATTATTTCCAAGAAGCTTACTTTACAAGTTTTCAAGTTTATTTTTAATCAACTTATTTTAGTTTAAAATTGTATGACATGTTAAGAAAGGAAAAATGTTTTTGAAGTAGAAAACATATTTTCCTCAAGAATGGAGTTCAAGTGTTTTATCAAAATTATTTTCCATCTAAGATAATATAGGGTTCTATTTCTATCCATATTATTACATTGATTTGATTATATTGTGATGGAATTATTTTTATGAATTCCTTTATCTTATATGAATTGTTTTATGGTGTCATGTTGTTTAAGAATCCCATTTTTATTACATGGGTTATGTAATGATGTATGAGTTATGATTTTGAGGCACACATAAGAATGGTATCATTATGAGATGGGTGGGACATATATATCCCTCCAATGCATTGGGTAAAGATTTTATATCTCATGAGATAGACATGGCTGGAATGGTAGGTTATACCGGTTCAGTGAAACAGGACTGAAATGAGGAGTGAACTCGGTTCAGAAAGGGACTTTGTCCACTAAGATAGTCTTGGCAATGAGTCTTGACTAATAAGAAATGATTCTATATGATTATGTGTGTATGACACAAAGATTCATGTTTTAAGTTATGATTATTGGGATTCCATTTCAATAATATGATTTATCCCATGTTATGAAATTATGCTCTCTTTTGCAGGTTAAGATTTCCAAAAGTTATGTTCTTATGAATATGATGTGATTGATATTTCTTTTGTTTACCCTTACTGAGTATTTGAGCTCACCATTTTGTATGTTTTCTTTCCCCAGGTCAGGAATAAGGTTATTAAGTAAGATATGCCAAAAGGGACTATAGATATAATGAAATAAATGGGAGACAGTGTAGACTCTTTATGAACCAGTTGTTTATGTTTCCCAGTTTCTAAAGACACTATACCTATACAGTCCTTTCATGGTTTTGTTAAATGATGTAATAAGTATGCTTAAATTTTGAAGTATTAACAATGTATATAAAGTATGGGTCGTTATAAGGAATTTATTAGGAAATCAATTTCATATTAGGGTATTATCTTTCTATAATTTCTTGTTTCTCAATGGTATGATAGGGTTTTGTGTGAAATATACTATGGATATAAGTTCTTATTAAGATGTATTTTTTTTGTTTTTAAAATAATTATTTAATGTAGTTTTCATGTAATGTTAAACATTTTATGAATTCAATTTTTGGGTTTAGGTTTTTTTTAAATTGATTGGTTTTTTTGAGAATTTTCTTTGTTGAATGTTTCATTTAAGTTATTTTGTGTGTTTTATTAGAGGCTATTTATTTGTGATTATTCTTATAATGTGTTGATTTAATTCCATCCTTAGGTGGTTGTGTGGTAAAATGGTTATGGTGAGATTATTGATGGTTTGAACATGTGTGACCCTTTGGTCCGTGCATGGGTAATGAGGACCAATGTTCATCATTAAATTTGAATATTTATTGGTTATGGTCACATTTTGTGGTATATCATGAGACAGTGAACTCTAGGGATGTCTTATTTTATCAATTTAGAGTGTAGTGACCCTGGTTGATAAGGCCATACCAGTTCATAATGATCCTTTCTTGAATCACTATTATTTCTAATATTTTGATTATATGGTGTCTGTAAATACCGATAGGAAGTCATATTTTACGGATTCTATATTTTTGTTAGGGTTATGTATATTTTGGATTGAGATAAGTTAGTGTTCAAGAGATATCATTTTTTCTAGTGAATACTTCCCTTTCCATAGATGTTTTTATTATAGATGATGTTTATATTTTGTGGTGGCTTCCTTTTTGAAGTTATTTAACATTTTTCCATCATTAATGAAGAATTTTAAATAGTAGAGAGACATATAATGTGTATTTGTTCCATTACTGCATTCGGTATGATGGTTATTGTATGTCTATCCTTGTAGGGGTCTACAATATTTGAGGTTATGGGTTCTATAGTTCAAACGATCTTGATGGATTGGATCTTCGTCGATAGGACCCTTCAAAATATTTTCCCAACCAACTAACCTCATATTTTAGGTGTGAACATTTTAAAATTCTATTTCCTTCAACTATAAACAAGGGATTTGTAGGTGAAACTAGGGTCATGGCGGAGGGGAGATTTTAACACCTCATATTACTATTATTTAATATATGTTATTTACTTTTTTTTTCTAATTTATGTTTTTGAGATTTTTTGGGTCTTTATTTTAAAAAATTGGGAGGTTTTGTTATGGTATATAGTTTACAAACAGTTAGGATTAACCACTTGGTAACCATGTGAGGGGTGAGAGAGTGGTTGAAGAAGTTTTTATAATGATTTAAAAACATTTTGGTAAACTATGGCTTCAAACAGTGGAGGTTCTTATTGTTCTTGTCTAGTGGAATCCACAAAATTAGAACATGGATTACCAAATCATGTAGCCCAACCATGCGAGATTCTAAGAATCTATTAAAAGTGATTTTAAAAAATTATCCACTTATTTTTAGGATTTATGGGCCTCCCAATATCCCATTAATGATAAAATGACCCCTTGGTTAACATGTATTGTTATCTATCCTCCTCTTGATTTTACACTATATTCTTCACGTTTTTATGGGATTTCTCAAGGAAATCTTCTATTTTATTTATATAATCACCTATATTCACTATTATTTTTTATTTTTACTTGGTTATTCCTTCTAATAGAACCCGAATTAATGGTTTAATCTAGGTTTTGGGTTAGTTATGTTTCTAACCTAGCCTTTTTAATTTTTAGGACCCATAAATTGTGTTCTCATGCTAGTTCGTGTGCTCACCATGGAAGGTGGCATATTGAAAATTTATTTACATTTAATTAAGGTAGGTTCTTATATCCTCATTGATTATTTTTCTATTCATGGTATTATTCAGTATTATAAATTAATATCAAATTATAATATTGTTGTATATGTAGTTTTAGATGATAATATTAATTGTTTTTATTGAAATCAAAACGTAGAATAAAGATTTTACACATGTATTTTTTATATTTATTTTATATTAAATGTTTTAATATTCTATGTGTTGATAAAAATTATTAATGGTGTAATTTAAATATATTTAATGGAAAATTTAATCCTCAAGACTAATTTTATATTCAAATGGAATTATATAGGTTTTAAAGGAATACTTTATGATTTAAAAGGGTGTGTGTGTTCTAGTTCTCCCTAAATTTTTTTAAATAATGAGATTTTAATGAAAATTTTAATTCCATGGCACCCCAAGAAATATTTATTTTAAATCAAAAATTATAAATTTCCAAAAAAAATATTTTTTTCCAATCTTAAGGGACACTCATTTATGCCACTTGTTAATGACTACCCCTGGAGGTGTAATGACTCGACTCTTAGGAAAAGGTACAGATCATTAGTTTTTCTTTCAAATCTTTCCTTTAAGCTTGTTTAATGTGTGTGACATCCTAAGGAAGGTCCAGGGAGTGTCCGAGGTTTGTTTGGAGCCCGGGAGTTTGAGAAATGGGCTTACAACCAGTGGCCCACAGCCTGCGCACGGTCTGCACATGTTTTGGGATAAACCATGTGGCTATAGACAGGGGCACTGATAGGGGTGCACGGCCATGTGGGCCAGGCCAAATGACCATGCATCCTTTGTTCTAGAGGCAGGGAGGTGTGCACGGCTTGTGCACGGTTTGGGTAAACTGTGCACCTAAACCCTGCGACCCTGTTCTTGAGGCATGGGGGTGCGCACGGTTTGCGCACGGTTTGGGTAAACCATGAACCTAAACCATGCAGCTCTGTTATTGGGGGAAATTACCATTTTTTACCTTAAATTATATTTAAGGATTAAGCCTTTTCTTTCTTCATTCTTGTGGACAGAACCAGAGGGGAGCCCTCTTTTGAGCTCCAAACCCTCTCCTCTCTCAATCTCTTGCCGTTTCTTCTTATAACACCCGATTCTCGATCCTTCAGAAGAATTAGAAAGGCCAAGGTAAGGATTACCAGCCCTAAGCTTCTTTCCTCAGTGAATATTTCCTTCCTTCTTTTTATTTTGACGTAGGCTCATATGCCTTATTTCCATGGAATTGGACCAGAACTCAGATCTCTTCCAACCTGCTGTGAATCTGAGGTCGATATCAAGCGAGCCTACGCCTACAACTCTAAGGTAGGTGGTCACATGGTTACCATTATGTGTTTTCTCCTTTTTGAGTTTTTATCATCATGTCGTGGTTTGTCTTTCGCCAAAACCCTTATTTATATTGACTTATTCATGTCTAGATGACCCGTGTGGTATGAGATTGATGAATCTAACCTTGTTAGGGTGTTTAGATGAGGTGTGGACTAGGAGTGGTCAACCATAGGTGATATGCCTTGATTTTTGGCCCTTTTCACCTTTAGACCTTAATATTATGTCTTGAAAGGGAATTTTCTATGTTAGGAAAATGAGATGACTTGGTAAGAGGTTGGCTAGGATGAGATAGTCTAAACCCTTTAATGAATTGAAATGTATATTGCCTTGAGATGTGATTAATGTGATATGATATAAGATGGATTACCTTATATATTGTGATGTGAATGGTTATGCCATATTGTGTTGACATGCTTGTGATAACCCGTGTGTGGGCGGGAGACATTTATACCCCATTCCAGACAAATTTCCATGTGTGGGCGGGAAGCATTCTTACTACATGCCATATGAATCTCTGTGTGTGGTCGGGAAGCATTCTTACCCCATTCTAACTGATTCTTTGTGTAACGGGATGGGAAGAATTCATACCTAGTGCCTATATATCCCTTATGGGTGGGAGGAATTCTTCCCCATGCCAGCTACAATGCTTGTGGACGAGAGGCATTCATACCTCATTCCAGTGATGATTATTACATATGTGAGATGCATGGATGAGAGGCATGTTTAACTCATGACAGTGATAACTTATATCTATGTACTTGTACCTCTAGTGAGTGGTCAGAATACCATCCATGAGTTTAAGCAGGTAGACCCGCCAGGTGTCCTTCCGTAACCTAAGCGGGGGGGGGGGGGGGGGTTGTTTATTACTTTTTTTACTTACATGATGTTTACTAAACGCTGTTTATATTGCGAACACCTATTTGGATTACACGTAGACATCGTTGGTGGTGGCCTACTGAGACTTGTCTCACACCCTACCTGGGTGGCCTCCTTGGAACCCGTGTAGACTTTATTGCTGTAGGTACTAGTTGGGGCAAAGGACCAGCTTCAGGTTGTTGATACATGTATGTACTAGCTAGAGATCCAGATCAAAGGATCGAGCTTGGCTAGAGATGCTAGTGGACTAATTTTGTTCTTTTTTTATCCCTGCATAGTATACTTACCATCTATTTCCATTGTATCAGCATGCCATGCATCCATTTTTTATTTGAAACTGCCTATGTGGATTTTGTATATCTATCAAGGGTTTTCTTACATCTAATGTTGGTTTGTATGTTTCCCATTTTCTCCTTTTTACCATTGGTTTTGATTCCTCTATTTAATAATTTGTTTCTATACCACTGTGCACTCTGACATGGGGGTACATTCTCCCCAATGACTTACCATTACACCCCCGCTGCTAGTCGGAAGCCCCTGGCCTATGGGGAGACGATCCAGGGGTCATGTGGCCAACTGGGCTCAGGGCTCAGGTTGAGGGGCAGCCGGGTCTGAGACGTCACAAAGTGGTATCATAGGATTTTCTTTCTTGGTTTACTATTTGGCGACGATAGACTTGGATATTGGGAACGCTTAGGGACTTAGCCATGAGTCGTATGGGGTATATGACAAGTTTCCTATTTTATGTTGTTATTGATTATGCTATTTACTATTGATACCATTTCACCATTGGGTGTTTCACATGTTTTGTGATATTATTGAGATTTGAAATTTTGGAATTTTGATTTCATGGTTCGACCCAATGAAATGAGGATTATGCATTAGAACATGCATCACGATAGGCACAATATGATTTGGCCTTACATCTTGCCATGCCATGTTTAAATTTTTAGCGAGCATTGCCAGTTTTTTCTTTCCATTTCTTGTTTATATGTGTTCCATTATGCTGACCCTTCTTGTAGATTATGAATTGAGGAATGATGTGGTTTTAGTGGGTGTCACTATTTGGTTCATAAGGTGTATGGGACCTTATGGATCAGAAAATGACATTCCAACTAAACCTATCATTTCCCTTAAAAAATTCAAATACTTAATTAGCACAATTAAGTGAGAAATGATATCCAAGTGTGTGTCATATTTCAGTTCATGAGAAGTATGGGCCCTTAGGGGCTGGGAAATGCCATGTCACTGGATTCAGTTAAATCTGAACAGCTGTAGGTTTTTTAAGAATTCCTATGGGTGTGTATTGGTGATATTAGTGGTAGGAAGGCTTAGTACCTGTCCTATATTCTAGATTTGAACCTTTAAATTTGTTGATTTCTTATTTTGAGATGTTTGTTTGGCATTGTAGAACTATGCCTCCGAGACGTCCTCGAGTCGCGCACGCTGAAGGCGGTGACAATCACATTCCTGAGGTGGCGGGCCCTGAGCTGCCATTTGATCTTCTTGTTGAGACACCTGTGGCTCCTCTTGATATTCCTGAAATGGGTGCTGATGCCTAGTTCCATGAGAGCTTGTTACGTATGATGCAGAGTATGAAAGGTGGAGTGCAACCTACCCCGAGTATGGCAGAGTTGACTCGCGAGTTTCAGTCGTAGCATCCACATACTTTTACGGGAGATGGCAGACCACTTGATATAGAGTCCTGGTTGGAGGCTTTTCTAACCATCTTCGAGTACCTCGAGATGCCTCCAGAGAAGAGGGTCAAGATTGCAACGTATATGCTACGTGGTTATGCTAGGAGGTAGTGGGATGTCCTCACCCAGTCGGGGCAGCAGAGAGATATGATCTGGACTGATTTCCAGACCAACTTCTATGATTATTTCATTCCCCAGACTTTGAGGGCAGACAGAGCTAGGGAGTTTATAAATCTATATCAAGGGACCATGACAGTCATGTAGTATTCGTCTAGTTTGACTGAGTTACAGCGTTTTTCTCCTACACTAGCTGCTAATGATCTCACGGCCTCTAAGAGTTTTGAGGATGGGCTGTGTTACGCCATCCGGTCGCAGGTTAACGTGTTAAGGATGACGACTATTTCAGAGATTGTCAACCAGGCTTTCAGAATAGAGATGAATTTTAGAGATGCGGACAGTGCAAACCAGGGTGGTTCATCACCTAAGGTTTCTAGTGGATCTACTTCACAGAAGAAGCGGCATTTTGAGAACTATCGTGGTGTCAGTGGTGGTGAGACCCTTTTCTCTGGTGGTACTCCTATATGTCACCAATGTGGGTTTCTAGGACATATGAGGAGGCAGTGTACGTGAAATCCAGTGGAGTTCAGAGGTTGTAGTAGGTTGGGTCACCTCCACCTATTCTGCAGGAATTTTCCCCCAGGGCCTAGTGAGCAAGGACCTGTACCTACTCAACAATATAATGCTGGATCAGTAGTATCACGTCAGTCAAAAGGCTAGAATACCGCTGACTGATCAGGGCGTGGCAGCAGTCGAGGTAGAGGTAATTAGGCGTATGACTCTCAGTGCCAGCAGGGCAGGTCTGCTCTGGGTAGCCAAGTTGTGACTCAGGGCCATGGTACCAGCCAGTTGTATGAAGTCGATCCTACACCGCAGGAGAAGTATGCCAAACCATCTACTATACGAGGTACGATTCTAGTTGCCTCTACGTTAGTGTATGTTTTGTTTGACACAGGTGTTTCTCTCTGTTTTATATTGAAGGCGATTATTGGAAGTTTGGGCCTCGACGTTTATTCATATCATGGAATGATCACTTTAGATACCCCATTAGGTACCTGTTCAGAGGGAATTCAACGTTTTCAGAATTGTCCCCTCGAGGTGGGAAGTTACCTTTTCGTGTGGAACCTTCATTTTATGGATATGACAGGTTTTGATGTACTAATTGGGATGGAATGGTTAGTTCCTTATAGAGCACAGATTGAATGCTATCATCAGAGGGTGGCATTTACGTCACCAGAGGGCGACACACATATGCATAAGAGAGAATGGGATCTTAGTGCGACACGAGCGGGACTGGAACACTAGAGTTTAGGTGGTGTCATGAAATAGATTTACAGTCTTTATCTCGATGACCAAGGTTTACAACCCTTTGTTTATCCTCTCGTGGTGGAGCATTTCAGTGATGTATTTCCTGATGAATTCTCTAGTCAACCTTCAGTGCGGTAGGTGGAGTTTACTATCGAGTTTATACCAGGAGCATCACCAGTGACTATTCCTCCTTATAGGATGGAACCTAAGGAACTTCTGGAGCTCAAGAGTCAGTTGAAGGACCTGGAAGAAAAAGGCTTCATACGTCCCAGTACATCTCCTTGGGGATCACCATTTCTCTTTTCCAAGAAGGCAGATGGTAACCTTCGTCTTTGCATGGATTATCGTAAGTTAAATCAGCTGACTATCAAGAACCAGTATCCTTTTCCTAGAATTGATGACCTCTTCGATCAGCTCTGAGGAGCGAAGGTGTTTTCAAAGATAGATTTGAGGTCGGGCTATCACCAGGTGCGTGTTAGGAATTTAGACATACCTCACATGGCGTTCAAGAGCAGGTATGGTCTCTATGAGTATCTAGTCTCACCGTTTGGGCTTACAAATGCACCTGTAGTTTTTATGGATCTTATGAATCAGATTTTTCACCCTTATCTTGATTCTTTTGTGGTTGTATTTGTGGACGATATCTTAGTCTATTCACGCTCGAGACAGGACCATGAAACCCATATTGAGATCGTGCTGAATACACTAAGAGAGCATCAACTTTATGCTAAGATCATTAAATGCCACTTTTGGATAGACAAGGTTCACTTCCTTGGTCACATTATTTCTGAGTCTGGAGTTTTAGTTGACCCTGAGAAGGTGAGTGCTATAACTTCCTGGGAGCATCCCAAAAACATCTTTGATATCAAGAGTTTCTTAGGGCTCGCCCGATATTATAGGTGGTTCATTCCAGACTTTTCATGACTAGAAGCACCACTTACAGCTTTGACCAAAAAGGGGGTGATATTTGATTGGTCAGAACCTTGTGAGGTAGATTTTCAGGAACTGAAGGGCATACTAACTTCACCACCGATACTGATC
Organism: Viscum album; assembly: GCA_963277665.1. Lineage (NCBI taxonomy): Eukaryota > Viridiplantae > Streptophyta > Magnoliopsida > Santalales > Viscaceae > Viscum > Viscum album. The sequence goes on along the minus strand of OY728122.1, from coordinate 1,069,683,926 downwards.
TTGCCGAAGCCAGGAAGATCTTATACGGTATTTTGTGATGTGTTAGGTATTGGGCTTGGAGCTGTCTTGATGCCGGACGAGCGAGTCATTGCATATGGTTCTCGTCAGTTAAAGGCTCATAAACGGAATTATCCAACACACGAACTCAAGCTCGCAGCGGTTGTACATGCCTTACGATGTTGGAGACACTATTTGTTGGGATAGAATTTTGTGGTGTTTACTGACCAAAAAATCCTCAAATATATCTTCACACAGTGGGATATAAATCTCAGGCAACACAGGTTGGTTGTGTACCTGCAATCCTTTGATTTCGAACTGGGCTACACTCTTGGGAAAGGAAATTCAGTAGCCGATGCACTGATTCAGAAAACTCAGTCACAAGTGGTTTGGGAATATAATGAGGAGTGGAAGATGATGGACCTATTTTCGGAGATGCACATTGATGTTTATGAGGGTCAGGGTCAAACTGTTCTCTCAGCCTTAGAAGTGACGTCTGCTCTTTTGGAATGGGTCAGGGCCGGAAAGTAATCAGATCCAGAAGGCCTTTCTCTACGAGAAAGTGTCATTGATGATGCCTCTATAGATTGGACTGTGGATGAAAATGATACTTTATTGTTCTGTGGTAGTGTATGGGTCCCAAAAGACATCAGAGAGGAGCTGATGAGGGATTTCCATGCCTCATCATGGGCAGTTCACCGAGGAATCACCAAAATGTATCGTGATTTGCGATGATAGTACTGGTGTCCTAACATGAAGTGGGAGATAGCCGGTTTTATCACGTGTTGTTCCACCTGTCATCAGGTGAAGGTGGAACATCAGCGTCCGTCAGGACTTTTTCACCCGTTGTTCATTCCGGACTAGAAATGGGACGATGTTTCTATGGGCTTTGTAACCAGTTTACCTAGGTCACCTCATGGAAATGATGAATTATGGGTTATCATCGACTGTATGATGAAGTTCGTGCATTTCTTACTTATGCAGGAGACCTTCATGATTGATGATTTGGGAAGACTGTATGTCAAGGAAATAGTGCGCCTTCATGGAGCACATCGTTCTGTTGTCTTAGACAGAGATCCTTGTTTTACATATCGGTTTTGGAAGGGTTTACAGAAGACCTTGGGTAAGCAGGTACTTTTGAGCATAGCCTATCACCCACAAAATGTCAGACAGATCTAGCGGACTATACAGGTACTAGAGGATATGTTACATGCTTGTGTTCTCGATTTTGGAGGTTCATGGGAGAAACACATTATTCTTGTTGAGTTCAGTTATAACATTAGCTTCCAGGCTACCATTGAGATGGATCCTTATGAAGCCTTATATGGTAGGCCTTGTCGCTTGCCTTTTTGTTAGCTTGAAGTAGGGAAGGAAGCTGTTCTAGGATCACGTCTTGTGCAGGGGACTACAGAGCAGATAAAACTTATCAGGAAGCGTATGCAGACAGCTCGGTCTAGACAACAGTCCTATGCTAAAAAGCATCGATGACCTCTTGAGTTCGAGTTTGGGAACCATGTTTTCTTGAAGGCCTCACCCAGGTTAGGGAATAGACGTATACTAAAGCAGAGTAAGCTTTCACCAAGGTTCATAGGACCCTTTGAGGTGATAAAGCGGGTCATACCAGTAGCTTACCAGCTTGCACTTCTGAAGAGATATCAGGCCATACATGAGGTTTTTCATGTATCTCAGCTACACTGGTACTTTTCAGATCCAACTCATGTCTTTCATCCTGATGAGGTTGAACTAGATATGGATGCTATCTTCGAGGAGTATTCGATGTGAATTGTTGACCAGAGCATGAATACACTCCGTGGTAGGTCCGTTCCTCTGGTACAGGTGCTATGGAAGCACAGACGGGTACAAGATGAGACTTGGGAGAGGGAGGCTGATATACGTTCTCAATGGCCAGATCTTTTCGTTGATGACATCTCTTTACCCACGGAAGTCCAGCTCAGGGATGAGTTTCTTTAAGGAGGGGAGGTTGTAACGACCCGAATATTTGGAAAAGGTAAGGATCATTAGTTTTTCTTTCAAATCATTCTTTTAAGCTTGTTTAATTTGTGTAACATCCTAAGGAAGGTCTGGGGAGTGTCTGGGGTTTTTTCGGAGCCCGAGAGTTTGAGAAATGGGCTTAAAGGCTGTGGCGCACGGCCTGCGCACGGTCTACGCACAGTTTGGGATATACCGTGTGGCTGTTGACAGGGTCACCTGTAGGGGTGCATGTCCAAGTGGACCAGGTTGCACGACCCCACAACCTTTGGTCTAGAGGCAGGGAGGTGCGCACGGCTTGGGCACGGTTTGGATAAACCGTGGGCCTAAACTGTACGACCCTGTTCTAGAGGCAAGGAGGTGTGCACGGTTTGTGCACGATTTGGGTAAACCGTGCGCCTAAACCATGCATCTCTGTTTTTGGGTGAAATTACCATTTTCCCCTTAAATTATTTTTAAGTCTTAAGCCTTTTCTTTCTTCCTTCCTATGGACATAACCATAGGGGAGGCCTCTTTTGAGCTCCAATACCTCTCATCTCTCAATATCTTGCCGTTTCTTCGTACGACACCCGATTCTCGATCCGTTAGAAGCATTGGAAAGGCCAAGGTATGGCTTACCACAGATAAGATTCCTTCCTTGGTGAATATTTCCTTCCGTCTTGTTATTTTTATGTAGGATCATATGCCCTATTTCCAGGTCATTGGACCAGAACTCAGATCTCTTCCATCTTACTATGAATCTGAGGTCGATATCAAGCGAGCCTACGCCTACAGCTCTAAGGTAGGTGGTCAAATGGTTTACATTTTGGGTTTTCTCATTTTTGAGATAATATTTTCATGTCATGGTTTGTCTTTCTCCAAACCCCTTATTTATATTGATTTCTTCATGTCTAGATGACCCGTGTTGTATGAGATTGAGGAATATAACCTTGTTAGGGTGTTTAGATGAGGTGTGGACTGGGAATGGTCAACCATAGGTGATATGCCTTGAGTTTTGGCCCATTCCACCTTTGGACCATAATTTTTTGTCTTGAAAGGGAATTTTCCATGTTAGGAAAATGAGATGACTTGGTTAGAGGTTGGCTAGGATGAGATAGCCTGAACCCTTTAAAGAATTGAAATGTATATTGCTGTCAGATGTGATTAATGTGATATGATTTAAGATGGATTATCCTATATATTATGATGTGAATGGTTATTACATATTGTATTGACATGATTGTGATAACCCATGTGTGGGTGGGAGGCATTTATACCCCGTTCTAGACAAATTTCTATTTGTGGGCGGGAAACATTCTTACCCCGTGCCAGATGAATCTCCGTGTGTGGGAAGAAGCATTCTTACCCCGTGCCAGCTGAATATTTGTGTAACAGGATGAGAAGAATTCACACTTCATTCCTATATATCCCTTATGGGTGGGATGCATTCATCCCCACACCAGCTACAATGCTTGTGGACGAGAGGCATTCATACCTCGTGCCAGTGATGATTATTACATATGTGAGAAGCATGGATGAGAGGCATGTTTACCTCATGGCAGTGATAAATTATATCTATGTACTTATACCTATGGTAAGTGTTCAAAATACCTTCCATGAGATAAAGCAAGTAGACCCACCAGGTGTCCTTCCAGAACCCGAGTAGGAGGGTTGTTTCTTACTTTGTTTTACTTACTTGTAGTTTACTACACACTGTTTATTTTGTGAACACCTATTTGGATTACACGTAGACATCGTTGGTGGTGTCCTAATGAGACTTTTCTCACACCCTACTAGGGCGTCCTCCTTGGCACCCATATAGAATTTACTACTGCAGGTACTAGTAGGGGAAAAGGCCCAACTTCAGGTTGTTGATACATGTATGTACTAGCTGGAGATCCAGAGCAGAGGATCGAGCGTGGCTAGAGATGGTCGTGGACTACCTTTGTTCTCTTTTTGTATTACTGTATAGCATGATTTACATCTATTTCCATTGTATCATCATTCCATACATCCATTTTGTATTATACACTGCCTATGTGGCTTTTTTATATCTATCAGGGGTTTTCGTACTTCTATTGTTGGTTTATATGTTTCCCTTTTTCTCCTGTTTACCATTGGTTGTGATTCCTCTATTTAATCGTTTGTTTCTATACCGCTGTGCACTCTGACATGGGGGTACAGTCTCCCCACTGACTTACCATTACACCCCTTCTACTAGTCGGTAGCCCCTGGCCTATGGGGAGATGAGCCAGGGGTCATGTGGCCAGCCAAGATCGGGGCTCGGGTTGAGGGGAAGCCATGTCCGGGACGTCACATGGGGGGTTTTCTGAGTGATATTATTTTTGAATGACGTGGAAAGGGGCTATTCTATAAAAGGGTGCTAGATATGAGTGAGATTTATTGTTTATGCCTTGTTTTTTGATCATGGATTTATTATTTAGTCACCTACATAAGAGATTGGTCATGAGAACCCAGGACTCTTGGCGGTAGACCTTGATTCATGCTCCTTAGTTGGTACACTAGCTTCTAGGGTCCCCTAGTTGTAATATAGGAAAGGTCTAGAGGGGATATTTCATTTCAATGAGGCCACTATGAATAATTAAATGGATTATTTTATGGATGGACTCAATTTAAATTTTCAATTAGTCTATATTGTGCATAGTACTATTAATATAGTCTCAATTGTTGGTGGCACTGTATTTTTTGTGGTTTTATGAGATTCTTTTGATGGAGTGGTGCCTACTTTTTATTGTTTCTTATTTATTTATGGTTGGAGATGTTTCTAAAATGACTTGACAATTAATTTTGGAATCTATTTTTGTGATTTTGTTTTCAAATAAATGTGAGATGTGTCATTTATTTATGAAATTTCAAGTTAGATTTTTAAATTTTTTAAAAGGAGGTTTGGTTTTGCTAAAAATCAATGATCTAGGTTTCAGTTGTGAATGTGGTTTCAAACAGTTGGGTTTTCAAAAGAGGAGTTTTATTATATATTAAGTTTAGTGCATGATTTTGTTTAACTATATCATTATTAACAATATAAAACCATATTTTATATTATATTTCAGACTATCCTTCTTGTATTTTCTATTTATGGAATTTTATAGATTCTATAGTGAGATCCCATTAGATCTATTAGTTGACACCCTACATACACACTACTATGTGTGTATGAAACTCATATATTTTATTTTGGTTCTTAGTTACCTTCTTATTGTCTATCATTATATTATGAATAAAGTGTTGGGTTTGGATTCATATGGTATCTATAGGTTTCAGGGAGGTGTCCTCTGGCATGACTTAGTTCAGGTTTTGGTTTTTTGGATATAAATTGTTTTTCCAAGATGACATTTCTTTATAAATATATTGTTCTTTTTTATTATAGCATGTTATATGTTCATTTTTAATGATTCTTATATGTCTTTAAAAATAAGTAGAACCATTAATTTATTTATTATGACTTATTTAGTTTATTTATTTAGTTTATTCTTATTGATGTTTCATGGGCATCTAATGTATTGATGGTCTATACTAAACTATTAGTAAAATATCAACTATGTGTTAAATCTTATTTAAGGATAAAAACATTCCCAAAGTTCAACTTTTATACTAAATCACTAGACAATATCACTTGGGTTTTGGTAATTCCCTTTAGACACAATGTCAGGCTAGGCCGAGTGATATGCAGGGTCTGCACAGTTCGATAAGTGAGAGATACACTATCCTTTTCATTTTAATATTCCTTTCTTGTAAACACCAAAATTTTAAATGTTATATATTTGTTATTTCTTATACTCTCAATTTTCCTTTTTTATGGGAACTAACTCATTTCACATTAATATTTTAACATTATTCATTTTTCAACATCTCTCCCAATGACAGTGGTTAGTACAATTAAAAAATATCCTTCATAAAACAAACCTCATGTATTAATTTTCAAGATGATATTACCTAGTAATTTGTATTCCATTACATAACTATATTTCCTCCAAAAAGACACATATACGGTGTATCATGTTCCCAAAAAATAGTCACACTTATTTTACACATAATGGGGAATATGTATTTATGGAAACTTCCCAAACTATTTTGAAATTATCAACTAATTTATCCGTTGATATATTTAAATAAGGGTTGTTATAAATTGATCATGAAAAATATGCACTTCATTATCCAAATCATCATCATAATAATTTTTATATTTTACCTCAATTCAAATAAAAACAACCCTCTCATAATGTTTCAGAACACTAATGTCATTTTTCTATGATTGGGTCTCCATTATCTTTAGTTAAGAGCATTATTATTTACTATATTTTATTCACTCATTAATCTATTATTTAAGATATGTTGGGTAAGATTTATGTTCTTTATCCATGTTCATTTGATATTCTAATTCACAATAATGTTCACATAAAAAATCACATTCATTATTTTTTGATTGTCATTCCATTATTAGTATCTTATGTGGTAGAATCCATTAATCTAAGAAATTTATTCTCTTTATTAAATTCCATTTTTAGTGAATAATAATTTTTATTTTTAAATTATGAATATTGGAATTCAATTTTTATGATTTCAAATACTACCAATTTCCAGATGAACATTTTTTTGGATTAAGAACATAATATTTTTATCACATTTTCTCAATAATCATATTATCTTCTTAAGTCATTGAGGGTGAATTTATACATTCATAAGTGAATGAAATTGAAATAAATAAATTATAATGAAATGTATAAAAAAAATAAAATTCATTCACCATTAATGAACTACGATTAACTATAGAAACATTCTTCTTATTCTTATATTCCTCTTGAATTTTGAAATAAAGAATTTTGATTTTTCTTTTTTCACGAGTAATTCAAATTTACCATATTTACCTTATATAGTTGTAAACAAAGCCATATTTTCTTCATATAATGAGGGCTTCCAATAAATATCCTTCAATGTCTCACACATCTCAATAGTTTCATCTCATTGATGGAATATTAAAATTAAATTATTTACCAAAGAAGAATTTAGAGTCATCAGGGACTTTTTATGAGAAAATATTTCCACATGTATTCATAAATCAATTCCATGTTTAATACACTATAGAATATAATTTTTATAATCCAATAGAAAATAAATCTTATCCATATTATATATTTCATATATAGGATAATTCAATGATAAATCCATATATATTTTAAAAATTCATATTTAGATTTAATAGATTTAAATCTCAGTCATGTCTTTTATGTTATGACACAATTTATTTGGACCACTAGGTTATAATGTAGGGTTATAAGAAACTTGAAATTTGGTTGGGTTGGATCAAGGTGAAAACTAAATTAAACTCTTTACCTTTTAATCCCCACACCTCACTATATCTTGATCACATGTTAGAATGAAAACATATCAATATTATGATTAATTAATTCATATGCATGCATAAAACATATATGGATAGGAAAAAACCTAGGGATAAAATAATTTTACTTTGTTCAACAAAATTAGGTTTCATAGAAGGAACACACACATGATGATGTGATAATGTACCAAAATACCATAAAATCATTATGCTCATGGATAAAATGTTTTTTTATATAATGAATTCATACTAAGGTTCAGTTTCAATAAAATGATAATTTTTTTTATGACACACTATATCTCAAAGAACACTTAAACTTCATTTTTCTCCATGCACTACATCATGGAATGTATTAATGAATTTACAGTATTTAAGACCTTCTCTAGATCAAAATAAAAAACTAATGTGAATTATATTTATAAAAACTAGATATTATTTATTTTTATTTCCCATGAGTTTCAACCACATTCAATGGATTGATTTTAACAAATTATTTTTAAGAGTGTTAATATGATATCCTTTAATCGATCTTCATAAAAATAAATTACATCCTCAAAAAATAAATATAGATTTGTTAAATTCATTGTTAATGAAATTGGAACAATTAAAAAAAATTCTTCATTAAATATATATTTTAATGATATTTCTCACATTCTTCAAGCATAAATTCACTAGATATGTAAATAACACAATACGAATTATGAGACCCTCTCTCTAAAACTAGATCTATTAATACATTGTATGGTGTCACAGTATGTAGCGGAATCATATGGGCTAGGGAATTAAAATTTTTTATCTCTAATTTATATAATTATATATTCTATAGTGATTCACAGTCGGTACAAAAGATGAGGATATTGCGTGAAAAAATTATACATGAAAATTAAACCATAAAATACATTGATCAATTTGATGGCATGTTCAACAACCTCTCATAAATGGTGACCATTACTTAATGTAACTAAACATAGATTCCTCTAGGCCATCCACACAAACTTCAAACATTTTTGGCAACATCAATCATCGATATCTGGGTGCTAGTGTGGAGATATGACAATCCATTTGACATCATAACAGTCTCCACTATGAAAATCCTTAGATATGTGAATATAACTCAGATCAGTTGATCAGATCATCAACTTCTCTTTTACGGAATAGGGATAGAGGAGAGATATTCTCTAAAAGATAATGTAGTGAATAGTATGCCAAATGAGAGCCTCCCCACACTTGTATAGTGATGTAAAAAATACCTAGAAATGGATCTCTGACCCCTATATATGAATTACCCACTAAATAATACATAAATTATGTCTTATAACTATTTTACATAGTTCTAAATATAATTTATATTTTTATCAATTAAATATAATATAATAAATATATTACATGATAAAATTGGGTGAGTAACTCGACTCATCATTCCTGTAAATATGAAATAAACCTTGAATGTTAAAATAATATTAATTTGTTAAATATTTTCACATGTATTCAATTAGTATATTATGAATAATATTAAATAAAAAAAATTCAATACCAAATATTCTAAACAATTATAAAATGAAAATTTTTATTTCATAGAGACCATTAAAACTCAGAAATATCCCAGACCCTGTGGTGGGGTCCACTGTGTCATAAAATTATATTTATAAGAATTGGAAAAACTTTTAATTTTGATTTGTATGTGACCCTCTAGGAACATATCTCAATAGAAGTGAATACTATTCATAAATAGGTAGTGGAGTCTAGAAACCCATCAAGCCCCTAAAGGAGATAACGAGTAGTCATAATATTGAAAACCTCTTATGAACACACATTATTTAATATACAATATTTTTTATCATGATATCTCATTAATCAGGACAAATATATTATTTCATTATCATATATTGATTTATTCTTATTCAAAATTATTATATAGACATACATTCTTCTACCATGGACAAAGATTTAGTGAATGTACTACCATCCTGATCAGCTTTCCACAAGATATCACTTCTTTTAGAAGAATTGTCTTTGTTTTGATTATTCAATCACATTCATGCCAACAATGGCACAACCAGTAAAATATATTTCCCATAAAATTAATGTACCAATTTTTTTATTGAATAAATGTATGTAATCAAATGATATACAATAATACAAAAATCAAGTCAGGATACCATTTTATGCATTAGTGGATTAGAAATACCAATGTCACCAAAATCACATTGAGTTCCTATTAGTGGTTGAGTCCTCATGTTCTCATCTAGTCAAGATAACCAAGTTTAAATTTCATGAGATGAAGTCTCAAGGATTATGAGCCCAAACACCGGACGGTTTCACATATTTTTTTTCCTGTCAACAAAATGTTTTTGGATCATAAGACATATGTTTAATATCATTATCATAGTATATTTAAGATCTTATTATAGCTTAAGAACCGATATAATAATTTATATAATAAATAATCTATGGATACTACCATGTAAATAGTGGATGTAGAAATATCAACACGATTATGGAAAGTGTACAACATGCATAACTCACTATATACATGATATGAATATATAAAAATATTGTTCAAAGTTGGTATAGAGAACCTATTTTTACAACACTCCCACATTCAGTAAATACAACATGATAACTATCCTTATTAGCACTAACATGATATGATAATCCTTCTACCATGTTATGGATTTTATCATGGTTCCTTCTATATATTTACTGCACAGAAAACTGGTTATCTGTAACTTCACCTCCTTGAGTAATACTCTAGAGGATATGTTATACCTAAGTATATTCCATTTATCCACTACAAAAAACATGAAATCATGGATAATACCAGTATTAGGATTATCAAAATTAATATTATGATTAGACATTTTATTCTAGGCGTGATTACTATAATTATAACAATTTATTTCATATTTGACACTAATTTTTCATCTACATCCTATTCTGTGACGCACTAGATATTTGTAGACATGGTTACCACTTGAATAAATGAGATTAATATTCTCATTACCCTTGATTTATTTTGATATTAGATCATATTGTTATAAAGTAACACTAGTTTGTGTCCCCTTAAAATGAATGTCCCTTCCATTCTATATACAAGGATCATATATCTTTCACTCTATCATGTTCAATTGGGTTTTTATAAATACTTATCATTCTCTTAGATTATAAATATATTTTACTAACATAAAGTATATATTCAGAACCTGAAATCTTTTAAATAGCATGGAAGATGTTATTGATCCATTATAGAAGCATATGTAATTTTACCCACCATATTATTATCCTTGTATGCATCATGAATGTAACATTGTAGTGATTTATACCATGTGTTCTTGGTAATAATTCTCTCTCAAATTGCTCCAACTTGTAATTTTCAATACCTTGTTAGTATATGTAATTTTATTTACTTGGTATAAGAAAAAAATTATATCATACTCAATTTATCTTGTTCCCTAGAACTCAGGTCGCTACATTAAGTCACTATTTGGAGGGTTACTTATATTCAAGTATAAAATAATAGTAAGACCACTAGTTGCTTTACATATGTCTTAAAACATATTTTCCATGGAAAACAGTGACCCTCCCATTATTATATTAAATATTCATGGTGGAAATTCATTCTAAATGAAAATTCTATTATCATGTTTCTTACTTAAATCCAAATATGGATTTCAGTAACCTTCACTCCATGTAGATTTTTTTTAGTTTCCCCAAATATTTAAAATTATAACTTATATACACATTCAAAGAAAGGCCATCTTAATTCAAATTCAAAAAAATTATCTTAGAAAGTATCTATAACAAGTAAAATTCTAATGGATTTATGTATGATGACTTCGTATAACCAATTGATCCTTATTGGTACTACTCTTATGACACCCATGTATAGTCTCTCTTTAATACCCAACAATGACATTATATTTACTAAATAAATTATTGAAATATATACATGGTTTTGGTACATTGAATCCATTTATTGAAATCATATAAGCTATTCAATCATAGATGATTTCGATTTAATTATTCATTATAAGATCCATAATTCTAAAATGAATAATGTATCACCCACTATGGAAAATATAAAACCACCACTATGGTTTCATTTTTCCTAAGCAGTATGAGTCTCTAGAACATTCCATTTACACAAGTTCTTAGGTAACATGTTCCCATTCCCACCACTTATGTATCTATGAAATTGACTAAACCCTGGTAAATATTTTCCCACCACCTAAAATAGAAATGTGTTCTAATTTATAGAAATATAGTCTGTAATGTGTCTATAAATTTTCTATCTCAGGGAATTTTATAATATCCTATAGGAATCTTAGGATATTAATTAGAATTTAATTTTGGTTTTATTTTATGAAAGTTTTTTATATCTTCAATAAACTATTTACATATAAATATATGTTATTATGACATGATTTATTTTTTCATAATAATAATCCTATGATATCCATATGTAGTTTAGTTGGCATATAGTTATGGGATAATTCTGATATTTTTAAAGAATGTTTGGATGGAACTTAATTTGATATGAGTGTCATAGTTTATTCTCCTTATGCTAACATCGAGAATAGGATTTGTATAACGAAATTTGAATTTAGGAATTACTCCATGCTACATTTTAATGATAAATATATTCGGGTAAGTCTCATTATTTATTCTCTTTACTAAAATCATACCTATGATGTGTATAGAGAAATACGAATCGAGGAATTACTCCACATTACATTATAATGATCAATGAATGATTGGTCAAGATATTATTTGGTACACAAGCCCAAAGAAACTCATATAATATAATAATGAATATATTTTACTTCACTTTTACATTCCTTAAAACTCATAAATGGATCTTAGGAAGTACATGAATTTACCTCTAGTATAACGTTGGAATAGTACATGCTATCTAGATGAACTAATTCTGATAGTTTTATGGCTAAATTTTATTTCTATATAATTATTTTTATAAAACTAGATGATTAAATGTGTTAATAAAATGTATGTTATTTAACTACATAGATTCAAAAAATAATAATTGTTATATCATTAAATAATAATTAGTTTTATTAGAAAAATATTCCCCTTTACACAACTACATTTAACTGAGCCTTACATTTTATATTCATTAGTTACTTCTAATTATTCAAAAATTACTGAAAAATTAGTTGAGTATTAAACACGATAAACAACATTAATTCCAAAATTTAATAACATATCCTTGTGTCTAACAAACATGTGAGATAATGTTTTTGGTAATACCTAATTAATGTTAAACTAGAATCATTAATCTGGGAAATTAGTAGTTATGTACTTCTCATCTTTGACTTTAGAATAACCCTTTATTAGCATTTAGGAGAGTCTGCCTTACTTCTTAGAAAATTTATTTTATTACTTGGTTACTATATTTAAATACAAATATATGATAAGAATAATGTATTTAATACAAAAAAACATCACATACAATGGTGATTATAATCCAGTTGAGGCCTCTGCTTGACTGTACATAAATTAATTTAATTTTATCTTCCCAAGAATTATCTCATGACATGTGAAGAAAATATCCTCCCGTATAATGATATTCATATTTTATTTGAAGGAAATTGAACAGGTTATTTTGGAATCAAACATTACATTGACCTTTTCTACTTTTCTTTCAAAATTTTCATCATAATAACTAACGATTACTCTTTCTTTAAGATCTTATATTCTTGGAGAACCTTACCCAAAAGGTAATAAATCTTTTTATCCATTAACTATCATTTTTTTTAATTTTAGATGAATTTGGTGTAATTTTAGTGATAAGTATATTTGAAAGGGATGTATGAAGAGATATGAATACATATTTCAACTTACATGTGTTCAATGTAATCATCATATGAGTCAAATCTAGAATCATTTCTCCTCTCTACTTCTTAGATATGAGAAAAAAATGTTAAACCATTGATGTCATTATGTTTTTTTAAAACACATTAAAAATGATGATATAATTATGAAATAAATATAAAATGTGTCATACATGAGTCTCCTATAATAATATTTCACATCCTCACTTTCTGAGGTGTCTCAATAGGTATTGGGGACACCCGCATATATAATTTCTTATATCGTAGTACTTTGTGAATGTGCCTGTACTACCCTTGGAAATTCACACCAATGAGGACATTTCCTTTTTCCAATAGTAATAATAGTGTATATGTGGTATTAATTTTAATTTTCTAAAAAATAAAATTTAATCATATTAGTATAGTATATTAATTATTGATTAGACAATATATATTTTATTAAATAATGAAATTTCTCACTCTATTTTATTTAATCATATTAGCCCTCACTACTAGATTGGGAATACCCAATCAATTGAGAATTTTAGTTGAAAGGATCCCTAAAACCTCTCATCATAGTATAAGATATGGCTATTACACTAATCAGGGAGTTTCATGTTAAGATCTTGATTGGGTAACTATATTAAATCATGGATAGTTGAACTTTTGAGTGAAGTTTTAGCTTCTAGAAATTGTAAAATTGATTTACTAAAAACATTTCCTCTAAAGTGGAAACAATCTGGACATGGCTACTTATATGCTTCCATATTTATTTTAGTTGACCCAATTCTTTCATAAGGACTCATAGGTAGTATGATCCACCCTCCACTATGGTTGTAAATCCCCTCATACACCCATTTCTGTTCAAATTAAAACAGAAAAAGTTATTATGAATTAATATTTTTTTTCATTTTTGTTTTTTATCAATTAATGAAATAATTTTCAATTTTATATTCTTATAATTAGTTATCTTAATACCATATTGAAAATTAAGTCAATAGAAAATATTCATCGCATCTTAATTTGATTTAATCTATGAATTTCAGTTTATTATATTACGTTATTACCTAAACATGAATATATAAAATGAAATAATAAACCATGTATAAATAAATAAATGAAATGAATAATCATGAATATTTTTTATTTGTTGATCGATTGATTATATATTGATCAACCGATACCCTAGGGGTGATTATTTGAGATGAGTCTAACACATGTGCAATGACCACCCCCACTCAATTTATTTTATACTTCTCTAAATCTTCGCCTCACATAAATGCATTATATATCTTCATTTTTCTTCTTCATAATACATAAATACTCAAACATAGTTGATGGAATCTTGAGAGCGTGTAATATATATAAAATAAAAACATTGTGAACACATAGTCCCATATGTATATAATGAGTATGAAAAACAATGTGTAGACTGGATACTTAAAAAATTAATTACTACAAACATTAACCACATGAATTAATTAATTAATATATAAAACCCAAATAGACATTGGATGGTAACTTATCATGATCAATCCTCACAAAAATTAATTTTTTAATAAGTTAAACTAAATTATCGATCAATATATGTCTAGAGAAATTAATTTAATTAAAATAATCCATTAAAAGTTTAACTCAAATAATATATTTCACTTGGTCCTAAATTTAAATTTAAATTTATTCCATAAAATTTTGACATAATTTTTGATTTGTTTTTAAATTTTTTTACTCGACAACCATGTGGTTCAGATGGTCAGGGTAAGTTGGGTATGTCCTAACCCATTCTTTTTCGAGTTTGGCTAGCCCAGTTGGACTGGGGTTGGAAACCATTGTACTAGAGGGGCCAATGATAGGGTCCAGATAGAGGGTCCAACTGGAATGGAGGCCACATGATGGGAAGATCAATTAATGTCTCCATTGATGGGTCTAGAGAGCATAGAGCTCATGCGAGGAGAGGAGATCATGGTGGGTGGCCATGTGTGATGCTAACAGTGCTGGAGGTCACACGATGAGGGTTCTACACTACTAAACATATAACCTTTTATAGCATGTAAATTGGGCTTTAAAAGTGCGTAAAAATCACTATTAATCATAATTATGATCAGAGGTATGGGTCTCATTTATCAGTGCTAAAAAAGAACTGATAAAGGCCTTACCTCCTGTAGTGTGATTTTTATAAAACAAAACACCCAAATGCAAACCTGCAATTTAAACAATACACCCAAAAGAAAACCTACTATATATATTTAATTGAAATCATCAATAGAAAAATTTCCACCCAAGGTAAAAACAAAGAAAATTCTATTTACAATTCAAACAAAATGCTTTATATAATTACATTATAAACTTCCTAATAAAAATTCAAAAACATTAATATTTCATATTTTGAAGCCTGGGATCCCCTCTCAAAATGGTTCTCCCATGATCTAAGTTTTCAAAAAAATATTCTTAACCTGAGAAAAATATATGACCAATATAAGAAAACAAATATTATGTTAGTTATACTATAAATAAATAAATGAAACATTAATAGGTAAGAATAGATAAATAAAATGTCAATATTTAATAAAAATGAATAATTTTGAGTTATATCTGTCACAATGTGCATCATATTGAGGCGGGGTTGATTCATACATGTTACAAATGAGTTATGGATTGTTTCCCTAAAATATCAAATCAATCTGAATGTGTTTTCTCAGGTTTGAGTATGTCACTTGTTCTTTTAATAAAATTAAAGTCAATTTTAAATAATGACACATTTGGAGTTATACCAGACACACCATGCATCATATCATAGTGAGACTAAGTAATACAGGTCAAAAATGACTCATGGATCATTTCCAAAATTATCAAAATAATCAGAATGTGTTTTTTCGGTTTTCAATATATCAGTTATGTTTTTTTACTAAAATTTATTTTCAAACTGGAAACATGCATTTTGATTCATACCGGTTATATCATGAATTGGTTTGATGTGATACTACATTATACATGTAACAAATGACATATGAATCGCTGTCCAAAATTTTCAGGATAATCAGAGTGTGCTTTCTTGGTTTTCAATGAGTGACACCTTCTGAACTAAAATGTCAATTTTAAACTGATAAGAGACACTTTTCGTCATAAAGGTCACACCATGAATCATATTGAGGTATGACTAACTCCTATATGTCACAATTGACTCATGGATCATTTTAATAAAGTATCCAAGAAATATGAATTCATTTTCTTGGTTTTCATTATTTTACTTGTTGTTTTTACTTAAATTGATGACAATTTTATATAAAAATAGATACTTTTAGTTATATCAGCCACACCATGATTCATATTGAGGTGAGGATAGTACCTAAACATCAAAAATCACCAATATATTGTTTTCCTAAAATATGAAAACAATCTGTATGTGTTTTCTCATTTTCCAGCATGTCACTTGTTGTTTTTTTAAAATTCATGTCAATTTTAAATAAAAATAGACACTTTGAGTTATACCAATAACACTATGCATAGTATTGAATTGAATATGATCCCAAAACATAAAAAATGACTCATGGATCATTGTAATAAAGTATAAAGACTATATGACTGCGGTTTCTTAGTTTTTAGTATCTCACTTTTTTTTTACTTAATTTCATGTCAATTTTAAATATGAATAGACAGTTTGAGTTATAATTTCCACACCGTGCATCGTATTGAGGTACAACTGAGTCTTAAATTTGAAAAATGGCTCATTTATAATTTTACTAAAGTATACAAATAATCATAATTCATTTTATCATTTTTTTATATGTCACTTATTCTTTTTTACATAAATTATGGGTAATTTTAAATAAAAATAGGCACTTTGAGTATTACAGGACACAACATGCATCTTATTAAGGTTATTATGAGTCCTACTTGTCAAAAATAACTCATGGATTGTTTTCCTAAAGTGTCTACACAATATGAATATTTTTCATAGTTTTCAGTATGTCACTTGTTCTTTTTACATAAATTAATGTCAATTTTAAATAAAAAGATACACGTGGAGTCATACTGGTCTCATCATGCATTATATTGAGGTGAAGTTGACTCCTACACATAAAAAATGACTCATGGATCATTTTTATAAAATATTAAAACAATCTAAATGTGTTTTCTCTGTTCTCAGTATGTCACTTGTTGTTTTTACATAATTTGATGTCAATTTTAAATAAAGAGATAGAATGTGAGTTCTACCATCAACACCATTCATCATATTTAGGTGATGATTATTCCTACATGTCAAAAATGACATATATATCATTTTTCTAGAGTTTATAAATAATATGAATAGGTTTTTTTAGTTTTTAGTATGACAGTTGTGTGTTTTTACTAATATGACCTTTCAAACAAAAAGAAATCATTTTGAGTCATTTCAGTCATATTGTGCATCTATTTGATGATAGACTACTTCATACATGTCAAAAAATGCTTTAGTAATAACTATCCCATGTTATCAAGACAATCATAACATTTTTTCTTGGTTTTTAGTGGGTGACATGTTTTGAACTAAAATTTCAGCTTTAAACTGATAACAAACACTTTCTGTCATCCCATTCACACCGTGTATTTAATTGAGATGTGGTTGATTCATACATATCAAAAATGACCCATGGATGCTTTTACTATAGTATCAAAATAATCTGAATGCATTTTCTTAGTTTTCAGTATGTCAGTTTTTCTTTTTGCTCAATTGAATGTCAATTTAAAAAAAATACACACTTAAAGTCATACTGGCCACACTGTGCATCTGATTGAGCTGTGGATAATTTATGCATGTCAAAAATGACTTATGGATCATTTTACTAAAATATAAAAACAATATGAATGATATTTCTTTATTTTTTGTATGTCACTTATTATTTTTACAAAAAGTAATGTCAATTTTAAATGAAAAGACACCCTTTGAGTGATATCTGTCACTTGTTATTTTTGATAAATTTTGTGTAGGATACATACTCAGATACTAGCTATGTTGACCCAGACATTTCATACATAGGAATGACATTATAGTAGATTAATATTCCTTAAATAACATAATGATCCTTGCCAAAATAGTTTTGGTCTAGTGCTTTTGGAAACACGAATACCAATAGAACTAGTTCATAAGAGACTCTCATTAAGTTATTCATTACTAGAAACCTCCTTAGACATATCATTTCAAAAACAATTCTTAATAAATAGAGGATATGGAAAATAATAATGGGTGATCGTATATGCTAAATAAGTGTAAACAATGGAGATGTCAATGATCATATAAGGATAACATGAGCATAAAGATGTTAAAAGGTTATATTACCCATAGAAATCCATACCCTCTATATCATAGATCACAATCATGAGTCATTGATCAAAGTAAGATAGTTCATAAGACATGGATCTTAAAGGATAAAATAATATTATAAACTTAAAACATACATTTAGAGTCATACTGAGCACACTGTGTATCATATTGATGTGCGACTGATTGAGATGATTCTAATTAGTACATTGTTGAACAAAATATTTATGATATATTTATTAGGGGGTCATAATTTTCATTAAAATAATGAGAATTAATACATTTCATTTAACATGTTCTCTCTTTTCTAGATTTTTGAAAATAATTGAAAGGAAAATATGACTTCCCAATATATTTGTATAAAAAATAAATATGTATTAGATAAAAATAACAAGGAAATTAAATTAAAAATAGTAGGTAAAATGAGCATAAATTTAATTAATTAAATAAGTAGAAGGAATTCAGCATTATACATTCTTGACCCATTTCTTTGTTGTCAATATCTCAGTTGTAGCCTTGATTTTCGATCTCTCATGAGCATGATCATCTTTGAACAAACCACCCTGACTCAAACAAAGGAATCCACCTATATAGGAAAAACAATTATTTGGTGAGTAATATTAAAAAGAAGTAAATTAAAAAAATATATGAAACAATCCACTACTTCTATAGAAGTCACATATTCATGATATTTGTGTACATTCATCCATTAGGTATACTGCCCATTCATTTCTGAGAACATCTATATCATAGTGTGAATATGAGTCTTTTCTACAGTCATTATTATACTAAAAAATTATAAATACAAAAATGATTAATAAATATTTTATATAAAATAGTAATTATCTTTGAAAATACCTCTTTAGGGATGATAGTTTGTTCATGGAATAATACCGCTCTCATAAATGTACAAACATTATAATTGAAATATTTTCATGTGGTATGTTTCAGACACTACAGAAACATTAGGGAGAATAAGTAATTTGTTTTGATATGTGTTTGGATGCTTAAATATTATTATGTATACCCTGATAATTGTCCAGTTGTAGTACCTGTCTTCTTTTTCACCCTTATACCCTGACCTCATTCCTCATTTTTCATGATTGTGATGAACCTTACTATCATAAAATAATCCTAATTAAATGATAATATAAATTATATAACATGGAGTTTAGTTCTAATACATTGGATGTAGTGTATTAAAAATTGACAAACACCATCATGTTTGGATGGTTTTTTGGATATCCATGCACTGAATCTAGGAAATAAATCTTTAGAGTGCCAAAATTTATACCAATGAGCATCCAATGATTCCTAAAAACACAAAATGGAATAAGTAATGAAATAAATGAAAATAAATATGATATGATTAAAGTTTTGAGTCTTACACCTACATCATTAGTATTAAATAATGTTTTTCATCCTAAATGTATATTTCAAAGGATTTTATCTGACCTAAAACTGTTTCATCCTTTTTTGGGTTCTATTTTATCTTAATCTGTATAGGTGATCTAAGGACTAACGAGCCCAAAATTTTTCTCATGGAAAAATTTGTTCAATTGTTTTTCATATACTTTCCAGCCAAAAATATGAAATGAATTTAGTCATAATTAACAAAGTATTTTTATTTTCATAAAATAAAATCATGAAAAAAACCTCATGTATACATTTATAGCTGAGCCACCTTTCCATTTATAGTCATCTATTTTAGTTTCAATATGAACACTAATGAAGTAATCATATTTATCTATGTATATATTTTATTCAAATTCAACTATGTGGTTGTGACAATATTTTAACATTGTATCCACATTATCCTATAATGATAAAAAATTTGGATATAGAACAAGTATGGTAATGGTGATTTTGGAAGATCTTTTTGATCAGTTGGTCTATCCTTTCAATGGTTTTAGTTGATTTTTCATCTCATCCATTTCTATTTGTCTGTCTGTAATAACAGTAAATAGTTTATAAATTTTTCCAATAATTGTTAATGGTTTATCTTGAAAAGTATAATGGAAATTAATACCTCTTTATAGGCATGTTTTTTACAAGATGTGATATCCATGAGATGAACGTTTGAATAGTTTTTTCAACTTTATTAATATCATCCCCATGAATTGGAATAGGTAACTCTATGCTTGGATCATGGACTACACTGATAGACACTTGCACATGACCTATTGGAAGTGGTCTGTTGTGTAGCATGTCCTTTTAAATATTGAACACTCTAGACCTCTCCACAAGGAGATGTGTGGGTGTTTCTAGATATAAAACATAGTCATTATCACTCTATAGAATATCAGTATAAAAAAGGTATCAATGTATGTATGATTCAAATTTCACAAAAACATTTATTAAAACATTCATTGCCTCTACTAATACATCTCTTTGAGGGGAATGTCTCACCTCATAGCTAGTGGGGGTGGGGAAGGATCTCTATGTGGTGGCTATTCTTGAGTTTCTTCTTCTCTTTGAATCTACCTCATTAATGTTTCCATCATATCTCTCTACCATTATAATTATCATTCAAAATTAGATATTTTTTCTCTTCTATTTTATCAATTCACTTTGATCATCCAACTTTTTTTCTCAAAATATTTATGGGGTGTCACCCCAAAAACATTACCTCTAATGTGGCCATACTGTTCTGGCCACTTCAATGCCACTTATAGTTTTTGTTCATCCAAAATATGTTTTTTGATTCCTGTGAATATTTCAGATAGAAATTATAGAAAAATAAGTTATCATTGTTATGTAATATCAATTTAAATCAACAAAATTTTTATTATGTAATACTTACACTTGTTTCCCAACCTTTTTGTGTGTTTTCTACTATTAGTATCCTGTTTTATTTACACATGCCTCCATCCATATCACCTGACACATGATGGAAGTGGATTTGTATTTAGAGTTATCAATATATATATAAATAGAGTAACATAATTATGGTGTTTTTTCATGACACATAAAATTATTATGGTCAATTTAAAAAAAGTATCAATCTTTTTCAAGTGAAGCATACCCAATAACTTCTTTATGGTATGGGTATATTGGTTTTCTTTCTCGTTCCTTATTTATAGAAATCACTTTCAATTTCATAAATACAAAAATTTCAATAAATATGATAAATACACATATCGTCAAACAACATATTACTAGTCACAATGTACCTAGAAAGACTCATCCACATGATGACCTGTAAATGCATCCCATGATTCTTGGGTTATTAGGTGTACAGAGATAACCAGTGGTTGCAAGTTTATTTTCCTTTTAGCAAATTTAAGATGATGTCTTTTTATAATTGAGAAAAATCCACCATAAATCCTTCTAGAAATCATTAATACATACTTATTATGGGATTCATCTAATATAAACGCACTCTTTAATGTATTATTAAGAGTAAGTCAATGTTTCACTATTTATTTTATAGTAAAATAATGAAATGATATCATAATGTTACTGTAATATCCTCCCACATTAGTGTCTTAAGCCCGGGCACAATATGGTTCCACAAATCTTTTCAAATCAGCACACCTTGACGAGTGATGATTACAATATAACTACTAAACCTGGCCTTGTTGGGGTTGACATTCTGACCTCATGCATTCCATCCCACCACGAATTTGATGCCTTTCATTTTCGCCTTAATGTTTTTTGCTAACACCATTAAATTACAACACTCCTATTTTTTTTTCTACGATGCTTGTGCTTAATCACATACCAATTCACTAAAATGAACATCATCTATATGTTTTTCTAGAGTGGTAGTTTTGGCATGTGAAGATGGTTGTTGTACCTATGCACTGGGAGCAGCAGTAGGTTGAGAAAGTTGTTTTTTCCTTCAGGATGGGTGCACCAACACATGCATAAGGTCATTCCACTGCACTGCGAGCAGTAGAAAGTTGAGAGACTTGTTGTTCCTCGAGATTGGGTGAACCATCAAGTGCAGAATTCATTATATATATATGTGGTTTAACATTTAATTTATAGTACATAAATACATCAACAAACAGATAATAACCTGAGGTAACATGATGTATATTACAAAAAATGTAACCTAATTATTGATCTTTATTCTTCTTTACTAAAGGGTCATGATATTTTATATTTCTATGGACAATCCAAATACCTTCATAATGGCCTCCTATAAAATAAAAAACTTTATCTATATTAGGACCCCTACAAAATGATTACGACATCCCAATGAAAGGGTCATCCTCAGTTGAATTTTCATCTGACACTTTAGAGGTATTGGTAGATAATAGAACAATTGACTAATTTCAGTTTGTGGGATCATGAACATAAAATACTTTTACTTCCTATGATTCCATTATAAATAGTTCATCTTTGTACCCTTCCTTACTGAAATCAATTTTCAAAAATCCCAATTCATCTATTTTATCTGCACTTCTGCTATCAACCTACTTGCATTGTGAAATATACACTTGGAATGTTGTATAATCCAACTCCCATATTTTTTGGATGATCCCAAAGTATGAAATATTCATGTAAATTTTATTTATTTCCATAGTACTAGAAACTTACATCTCTTCAGGCATGAGTGTAACTCCACTATTTTTCATGGTACTATAACACCCATATGTTTTAATGAAATATTTTCTTTAAATAATTTTTATTCAATAGCATGAATTGCACACAATCATGAGTTTAAAAAACAAATATATTATAAAATGACCATTTTAACCTAGTCATTAGTTTAGAAGGAATAAATATAACTTACTTATAAAAATGTATGGTGAAGCCCTTCAATACTAATTATTTATGAAAAATATAAATCAATGATATTTGATTTTTTTTATTAATAAATTGATTGAATTACTATTATAAAATGAAATTAATTAAATATATTTGTTATTTAATTAATAAAATATTTTTGATATTAATTGAATATATATTTTTTTCATAGAGTATGAAGAAACATAAATTGATGTATAAAAACCAATATATTTCAAAAGGGTAATTTTCTGACTTTTAATGGAGAACCCCTTTTAAATTAATATTTTTAAACATTAATAATTTTTATAGGATAAGAAACTTATTCTTTTGAATCAGGATATACAAATTTACATTGGATGGAATTTCAATATTTTTATGATAACTTTCAAATTTTGATGAATATAAAAAATACAGTAAATTTTAATTAAAAACAACTATTTTCATAGAAATAATTTATATGATAAAAATTATAATATTGAATGGTTTAAAAGTATAAATAGAAATTATTTTAATCATTAAATATAATTTATGTCATTAGAATTAAATTTACATTGAATTTATATGTAAAAACATTTCAATCTTTTGCAATGTTTTAACTTTTAAAAGTAGTTCTCTCCTTCTAAGAGTAGGAAAAATTTTAAATTAACCACTAAAACTTTTTTTTTTGAATTTTGAAAAAAATATTCAATATTTATAATAATTTTGTTTCATTTATATAAATAGATTTATTTTATTTTTGGGCTTTCTAAATTGTAACTTCGGTAATTTTTATTAACATGGTAGAAGGGAAGATCATGTAATTAAGTGTAAGAATACTATTATAAAATTACCCTAAAATTTTTATAAATATCATTAGATGAGTGTTTTTAGACCTAAATAACACATGGGTCGAAATGGTGTCCTTTGGAACCAAATTTTATGAGATTTGTACATTTAATTTAATTTATTTGAAGAAAAATTCAATATGTCTCACTCAACTTTTAATATTTAAATCAAGTTTTTATATAAGGTTGTGTAGAAGATAAATTCAATTATAAATAATCATTCGGAATATAATTTTTTTATTCATCCTGGTAATTTATTTTTAATTTTTATAAAACAAATAATTACATTAAAAACTTATACTTTGATGATGTAAAAAATAATTAATTGATGAGAAATCAATAAATTTTTTTTATTAAAATTATAATAACCCTCAAAAGAAACAAAAACTTGACCAAATATTATTGGTAGAGAATATAACGATCATAATGATCCTAGGGTCTATTTAGTTACCATTTAGGGTCTTATAGAAGATATTGTGAAACTTATATTATTTTATTTAAAGTGATGTTAAATTTCTCACATTCTTAATTTAATAAGTTTAACATTTTAAATATTGTGTTTTCTAGATGATAAATTAAAATTAAAATACTCTTATTAAATATAACATATTTATATTTTTTATATAATATTATTTCTAATTTTTATTCAATAAATAAGTATATTAAATAATTAAACAACATTTATGTAATAAATATCTTATTAAAAGAGACAACAAATAAATGTTATTAAAAAAGTTAAAAAATTTATAAATTTTGATAATTGATATTTACAATTAATTTTAAAGATTAGTTTTCCCTCTTATGAATATAATAAAAATGTTGTTTCGATGTTAACATGTCATATTAATATTTTTGAAATTCAATGATTTGAATAGTGTCAAAATTTTCACTATTGAATTTTTATCAAAATAATGTTTTATTAAATTATTTTAAAATCATAAATTTTTTTAAAAAATATATAGTAATTATTATATTTTATAAAAGTTTCCATTTTTTTATTGTCCATTTTATATTAAATAAGTATATATTTCACCCTTTTAATATTGAATTATTTATTACCCTAGTCAAAAAAATAAATAGAATAACTAAGTGTTAACTAAAAAGAAATGGTTTAAATTGATAAAATTACTTATAAAAGATTTATTGGTTAATTACATTGAATAATAATCTAATATTGTATTATAATTTGGGTCATTTTTGAGGTTTTTGGATGGGTATTTATTTTATTATAAATTAATATTTTGGTAGATCCCAAAAATGCCTCTCACCTCAATTATAAAAGGGCACCTCCTCCATCGCTTATTGACATCACTTTTAGCCTTAAATCATGAAAATCACCTACCCTTTTCCCTGATAAACTTCCCTAATAACATTATAGAGGTTATGTTCTTCTTCCTTCACCAACTCTACTATTGTAAGGGGAGATTTAGAGGAAGCACATCGATGAAGAGGTAATCTCATGTAACGATTCCCTTGAACATGTTTCTTCTTATAATTCCACTTAATGAGCTATTTAATAATAAAATAATATCTCCATTACCAATTATGTACTTATATTTTATTATAATTATGAAACATCCACATTACACCTTCTATCCATCCTATGAAAAATGTAATCACCACGTGTGTGTACATACGACTTACCATCTCCACAACATTGTGTAATTTGTTTTCACCACCACCTTACATGGATGGGTATAATTATGGAAATAAGAACTATATATGATTTTTACAACTTGATATAAATTCTGAAATATTATACACCATCCAATTAAATACCATTCAAAAAATATAAGAATGATATCATCGCTCATGCGTACGTACGACCTACCGTCTCTATAATGTGATGCATTAATTCTACATGATATTCATCAAATAATGATTATATAAATGTATATAATGAATAAATATTTTATATATTATGTTAAAATAATTTTAAAAATGATATAAATATTACGTAATAGGGAGAACTTGAATTTATTTGATAAAACATGCATAAGAACATAAAGCAGTTAATATCTGAATAACAAGTAACACTGAAATGTTATTAATGAAAAGATGATAATATGATCATATATTATAAAATAAAAAAGAATATGACTCTAAAATAATTCAATAAAATTATTTAAATCATTATATATGAGGTTCAGATACATACAAAGGAAATCAGACCTAAGGTAAGGATTAATTTTGGAATCTCATTATTATCTGAGATTGTTTATACGTATGTATTTACTGGGGTATATTTATCTTCCACATTCATATTTCATAAATATGTAATATTATTTATATTCTTATATAATTTTTATAAAATTAATCTTACCCTTATGTTTGTTTTTATTAAACTGTTTGAAAGGAATATTTTGTCATTTTTGGTATGAGGTAATTTTTAACTTTTCCAACAAAAGTACGAGGAGAATGTTTTTTTAACTTATACTCCATGAATGGTTTTTTAAGTTTTCATAAAAAATTATTTCCATGAAGCATAATATACATACTTTCATGTTTATTTTCAAATAAATTTATCTCTTTTCAAATTATTTTCCATTTTGAGAAAAGAAAACATATTTGAAGAAGAAATGAGTTTTTCCTCAAGAATTAAGTTCAAGTGTTGTATCAAAATTGTCTTCCATATAAGATGGAATTATTTAATAGGTTTTTGTTTCCAAGTATATAATCTCTATTTTTCATATGGTTTGATATTTTTATGATGAACCCCTATTTATGAAAACCATTTCTTTTATATGGATTATGTTATGATGGAATGATGTTTAAGAAACCCATTTTATTCATTGAGATATGTTATGTTGAATGATTTATGTTTTTGTGGCACACATAAGAATGATTACATTATGAGATGGTTGATACCTATATCTACCTCCAATGAATTGGGTAAAGATTTATATCTCACTATATAGACATTGTTGGAATATGAAATGATCTCAGTTCTGTAATACAGTCTGGAATGGGGAGTGAACTCAGTTTAGTAATAGAAATTGTCTACTAAAATGGTCTTAGAAATGATCTTTGACTAATATGAAACGATTTTATATGATAATGTGTTTTCCAGAAAACCACATGTCTTATTTTTTGACTTTTGGGATTACTTCCATTGATTCTCATCAAAATTTATGATTTATCTCATGGATGAAATCGTGACATCATAATATTTTCAAATGTTATATTCTTATCTATTATGATATGATTGATATCTTCCTTTTTTACCCTTACTGAGTATTTTATCTCACCCTTTTATATTTTTTCTTTTCCCTAGGTCATGATGAAAGCTTTTAAATAAGATATGTAAAAAATGGGTCTAGTTATATTGAAATAATTGGGAGAAAATGAAGATGTTTTGTGAGCCAGTTGTTTATGTTTCCATGTTCTTAAAGACACTATACCGATACGATCCTTTCATGGAATTATTTTACTTTGAAATAAATATTATCCAAATTTGAAGTAATATAAATTTATGTAATTTATGGGTCATTATAGTTAGTATTATAGGAAAGGTACAGTTAACCTTTGTAAACTACAATGAGAAAACCTTAGAAAGAAACCAAAGGATATGTCCAAGTATGGGTTAAAATACTAGTGGTTTATAAATGATTATAAATAACCTAGGATAAAAACTATAGTGTCATAAATTGATATTTTATTCTTAATTAGGCTATTTCCCATCATGATTAGTGTAGCTCAAAATATTATTATTAGTTTTATTCAATGGATGGAACCTGAAGGAACTATGTTAATGCTCAATATGAGGGGAAATGCAATCATTTTACTCATGAGAAACTGAATGTTATGAGAGATGGAATGAAAAATATTTTATATTTGCTCACAAAAATTTATCAAGATACGAATCATGCATGATTTCCAAATAAGAAAACGAGGGAACAACATTCTCTTGATTCTATCATGAGGCAGAATCCACCTTCTTTCAGTGGGTCTTCTGATCTTTTAGTGGCAGAAAAATGGATCAGTACCACTGAAAACCTATTTTTAGTTCTATAATGTTCATAACATGATACATTCATCTTAACCATATTCATTTTTATGGTGAATATGATCAATGGTGGAGCCTTATCAAGAATAATGGATGAAATTTAATCCATGGAATAGGATGTGTTCAAGACTTATTTTTGAATAAGTAATTTCTCCATATTCTGTGATCAAATATGGAGAAGGTGTTCCTTGATCTTAAGAAAAAGGATGATGAATCTATTGGTACCTACAAAGAAATTTTTTCAATACTTTAAAGGTATGATTATAAAATTATTATCCAACCTTAGAGTAAAATTGATCGATTATTTTGTGGCTTAAAACCAAGTCTCTAAAGTAAATTATCCATAATGGACTGTAATAGCTACAAGGAAATTTTTTGATATAATCTCAAGGTTGAAATAGAGATTGGAGTAACCCATTAGTCATATGGGTTTTATAAGAATAGAAAAATGGAATTCATGGTAAAATCTAAAGACCATGTTATACTGAAGATGAGTTTTCCCTTATGTTCAAAGTGTGAA
This sequence comes from Viscum album, assembly GCA_963277665.1. Lineage (NCBI taxonomy): Eukaryota > Viridiplantae > Streptophyta > Magnoliopsida > Santalales > Viscaceae > Viscum > Viscum album. Next base: position 1,069,655,385 of record OY728122.1, on the reverse strand, counting down.
AAGAAACATGGATAAAATTATTTAAAGGTACTAGTAAATGTTTTAAGTGTGGAAAAAAATCTCATCAGGTAGTTGAATGCTGATGTGATGGGAAACCGATATCAAATGATGCGAACAAAGAAAAGGCTACATCAAATGGACCTTATACCCTTAAATGTTAAATTTTCAAGGAAATGGGGCATTATACCAATCCATTCCATTACCCAAGGGTTATTGATGATGATCAACATCAGTAAAATATTAAGGCCAAAGACAAAGGAAAGCCACATGAAATCACTATCGACGATGTGGAGTATGATAATGAAGTAGTTATAGGTACACATACAATCCACTCTAATGTAGAAAATGTTTTATTAGATTTTGGATCTAACCAGTATTTAATTTATAAAGAATTTTCTAAGGGTATCATCATATTATGTCAACAATTATATTTTGATTTAGCTATGATAACTCCTTATGAAAGGTCATTCACATCAAAATTTTATATTTCATCTCTAATTAAATTTTGTGGGAAATTTATTCCTAAAAATATTGTGATCCTTCCAATAATGGAATTTTATGTGATTCTTGGTGTGGATTATCTTTCTCTATATGGATCTCATATCAATTCACAAGGAAGGGAATCCACATTTCTTATTCCAGATTGTTCTATAACCATCTATCAATGCAAGGATGAATACAAACTTCCAATAGAAATTTCTTACATCTTATAGGTATTGATTCCTATAAATTAAGGTTATCAATCACAAATAGTTTGGGAGAAACTCACAATTAACAATACACCCATTTTACAAGAGTTTGATGATGTCTTTTCAGAAGAATTACTACGTCCTCCACCAAATTGTGAAGTTGAGTCATCAATAAAACTCATACATGGTGCTATTCCTACTTGAAAGAAACCATATAGATTGACCCCTACTGATTTTCATGAATTGTATAAGAAACTATAAGAGAATCATTATTAAGGATTCATGTTCCCTAGTGTGTCACTTTAGGGTGAACCTGTTTTGTTTGTTAAGAACAAATATGTATCAATGAGACTTTGCATTTATTATCAAGAAATTAACAAGATAACTATAAAAAACAAATATCTTCTTCCATGAATTGATAAATTATTTGACCAAATACAAATATCTCAATACATTTCCAATATTAATCTTCATTCAAGATATCATCAATTAAGGGTCATGATGGAGGATTTACCAAAGACGACATTCCGTACAAGGTATGAACACTATGAATTTATAATGATGCCTTTTGGTCTTACTAATTCCCCCAATATCATCATGGATATAATGAATAGAGTCTTTAGAGACTATATAGATTAGTTTTAGGAAGTATTTATAGTCGATATTCGTGTATATTTGAAGATCAAATAATAACATGAAGAAAACATGAGAATTGTACTGAAGACCATGAGAAAATAGAGTATTTATGAAAAATTTACCAAGTTTGAATTTTTGGATCTATAAATATTCATTTATTTGGGTCAAATAATCTCAAAATAAGGGATATCTACAGATCCCACAAAATAGAAGTTATTAAAAGTTGTCCGAGACCAACAATGGTAACTACGATCCAAAATTTTCTTGGTTTGTATGGATATTATCGACATTTTGTGAATTATTTTTCTTGATTATCTAATCCACTAACAATATTGACATCGAAAGGAGTTAAGTTTGTGTGAATAGAGGAATGTGAAGATAATTTCAAAGATCTTTAAAGAAGGTTAACCAGTAAACATATGATCACACTTCCTTATAGTGGAGAAATGTTTGTGATCTATAGTGATGCATCAAAGAAGGAGTTGGGTTGTGTTCTCATGTTAAATGACAAGGTGATAGATTATGCCTCAAAAAACTAAAAATACAAGAGTAAAATTCCCTTACTCATGATTTGGAGTTAGCTGTGGTAATATTTACACTAAGGATATAGATTCATTATCTTTATGGTGAAAGGTGTGATATATATATTGATCATAAAATTTTATTGTATATTTTCACACAAAAGGACTAGAATATGCGTCAATGATGATGGTTGGAGTTGATTAAAGATTAAAAATGCTCAATAATTACCACCCTGGGAAAGAAAACATGGTGGTTGATGCTTTTAGTTTAAAGGAAAATACTAGCTTGTCTATGATGAGGATCATAAAAGATTTAATATTTATGGATTTTCAAAGGATGGATCTTGAAATTTTAAAGGAAGGGGGGAAATATTATCTCTATCAATTGAATGGTCAACCATCTATACAAATGAAGATTAAAGAGTAACTAAAAGAATACATAGTTCTAAAAAATAATGTGGGAAATGTTACTGAATTCAACCTTGATTGTGATAGAATAATGAGGTTTTGGAATTGGGTATGTATTCATCCCATTCCAGAATTAAAGAAGGAGTTATTGGATGAGGCTCATAGTTATTCATTCTCTATTCACATTGGAAGCACAAAGATGTAAAAGGACCTAATAGATTTTTTTTTTGTGGGATGGGATGAATTTATATATTGATGAATATGTCTCTCGGTGCTTGGTTTGTCTGTATGTTAAGGATGAGAGATAGAAGTCTAAGGGGATGTTACTACCATTACCCATACCCAAATAGAAATAGGAAAAAATCACTATATACTTTATCATTGGACATACCAAAACATCTAAAATCAAAAATTCATTATTTTTTATAGTTGATCACCTTATGATGTTTGTAAACTTAATTTCTATTAGAGAGGATTTCTCCCTTTATCAGCTTTCCAAGATATATATAAAGGAATTGGTAAGATTTCTTGGAGTACCGCTTCCCATTATATCTTATAGGGATATGATGTTTAACTCAATTTTCTGAAGATGTCTTAAACATGCTCTTGATATATAGTTATATTTTAGCATTACATATCATCCATAAGAAGACATTTACTTTTAGAGGACAATTAAAACTCTAGAAGACATGTTGAGAGCTTTCTCTATAGTTTTCAAAGGTGGTTGGGATCAACACCTACCTTTGGTGGAATTTTCATACAAAAATATCTTTAACTCTAACATTCTGATGGATCATTATAAAGTACTTTATATAAATAAGTACATAACTACAACTTGTTGGTATGAAGGTGGGGAAATAAAGCTGTTAAGACATGATCTCTTTGATCAAATGGTAGAAAAGGTCAGATCTATTCAGCAAAACATAAGATAAGCACATAGTTGAAAAAATGTTATGTTGACAACTAAACAAATGACCTAGTGTTTGAAGTTGGTTTCAAGGTGTTTCTATGAATATTTCCATGGAAAATAGTAATGAGATTTAGAAATAAGGGAAATCTTATCCCAAGGTATATCAGTCTTTTTGAAATTCTGTATCATGTTGGGAAGGTATCTTACCGATTGGTGCTTCCACCGAATCTCTCTCATGTTCATGATATGTTACATTTATCTCTCCTAATAATGTACATACCTAATCCTTCACATGTACTGAAATCAGAAGTCTTATCGCTGGAGAAAGATCTTTCTTATTAAGAACAACTGATAGTGATTTTTGATCATAGGGAAAATGTTATGTGAAACAAGACCACTCACTTGGTTATGGTTTTGTGGACGAACCAACAATTTTAGGAAGCTATGTGGGAACACGAGTATATTATGAGGGAGAGATATCCTCATCTATTTGTATCCAAGTGACAAATTTGAAGGGTGAAATTCAGTTTAAGGGGGGTAGAATGTTGCACCCGGATATTTTAATGAAACATTCTCTCTAAATAACATTTATTCAATAACATTCATTTCACACAATAATGAGTTCAAAAAATCCAAGATATAGTATAAAATTAATATTTAAACCTAGCCGTTAGGTTATAAAGAATAAATATAATTAAATTAAGAAAATGTACGGTGAATTCATTTGTTACCAATTATTTATGAAAAATATAAATCAATTATATTTTTATTTTTGTATTAATAAATTGAGTGAAATACTTGTAGTAAATTAAATTAATAAAATATATAAATTATTTAATTAATAAAATATTTTTATATTCATATAATAGATATTTGTGTCATAGATTATAAATAAACCCAATTTTATGTATAAAACCATATATTTTTCTAAAGGGAAATTTCCAAACTTTTAATGGAGAACCCCTTTTAAATTAATATTTTGTCATATTATTATTTTTAAATGACAAAAAAAAACATTTTATTTGGATTCAGGACATAAAAATTAACTTTGGTTGAAATTTTAATGAATTGTAAAAATACACAAAATTTTAATTAAAAAGAAATTTCTTCATCGAAATAATTTATATAGTTAAATTATAACATTAAATGATTTTGAAGTATATATATAATATATTTATATCATTAAATATAATATATGTCATTATCATTAATTTTATATTGAATTCATATGTAAAATCATTTTAATCATTTGCAATGTTTTAACTTTTAAAACTCGTTCTCTCTTTATGAAAGAGGGTTTAATTTTAAATTAATTAATAAAAATTATATGTTTTGAATTTTGAAAATTTTATTCCATATTTGGAATCATTTGGTCCAAACTATTTAAATAACTTTATTTTATTTTTGGGAATTATGAATAGTAGGTTTAGTAATTTTTATTAATACAGTAAAAGGGTAAATCGAGTAAAGTATGGTAATATTAAAATAATAAAATAACCCTAATAAATGAATTAATATCATTGGATGAGTGTTTTTGGACCTAAATAATCCATTGGTAGAAATGGTGTCCTTTGGAAGCCACTTGGATGAGATTATGACATTTAATTTATTTTATTTAATGAAAAATTAAATATGACTCACTCAAATTTTAAAAACAAAATAATATTTTTATATAAGGTTATAAAAAATATAAATTCAATTATGAATACTTATTTGAAATATAAATTGTTTTTCTTTACCGTGGTAATTTATTTGTAATTTTTAAGAAATAAATAATTAACAAAAAGACTTATACTTTGATGAGGTAAAAATGAATTTATTAATGAGAAATAAGTAAACCAATTTTTATTAAAATGTTAATAACCATAAAATACCCTAACACTTGATCAAATATTATTTTTAGTGAATATCAAGACCATAACAATCCAAGGGCTGAGTTAGTGACCCTTTTTACCCCTATAGGAGATATTGTGACACTTATATTATTTTATTTGAAGTGATGTTAATGTTTTCACATTCATAATTTAATATGAATAAAATATAAAATATAAAATATTAGATTTTACTGAATATAAATTCCACTAAAAATATTTGTCTAAAATATTAAAAATTTATCTTAATCACGGTATTTTATTTTTACATTCTATTAAAAAATATCTATATTAAATAATTACAAAAAATTTAAGTTGCGATTATCGTATTTATAGTGATAACAAATAAATGTTATTAAAAATGTTAAAATAAATATAATTTTTTCTAATTAGTATTAATAATTATTTTTATACATTAAGTTTACCTATTTTAAATATAATAAAATAGTTTTTTGTAGTTAAATGGTAATCTTAATATTTATAAAAAACAATGAAAGGAATAGTTTCCAAATTGGAACTATTGATTGTTTTTCAAAATAATGTGTTTTAAATTATTTGAAAATAATAAAACATTTTTAAAAATATATAATAATTATTATATGGTATATATTTTTGAATTTATTTATTTATGTTCATTTTACATCAAATATATAAAAATTTCACCCTTTTAATATTTAATTATTTGTTACCCTAGATAAAAAATAAATAGAATAATTGAGCGTTAATTAAAAGGATGAGGTTTAAATTTATAAAAAAAATAATTTTTAAAAATTTATTTCTTAATGAGATTGAAACATTATATAATATAATATTATAATTTGGGTCATTTTGGTGGTTTTTGGATGGGTATTTATTTTATTATAAATTAATATTTTTGGAGATCCCAAAATTTCCCCTCACCTCAATTATAAAAGCGAACCTCCTCCATCACGTATTCACTTAAATTTGAGCCTTTAATCTCGGCCATTCCATACCATTTTCCCTTATAAACTTCCCTCGTTTAATTATATATGTTATGGTCTTCTTCCAATGCCAACTCTAGTTCTCTAAGGGAGATTTAGATGAAGCACATCGAAGAAGAGGTAATCTCCTCTACTGATTCATTCAAGCTTCATTCCCATTCTACTTCCTCTTCATGAGTTTTTTAATTATAAAATAATAACTCCAATAAAACTTATATATTGATATATAATTATAATTATGAAACAACCATATTCCACCTTCTATCCATCCTGCGAAAATTGAAATCACCATAGGTGCGTACGTATGACTTAACGTCTCCACACTGTGGTGTAATATGTTCTTCACCACCACCTTACTTGGATGGGTATAATGATGGAAATAATAACTATATATGATTATTAAAAAATTATAATAATTATTAAACATTATACACCATCCAATTCAATACCATTCAACAAATATAAGAATTATATCATCACTCGTGCATTCGTATGGCCAACCATATCCACAATGTGATGCGATTCATTCTACAATATCATCATTAAATCATGATTATAAAAATTTACAGAAAGAATAAAGATGGTATATCTTATGTTAATATAATTTTTAATGATACAACTATTACCTAATAAGGAGAACCAGAATTTATTTGATAAAACATGCATAAGAACATAAAGTAGTTAATATCTGAATAAAAAGTAACAATGAAATGTTATTAATGACCAGATGATAATATAATCAAATATGATAACATAAAAATGAATATAATTCTTAAATAATTAAATAAAATTATTTAAATAATTATACCAGAGGTTTAGATACATAAAAAGTAAATCAGACCTAAGCTAAAGAATTATTTTTGAATCTCATTATTATCTGAAATTATTTATAAACATGTATTTACTATGGTATATTTATCAACCACGTCCATGTTTCCTAAAAATGTAATACTATTTATATTGTTCTACAATTTTTTAAATTCAATTTTAACCATTGGTGAATTTTTATTTAATGGTATAAAAATAATATTTTGTCGTTTTTGATACTATGTACGTTTTTACTTTTCCAGCAAAAGTATGAGTAGAATGATTTTTTTACTAACAGTACATGAAATGGTTTTTACATTATTATAATTCCTTATTTCCATGAATATTCCTCTAAAATAATTCAATTTTATTTTCAAATAAATTAATTTATTTAAAAATTACGTGGTATTTTGAGAAAATAAAATTCTTTTTAAGAAGAAAGGATATATCCCTCAATAATTAATTTCAAGTTTTGTATCAAGATTATTTCCATATATGATGGAATTATTTAATAGGGTTATGAATTCATTTATATTATCCCTATTATTTGAACAATTTTATTATTTTATGATGAACTTCTATATATAATTGTTTTATATGGATTATGTTATGACGGAAAGATGTTTAAGAAACCTATTTTATTCCTTGGGTTATGCTATGATAAATGATTTATGTTTTTGTAGAACACATAAGAATATTTTAATTATGATATGGGTGGGTCCTATATATCCCCTCAATGCATTGGGTAAATATTTATATCTCATGATATAGATATGGATGAAATAAGAAATGATCTCGGTTCAGTAATATAGGGTCGGAATGAGGATTGAAATCGGTTTAGTAATGGACTTTGTCCACTACGATGGTCTTCATAATTATCCTTGTCTAATATGAAATGATTTTCTATGCTTATGTGTATGCCAAAAAACCTCATTTATTATGTTCTGGCTTTTGGGATTACGTTCATTGATTCTTAGGAACATTTATGCTTTATCCCATGACATGATATCATGATCTTTCATATATATCAATAGATTTTAAAATCTAATGTTCTTATGTCTTATGATATGATTGATATATTCCTTTTTTTACACTTACATAGAATTTAAGCCCACCATTTCATATGTTTTCATTTCCCCATATCACGATGAAGGCTATTAAATAAGATACGTCAAAAGGGGGTCCAGTTATGATGAAATAAGTTTGAGGAAATGAAGATGTTTTATGTACCTGTTGTTTATATTTTCAAATTTCTAAAGGCATTATACCTATACGGTCATATCATGGCTTTGTTATATTTTGAAATGAATATTCCTCAACTTTTATGTAATATCAATGTATGTAATTCATGGATCTTCATAGGTATTTTATTCATCATTCTCATTTTTATATAACATAAAACCATTAATTACATAACCATTGTAAGATAATACAAACACACTTAGTCCTCTGACTAACCATCAAAGTCATTCTGAAATAAAATCCTGATTTTCATCTAACTCCTTAAAAATATGGTCTTGAAACCATTCTATAAAATATTGATTATGTGTATTTGAAATCGAAATTTCTTCCATTGATGGATTAAAATGCCTAAAAATTTCATTGTGGGTTTCAACATATGAGGAAACCTCCAATCTGTTATGAAAAACCTAAAGGTGGACCTGCTCCCGATCTGTAATACTAATTGTGACAACAACTCTTCTAGAAATTCCTTTACCACATGTTTCCTAGTGTGACGAGATTTCGGTAGAACAATGATTTCCACACTTCATATTTATTCAGTACAAAATTCAATGGCTTCCAAAAAAAAATATCACTCCACAATACAACTCTCTGGATGGCTTCGATTTTTGACATACACATTCAAAATATTCATATAACATTCAATGGAGTACATCCATCTATAGTGTACAGGACCACATTGTAAAATCTTTCTAACCAAGTGAACCATAAAATTAACCATCATATCAAATAATGTTGACAAGAAGAAAATTTCCAATTTGTATAAAAGGACTGACATTTCTCATTCCATAGTCAGAAATTTCATCGGGTCTATAACATTTCTACAAAGAGCATTGAAGAAGAAATGTAGTTTGTTTAATGTATGATGGACATTCTTAGGAAAAACGAAATGTTAAGATTTACACATTATATCTTGCTTCAAAACATGGCTGCAATGTGATTTCATACCCTTTAACTATAAATCTGTCATTAAAATGATATTATTAATACTCTATTAACACCAATTTAGAACCTTTATGTCATTAAAGAAGTTAAAAAATTGATATCTCTCCTACCTGGAACGAGTGTAAGAAGATAGAGGAAGAAAAGTTCATTTTTTACCCTTTATTAGTGCCAACTCTTCTCATATTCCCATGTAAACCATGTCCAACCTAGCCTTAATTACATTATTTTTTTTCTAGGAGCATTTAGAAACATGACGATGACACTATCAAATACATTTTTTTCAACTTTCATAACATGAAAATAATGTCTGAGATACAAACAATTATAGTATGGTAATTAAAAAAAACTGATCTCTTTTTTGAACTGGGTTTTATAAGGTTATTCAAAAATAGTTTACCAAAATCTGTGTCCAAATATTTTACTTTCTCAAATAGTGGATCAACTGTTAGTGGAGATAGTATAGTTTAATATTTTGAACTTCCATCGAATGATGTCATCCAAGATTGGTACTTATATCATCAGGGTAGAAATATGATATGTCATAGAAACATGGTTTTTGATGAATTTTTCGACCTAATTGATTGTGTACCTTATTCGCAGATGGGACACCCTTGAGTCCCTTTATTTCTATATCTTGAAAATTTTTCATAAGTAGGAAATTCATTTATCATCCAATACAACATGGATCTGAACATGAAATATTCATTTCTATAAGAATCATACAACATAACACCTGAATCCCACAATATTTTTAAATCCTCAATCAATGGAGCCAAATAAACATCAATATCATTACCCAGTTGTTTTATCCCTAATATATGCATAGATAAAATGATATATTTTAATTTCATGCATAAACACAATGGAAAGTTATAATTTATCAACATAAATGACCATATTTTATTAGTGTTGATTTGAAAACGAGATGGATTCACACAAACTATAGATAATGCAAGAAAAAGGTTTCTCAGAATACATGCAAATTCAGGATACTCTTGATCAATTATCTTTCACTGAGGAGAGTCTGCCATGTGACATAATTTACCATCTATATTTTTTTTGTGTCTGTGTGCCACATAAATTTCCTTATAGTCGCCTCACTTCCATATAGACAACTAAACCTTGGATTGATTGTAAATCCCCATACAATTTTTATAGGACCAGATTCATCTTTCTTATATCAAGAAGCACCAAACATTTAGAATTAACTATGTGATTTTTGGTCCTTGAAAAATAGTATACAATCATTTAGGAAAACATGTAATCTTTCAAATATCATACCCATCAATTGTTTCATTCATTTGGAATCGTATGTTCGACTCAAGAGATCATTATCTTCTGGGAGAATGTCATTCAAGAGAGAATGTAATTCCGTAAAACTGGTGTCACTCCATCCGTTGCCTACTTTTAAGTTATAAATCTATAGTATGGATGAAAACGATCTATATCTAGTGTAAACACCATATAATGTCATCTTTTCACAACTCTTTAACTACTCAAACAATTTTGAGAAATCACGAAGTTCGTCTTCAACTATTCTTATCTTTTAATCGATACTATATTTATCAACATTCATATTAAGAATCACGTCCTTGATATAGTCTTCTTCATTTTCCACACTTGTAATCATATTAGATGATCCATAAAACACAATTTTATCCCATCCACTAGCTACATTCACTTTTCCCCATTTTATTCCAACATTTATAACACCAATAAATTCTGTGATAGATCAAGTGTTCTTCCAACTCCTCTAGACTAACTTGTCTTGAAGAACAATAGCCAAAACACAGACTAAGGATTTTAGATCGATCATATGAATGATTCTTTTCAAACATTATAAACTCTTTTAATCCATCCTCATACTCTTTTGTCAAACGATTGGAATCCATCCATTTTTTATTCATATCTATCCTAATTGATTCGATGATATTAATATTTAACAAAATAAATACAAAAAACAATGATATAAAAATTAACCAAAGATAAAAAAAGTTATATAATTTAAGTTTTCATTGAAAATTATTTATAAAATCACAGTTGAAATCCAATTAAAAAACCAACCATTTACACAAATTGATGCCAATGAGCCCGTACCCGAGTGGTAAGGGCTCCTGCTTGGCATCCAAGAGACCTAGGTTCAAAACCGGGTGGAGGTGAATATCCGGGTTACTGTAGCAGCACTGTAGAAGGCACTGTTTGGTACTGTAGCTGCCAGACTATTCACATGATTTGGGCTTTCAAGCCACCGGTTTGGGCCTACGGGTCTCAGGGCCTTCGGGCCATCAAAGGCCTTCGGGCCACAGGGACATCAGGTCATTTAAGACCATGAAGTAGCCCAGTTCACACAGAGTAGGCCCCAGATGAGGATCAGAGCACCAGTAGCAGTCACCAGAAGTAGAGATAATTGGATTGGAAGAATGAGAGGGTATGGAAACCACCATCGTGACTAGGCACTGTGCATCTTTGTATGGGGAAATACTAGCCGATCATCAATGTAGGTGGGGAGATAAAGGCAATAAATTATGCAGAAGCTGGGGAGGGGCAGTTCTAGTGGGCTGGGCCTACAGGTCATGTATTGGGAATGGTATGACTCTGGGCCTTCAGGTCATGTATTATGGGTCATGTCAGGCCTTATGCCTTGGGCCTACGGGTCATGTACGGGTTCCCCTTCAACCCTTAAAAGGGGAATTATCTATAATAAAATAAAAAAGAAGGCCTTCGGGCCATTCATGTATCTTTAAAATAACACACCATTTTTTAAAATAAACCAATCAGTACCAAAAAATCATTCTCAAAAACCAAATTACTTGGTTTAAAATCTTTTTAAATCAATTTAAAACCAAAAAAGGGTATATTGAACACATTTAATATTTTATGAAACATTTCATAACACTTGATTTATTTTAAAAGAGTGACTTAGGAATTTTCAAAAAGACATAAATCCCGTAGAGTCACTTTATAAAGGATACATGAATAAAAAATAACCCACTTTTTATAAATTTAACACTATAAAAGTTTTATCATTTCTCTCATAAATAAATACATTTAATCATATAGTTTACACCCATAATAATACTAAGGAGTGAATAAGTGATAGATAAAGACATAAGTGTCACTTGGACATGATATTTTTGAACATAAAGTCACATATCTTTAAAGTGGGAAACCATATTCCACTTGAGATTGGTGTTTTCATTCATCTCCCATTAAGATCATAGAAGGACCAATCATGAACATCTATTCAAAGGAAGCATATCACATTCTTTTTTAAAGACTTCTCTGCACTTCTAATCAAGAAGAACCAAGGTTCACCCTCTGATATTATATCGATCTTAAAGAACACTTTATCACCTCTAAGTTGATCAAATATTCCATCAATATGTATAAATGGATATAAGTTCATTTATATCACTTAGAATGACCTCTAATAGTCAACATATATTGCCAATCATCAATTTGAATTTTTATGGAAAAAACTAAGGCACATCGAGAGAGATAATCATTCATATGAACCACTTCACCTTGATGTTGTTAAATTGAGCCTTATTCTCTCATAGATATATATGATCCATCTTATATGGTGGAATAAATATATGCTCCACACCGAATAAGAACACAATCCTTAACTCAACCTATCCCTTTGGTGGTAACCTAGAGAAGTCCTTGGGAAATACATCTAGGATATCAATTATAATGTTATATATATGTAAGTATGGGTCCCTATACCAGGGGTTGTATTAATACTGATTATAGGGACTATTCTCATAATGATCAACAAAAAATATAAGCCACTACATCTTATAAGTTCATCCATGAGATTAAATTGAAAATTCTACCAACAAAATGGAACAAGACATACAAAAATTAATAATACATTATCTATTACTTATGAAAAAAATAAACCACTGCATCTTACCAATCATTAATCCATGTAATATCTATACTTCTAGGGATAAATTATCTCTTACTACTATGGACAGATATTTTTAGCTCCACATAGTAGTCTCTAAACTCATTCCTATTTTAGTAATGATAGAGAAAATGTTGTAAGATCATTTCTTATAGATTAAACCCTAATTCGACACCAATTATCTATATAAAAATTGATCGTAAATCCAGATCTTAGTAAGAAATTAAATAAACATAAACATGATACTTATACTGTCCCATAATGAAGGGTTTCATCAAAGAGAGCATTATAGAGCACACCTTTATTGAGAAGCACAATAACTAAATTCTCACATAAATTGTTATAATTATCCTATTTTTGATATGATTTATTCATATGAAAGAAACCTATGATAATATCATGAAAAAAAGTCAAGATCATCCAACAATTATAGAATATACACGAATATTATCAGTTACCCAATCCACCAAAATCTCAAGAAGGAAATCATGATAATTCAGATAATCATACAATATAGGATATAGACCACTATATAACACCTAAAAAACTCGAGTAACTATAAAAACAACACTTATAATGAAATCATTCATCGTTTAGATAAAATTTCTAGGCCTAAGACACAAATTTTCCACTATTACCACATTCTCATAAAAAATAGGGAACATTAATTCTTAAAAAACTTCACTACCCTTGGTGATCCATTAAAATACATTAATTAATGTATAAAAGAAAGCAAGAATGATCCCCAACATTAAAAGAATTTCTTTGGGGAACAATTATTGAATTTTAGAATCAAAGTAATCCATAATATAAGGATTAAAAAATGGTTTTCTCATTCTCATATATATAAATTGGATATTGAAACTGATGAAAAATAGTTAATATCTTCAAAAATACTAAACATTCGAGTCTAGCTTATCAGACCTAAAAACATCCAGCAATCATTTGAACAATTACTAGGGGTACAAACTACCACAATACCAATGTGAAATCCTATATGATACCAAAAATGAATTATATATAAGTAAATATCATGAAAACTAGCCCTGAAGATGATGTGAAGCATAAAACCTATGTATAAGAGTCGGGGGATGAGGAACCAACATTAGTTGAGGAGGAGGAGGAGTCAATAATGATGATGGAGGAGTCGACAACGGAGGACGAGGAGGAGTTGATGACAGTAGAGGAGGAGTCAGTAGCGATGAAGGAGGAGGAAGAGGCATGGATTGGATTCCACAAGATCTTGAGGTGTGTGAGAGGAGGAGGAGGCTATTTGGGTTTATTTATAAAAGTGGGTAATCCTTTTATCCACGCTAGCTAAAAATCTTTGGTAAAGGTATGTTTTATATGTGCTGAAATAGAAAGTGCTAATAAAACATGCCTTAATAGTACTAAAAAAGCACTGATAAAACATTAATGACAATGAATTATTTTTATTTTTATACATATATTTATAAATTTATGCGTAAAATATATATGTATATATATAATAATAATAATAACTATAAATAAATATTTATTTACTTATATTTAAATATTTAATAAATACATATTTATTTATAATTATAATTTTTGTATAAATATATTTATTATATTTATAATAATATATAATTAATATCTTTATTATAATTTTATAATTGCTTAAAAATATCGCTATTTATTTATAAATAGATTCGTATATATCTCTTATAATTTTATAATTATTTAATAACTATAAATTTATATATATTTATTACATATTTATTATAAATACATTTTTATTACATATATATTTTAATTACAGTCATAAATATAAATATATATATATATATTTAAATACTAATGGAATTAAAATAAATATATCACTTATATATAGTCATGAATATAAATAAATATATATTTAAATACATATGAAATTAAAATAAATATATTAAATATATATATATTTATATATTTATAATTTCCTAACTATTTAAATAAATAAATATTTATATTTAAATAATTATCAAATTATAAAAAATATATTTAATATATTTATAATTATAATTATAAATAAATATTAATTTATTTATAGTCATAAATATAAATAGGTAAATAAATAAATGTATTTAAGTAGTTATAAAACTCAAATAAATATATTGATTATATATATTTTTTTATAATTTCATAATTATTTAAATAAATACAGATTTATATTTAAATAATTATCAAATTATAATAAATATATTTATAAATATAATTTTATACAAATAATATCTATTTATAGTCATATATATATATATTTAAATACTTATGGAAATCAAATTAATATACTAGTTATATGTATTTTTTACAATTCATGTATTCATTTCACTTTTTTAAGTATTTAAATATATATATATTTATATTTATGACTATAAATAAATAAATAAATAAATATATTTATAATTATAATTATAAATTTAATAAATATATTTATTATAAATATATTTGTTATAAATATATTTATTACAATTTGATAATTAGTTAAATATAAATATATATTTTATTAAATAATTGTGAAATTATAAAAAATATATTTAATTAATATATTTATATTAATTTCATATATAAATATATATATATTTATGACTACATATAATTAATATATTTATTTTAATTTCTTAACTATTTATATAAATATAAATATATTTATGTTTATGACTAAAAATAAATTTATATTTATTTGTAATTATAATTATAATTATAATAAAAATATTTATTATAATTTTATAATTATTAAAATATATATTATTTATAATTATAATTATAAATATTTGTATAGGTGTATAAATATTTTTTTATTTTTATAAATATATTTCTTTAATTATATATACTTATAAAATTATAATTATTATAAATATATTTATGAAAATTTTCTAAATATTTAAATATATATATATATATTTATAATTATAATTACAAATAAATATATTTATAAATATTTACATATAATTATAAAAATAATTATATATATATATAAGTATATAAATATATAAAAATATATATTTATAAAAATATAATAAATATAATTATTGTAATTTTATAAAAAGTGTATATACAATTATAAATATAATAATTATATTTATAATTTTAAAAAATAACAATATATGTTTAAAAGATATTTATATATAATTATAAATATGAAAATATGTAGGATGGAAGAATGAGAGCATCTCGGTCCCGCAATTCATTATAATCGCGGGGCGCCTGAACATCCACGAAGTGTGAATCTCTACTCATATGCTCCGAATCAAGTCGCTTCTCGATTTCACTTATCTGATACAAGGATGGCCAGGGTACAGTAGGAACTGAAGGGATTATCATTCTTTTTTGGATTCTCAAGATGTTTATTCTTCTTTTTTAATAATAGTGTTTCTTAGTGAATCTCTCTAAAGGGGACTACTGCCCATATTTTGGCATTTGACGAAGAAATTTCTAAAAGGATTGGATTATGTAAACACTCTTTCATTGTCCTTATTTTTATATCAAAGGGTATGAATCTGTGGAAAGTTCTAAATCTTGTTGATTATTTATATGATATTTAGGGGTTTCGGGATTTTAAATCTGTTTCTCTTGGAAGTATTTTTTTCCATATTAATTTTCCTAACATTGAGTTGAAATGTAGGTCTTGGAGCTTGGGTTCTATTAATTTTATGATGGGTTTTCTTAATATTCATGAATGGAGTTTAAATTTTAACTTCAATGAGTTTAGAGACCCTTGCGCTCTATTTTGGGTTAAAATCCATGGCCTCAACTAGGTTCTATGGAATCTAGAAATCCTATACGATATCGCCCTAGAAATAGGTAGTCCTATTAGGACGAATTCTTCTACTGAACAAGTTATTTTTGGAAATTATTCTAGGGTCTTAGTTGGGGTTGATATTAGCTTATCCTTGATTGAAAAAGTAGTTTTGTCAACTCCTCAGGATGAAAAAAACCTCACAATTGAGTTTGAAAAGATGCCTTTGTACTATGGAGCTTTTAAAATGATAGGGAACACTAAGGACAATGGATGGGGAGCCTTATTTCTTCCAAATATCACATGAAGGGCCATGAAAACCTGTAATTCCATAGGAAGGAAAATAATTTGAGCTCCCAGTTGCACAGTCAAACTACCGGTGTTGATGCTTTACACACTACTCCAAAGAATTTGGAAATTGTTCATGATTAGTTTCCTAAGGACATTGACAACTATGTTGAAAGAAATAAATTATCTGATTTAGGTAGTATCCCCACTAATGAATTCTTAAATTATGTTTCTATGGTTGATGCTCCTATTGAATTTCCCGACTGACCCATGGAGTTGTGGGTTGATGCTATAGATTTTGAACATTCGACTGTTAGTTGTTTATCCTTGAAAGAGGCACTATTTTTTAATTATAGGGTGATATATGATGATACAGTTTCTATGGATAGTCAATATGATAGGGCAGATGTAGTGAAATATAATATTAAAATCATCTTTTGGAAGGAAGGGAGATTCATTTCTCCTAATAACAGTGAAGGAAAGAATAAGCTTGATTTTAAGACTCAAAAGTCTTATATTTAGGGAAAAGGTAAGTCTATTATTGTGTCTACCAATGTTAAACTCAATGATGCAAGTTGAATGTCTAGAAATCTTAGTAAGGTACTGAATTTTTTGAATAAGATAGGGGAGGTTGCCTCATTTGAAATAGCTGGCCCAAATGGCATGAATTCTTCTCTATCTACATCAGATCTATATATGATTTGGAACCCATCTTCAGCAAAGAGGAAGTTGTAGATACCACTGATGTTTATTCTATGTTTGATGGACTGGTAAGAGATAAAGCGCTCTCTCTGGTTGGAAAATATCTCATGGACATGACAAGGACTCGCTCCTTACCCAGGATAAGCAAAAATCAGTGACAGGTGATAGGGATGGGTTCCCTATATATGATTTTCAATGCCTTGGGGATCAGATTATTGGTTTGTCAAAGTATTCTAGATACGGCTTTATTGAACTACCTATTAGGGGAAAATTTACTAGTTTTGAAATATTTGTGAAGGTAAATCCCTTGACGAAGCTACATACTCACAACTCTTTTGAGCTGCTTGCATCAGGATGTGGTGAAGATCAACGAGAAAATTAAGAGGTCGTGAAAAGTGAAGGAGGATAAGATATGATTGGTGATGATTCTGGATTCTTGGATGATGGAGGTGGTCCATGGTTGGAGACCAAGACATGGTAGAGAAGCTGACATCCTCAGGGTCATGGTGGTACTGTCTCACACCATAGTATGAGTACATTCTCTCAAGCTACTTAATTTCTTGTTTTTGTTGAGTTTTTCTAGTTTCGTGTTTTTTTTAAATATACATTTATTTTTATAATTCAATTTAGGGGCCTTAGTGCCTTAATATTTTAAAAAATATTATTATAAATATAATTATAAAATTTATCATTTAAGAAAATTATTGCAATTTTATAATTATTTAAAAATATATAAAGTTATATATACTTATAATTATAAATATATTTTATAAAGTAATTATATATAACTAGATATTTATAATTATAAATATAATAAATATATTAGAAGCATATAGTTTTTTACTGAATTATATATATAATTACAATTATAAATATACATATTTAAAAAGTATTTATATATAATTATACATATATATATATATTTAATAATTATTTATATATAATTGTAAATAAATATATTTAAAAATTATTTATATATAAATATATAAATATAATAAATAAAATAAAAATATTTATTAGTTAAAGAAATTAATTATATATATTATAGTTATTTAAAAATATATATTAATTATAAACATGATATTTTTTATTTAATGTATACTAATAAAAATTATTTTTTAATATAAATATAATAATTTTATATAAATTAATTAAATTTTTATTAAAAAAAGATTATTAATTTTAAAAATAGCACTGATAAATCAACCCTTTATTAATGATAAAAAGTGAGGATAATGTGTACAACATTATCAGCACGTTTTTAGCACTTATAAAGGTTTGATTTATTGGCACTGCTAAAGGTCCCCTTTTTATTTGAACTTTTTGATTAGTGCTGATAAAATCTGATTAATCCATTGCTCAGTTCTGTGGTAGTGATAGTATTGGTAGGCGGGCCTGGCTGACGGTGCAGGAGGTCATATGGCTAGGGGCCAATGGTGGTAGGTGGGTCTGATTGGTAGTGCAATGAGAGGCATGATTGTAGTGGGATGGGTGGCTACCCATTGATGGGGGGTGGCTGGAAGGAGGCTGGGTAGTGAGAGGCAGTGGAACTAATATCCCTATTTATAATGTTTTCTTTTTTAATTTTTGTCTTGGTTTGCAAATAGCCGACCTTTATCCTATTATAATTTTCATTTTAATGATTTTTTCAGGTTTTCTTCCACCCTTTCCATGCGTTTTTAATATTATATGTCCAACATCAGTTGGACCCCCCCTAATTTTTATCTTTTTTATTTTTTTATTAAACTCTTTTAAAGAGGATTGAAATTTTATACAAATTCCAAAATCATGTGGAAAATTTCCACATCGGAACACTCTATTACAACTCCCATAATCCAGCCGATATATAGTCTAACTATAATGAAACCTTAAAAAAATCATATATATATATATATATATTCTTAATTTTTGAATCCCCAAAATAACGAATTTGATTCAAATAAATTTTTGGATATCCACAACTTGGTCATCAATGATAATATCAAATCCTTGTTAGGTACAATGGTACTATGATGATTCCCTTCACATGAATTTAATGCAAATTTAATTATTTTTTGATTTAATCATCAGATGATCCATTTTATACTAATTAAAGTTACCGAGGCATGTAGAAAACGAATTTGGGCGATGAAATTAATGTTTTTCATTATTTACCGCATAACTACGTTGTATCTAGAAATGCGTAACCCAGTTCAAAATCCAAGGATCTCTCATGAAGAATTTAAACATGAAAATTAAAAAGAAAATATCTATATAAATTTGATGGAACGTTTAAAAACCACTCATTGCGGGTGACCATTGGTTGATGGAAGTAAATTAAAGTCCTTCTACATCATCCGCATCTTCATTGAAATTCCATATAAATTTTGACCGTCGATAACTGAGTGTTAGCGTGAAGATATGATGGTGCCTTAGTGGTCTTTACAATCACTACAATGATTATCCTTCGTTCCATGATGGATAACTGGTATTGGTTGATCAGATCATCATCTTCTCTTCCTTATATGTAGTATAGAGGAGGGAGAGGCTCTCAAAAAAGTATTTAGGGAATATTAATGCAATTGATAGCCTCCTCCCACTTATATAGTGTGGTGAAAAAAATTCAAAAAAACTCCCCGTAACCCGGATATGTATTACCCTCTTAGTGATATAGAAATTATATCTTATAACTATTTTACTAAGTCATAAATATCATTTATATTTAAATTACGTACATATAATATAATTAATATATTACATGATAAAAGAGAGCCATTAACATGACTCATCATTCCAGTAAATATTAAACGAACATTGAATATTAAAATAATATTTGTTCGTTAGATATTCCCTATGTCTTCAGTTAATTTATTTGGAATAATTTAAATAAATAAATTCAATAATTTTTTAAACTTTAATAATATAAAATTAATTATTTAATGGAGATCATTGAAACTCATATTTCACCCAGAACTCATTTTGGGGAAAAACATGTCCTAAAATTCTATTCATAATAATATTCCAAGATTTTGAATACATTAAGTACACAAACCTATAAGCCCTTATCTCAAGAGTAGTGAATACTATTTATATACTATAGGTGAACTATAGCAACCCATCAAGGCCCCTAAAGAGATAATATGTAGTCCGAACAATGAAAACCTCATATGAACACATGTTGTTTAATATAATCTCTTTTTCTCATGATATCTCATCAAATAGGATTCACACATGATGTTATCATCCTTTATTTATTTATTATTCACTAAACTTTCTATACAAACATAACTTCATCTACCATGTTCATGTGTTTAGTGAAGGTACTACCATCCAGATCAAATATTCCTAATATAACACTTCCTTTCATATGTGAAAAATTATGTCTTGATTATTCAATAAATGTCATACCACAAATATCACACCCAATGAAATGTATATCTCCATGACATAAATTCCTAGGTTTTTTACTCACATTAATGTATATAAAAAAATTTTATACATTGACAATAATATTCTATCAATATACCATTACATGTGTTCAAAAATAAAAGCTACCAATGACACAAAAAACATTTGGAGTTCCTATTACATGGTTAGTCTTCACGATATCATCTACTTGACATCACAAAGTGAGATCTTCATAAGAAGAAGTCTTAATTCATATAAGACTCAACAAATAATGGTCACACACTATCTATTTCTTTCTATATTGATTATTCTAGACCGTAGGACTTATGTTTGAGATCATTTTTATAGTATCTTAAGGTTATAATTATATCCTAGGAACTGCTATAATTATTTTTTGAAAACAAATCTGTGGACATACCATGTTAATAGAGGACACAAAATTTCACACTATTATAGTAAGTTTACATCACGAACAACTCATTGTATACATGATATTTTAAAAAAAATTTATTGTTCAATTTGGTTATAGGGGAACCAATTTTACAATAATAATCACTATAAATTTTATCACTCTCATTGTGCCCCTATTATTCCCTTATCCCTCATCTTTCTTATATAATGAAAAATTACATAAAATAATTTTAATCACTGAGACATACCACTAATGATAAGGATCTAATTATATTATTTTTTTCATTTTAAATCAATTTATTTGACACAACCCTTAAAGAGAGGTCAAATACATATAAACTAGATGAATTAGATCTCTCAATAAATAATCATATATTACATTTTTTTTAATAAAACTAATGATGTAAATTTATTCCAAAATATAAAAAAATATAATATAATGGTTTATTCTAACATGAACCAAGAATAACAAGAATATATTGTTTATCAATTCCATAATTTAAAAATTACATGTCATAAATAAAGACAAAATCCTAGAACCCAATGTTTTAGAGTCACTGAAGATTAGTAATATAAATGAATTATTGGTCATTATTTCTTCAACATATCTCATAAAACTCTCCACAAAAAAATCCTTCTAAATATAATCCTATATTTAATTCCCTGGGGAAATTGGGAATCAAAAGGGGTGAACTAAAATTCTTAGTAATGGTAAACAAAACTTAGCAATGAGTCATAAAAAGGGTTATATTAGAATACTGTGAGAAAACATGAAAATTGGAATAATAATTCATTATATGTTACATGAAATCATAATAGTATAAAATAAGGAATTATATGAGGATATATAACCTAAAATTGTTATAAACACATTATATAGTAATAATTTTATTGAAATAGACATTAATTATGTGTGATAGAGAATCGATTTTTCATCTTCTAAGTCAAATAATATGGTATAAGAAGTAGTATAAGAAATTATAACATTCTGAGAATTAAATTATTTCCAAATAATAATTTTTAAGAAAACCCAATCGTTCACATGAATTATGTTGTGAGAAAACCCCATCATAAAACACCATGTTAATAAAATTTATTACATAAAATTTCAAAATGAAAAATCATACATAAGTTTGATAGAATAAATCATTTATTTATCTTATCATAAAAACACCATGTTAATAAAATTTATTACATAACATTTCAAAATGTATCACATAAAATCACACCATGAATTAGATCAGTTGATACCGGAAAATAAATCTCTTAAAACAATAATATCTAAAGAGAATTAAAATGGATCATTCATGAATCACAAATCCAAAAGATATATATCATTTGGAGATAATGTGGAGAATGTTATCCAAACCAAATAAAATTTTTCTTAAATCGTCAAGAATATTTTCGTAAAAACAGTAATGTTCAAATATCTTTTTCCAGAAGGTGAAAAGAATATATATTTTTTTTAATTTTTTTAAAATAATACCCTATAATTAAAACATGGATATAAATAAATATAAATCATATAAATTGATGTGGAATATAAAAAATATGAAAAAAATAAAAAAAATTATTTTTATGCCGTTTAACTTCTTTATAGAATATCCACATCAGTGAAGAAGTTATAAAACATCATTTCAAAAAGGTATAAAGAGAAACATGATGATTATAGAAGATAAAAAATTCTTAATTTTAAAAACAATCTTAAAATAAATCTATTGAAAGATAGAATATGGACAAGAAATGGAAGCATCTTATAGAGAAGTTGATAGTTATTTTTACCAGTTTCATATTTTTTTAACGAAATAAATCAATGAAGTAGAAATAATTTGAGATAAAAATAAAATTTTAACAAATATTTATAAAATAACATAAATAAATAGGTAATAAGGATATATTATTTGAATTTTTATGTTTATACACCATATAAATTAAAATTGGTAAATAATATGAAACATGTCAAAAAGAAGGTATATTAAGATGAAAAATCATTACATTGGATTCCCAATTAGATGGACATGATCTAAACAACTGTATAATTAGTTTAGTATTATTATTAATATATATATATACCATATTTATATTTATATTACTTAATACCTACCATTAATAATTTCTTATTACCCATTTATGAAACATTTGTTTGACAAAATTAATGTTCAATATTTAATTTTTTTTTGTTTTTTATATGCATGTTTTTCTATGATGGTTGATGTTTTTGTTCCTTAAATATAGTTAAATCAAAAAAAAAAATCCAAGGAGTTAAAATAAGTGTTTTTATAGTTTTAATTTCCAATGGTTGTTTTATGGAAGTTTTGTTGACGGTTCTTTATGAGTTGTTAAAAAACCTTTTTTGGTGAATTTCAATTCTATAAAAAGAATTTTTTATTTTTTATTATACTTATATATATATATATACATTACCATGAAAAGTTTATTAAAAAAATTAGAAATAATAATAATTATTATATGATATTAACAGTTTTTATGTTTTCTTAATCATTAATGATATAAATATTATAACGTTGTTCAGGTAGTTGGATGAACTGACTTAATTAAGAACCTGTTGTAACAAATGAATGAGTATGAAATTCTAGTCATACTATGACTATATCAATTTTATAAAAGAATAATTATGTTAATTGTACATAATTATAGTGTAAAATGGGATTTTGGAATTTCGGAGAAGGGAAACTAAATTAAAATACTGAAGGATAACTCTTTACGTACTTTGATGAAATCAATCTTTCTCATAATGAGTTTCCTAATAAATAAGGGATTATTCCTCTTTATTATGACCAGAGGCTTTAAAAAGTTTTATAATACTATATTATATGAACACTGGTCAGGTATTAAATAATAATTCAATGTATATGAATGGTTTGTAGTGGGTGGAAGGGAGGTCCTTTTGTTGGGGAAAATGAGGGAGATTTTATTGGAAAATTAAGTTAGGTGAAGGGTGAAGATTGAATAACATGGAAGTTGGTGATCTAGGAAAATAAATTTTGGTTATACATGTAGGGTTAACTACCAAAAACAATAATGTAATTATTTAATGTCTATCACTCAGTTAATTTTCAAAACATTCGAGCCATGACAATTTACCTCTTCCCCCTTTTTTACGAGGTTTGATTATTTACCATTGTAATTTTTTACTAAAAATATTAGATGGAACATATTTACTAATTTCAACGAGAAGATTGAAAATTTGATTCCATTTTATTTGATTCAATTTCTAATTTCAAAAAATATTACATTAATTATAACTACACATAATGTAAAGAACAATTTCTTTTAAAAAATATTTTTAATAATTAAATGAATATATTATTATTCTTATCTTAGTAATATACATATGATTTATATTAAATTATTTCTTTATATATATTATCCACAAGTATCACTAAAATCATTATTTTTAAGTGATTAATTTAATTATTTTTTTAAAAAATTATGTTATATGAAAATAATTCTTCAGAAAAACAATCTTTTAACATCGATTTTTTCTTAATTGTTAAGAATATATTATTTTTTTACTAACTATTAATTTAATTTTATCAACAATTTATTTTTTCTAAATAACTTTTCTCATTAAATTTATTTATAAAATATATATTTTGAAAATGATTAATGTATATAAGTACTCATAATGAAGAAAATATATGTATCATTTATTAAATTAATAATTACATGTTTTAATCATTCTAACTTCTACTTAAAAAACCCCTTATGATTTTTTCAAAAGACTTAAGGGTATGATAAGAAATGATGTCTATCATAGGTTGTGATTCAGCTACCATGGATCTATTTGTGATTTCTATGATCTTGAACATATATCATTGATGATTTCACTCTAATATCACTTTTTGAAGTCCAGATTGAGATTGGTTATGTGAAAACCCTAGTGATTCAACCTATTTTCTAAGATCAGAATAATTAGTCTTATAAGGATGACTTATACTTCTTTATATCATTGATTCCATTTTTACATATATTTTAGATTTTAGTTACTTTTTTATAACCACTAATTCAATGGTTATGTTACAACAATAACATTCTAATATTATACCACCAATATTCAATCTCATTAATTATTCTTATGTATAATAGTTTGGTCAATATCCATATAATCCCAAAATTCATATAAAATCAATGAATATATAATCCAAATCACCGTATAATAACAATGGACTTATAAGTCCAATGATTATATAAACCCAATGACCATATTAAATCACTATATAAAACCTTGTATACTTTATTAAAGTCACTCATTTCATTCTCTGATTTCTATTATAACTTGTTTTATTTTATATGTAGTTATAATCTATGGTATGATCTTAAATAAAAACCATGAGGATGAGAATTTCATGTTAATACAATTTTTAAATACTTGTGACTTTATTCCTCTTGTAATTTTTATAATTATATTTTATTTATACAAGTTTTAATATATTTCATTTAGTGTTATAAAATGTTTATAAAATAACTCAATGGTGTTGTGTGTAAAATAAAATCCTTTATAACCAGAAAGGGAAACATTGAATTATACATTTTTAGTGTTACATTCACCCCCATTAAAATAATTTCACCTTTTAAAATTTTTAACAAAAATAAAAAAATGAAGAAAATTTTTTCATTAAATCTATCACTACCATAAAACTAGGCAAGGCCAGCACCACCCCTTTATCAGCGCTAACGAAAAAGTGCTGATAACGGGGCCCCCTTTATCAGCACTTTTGTAGTAGAGATGATAAAGGGGGGCCTTTATTAGTGATTTTTTTAAAAGCGCTGATAAAGGGTTTGACTTCCAAAAAAAATTTAATTAAAAAATATATATTAATATATAAATATATCAATATAGTTATATTGATATAAATATAATATATAACTTTTAAATATATTTTAGATACGTATAAATATACATTTACACTTATTATACTAAATATATAAGATATTTAGTAAAATTGGCTTATAAAGAAATTAAAAAAATATTTTTAATTAATAATTTGCTAATTATTTTGGAGTAATAGTCATTTAATAACAATTTGAAGACTAAAAAAATAAAAAAATTAAAAAAAGATCCAAAATATGTTGAAAACAAAACTCATACTTCAGACAGCCATAACTTTTGATCCGGGTGTCCGTTTGAGCTCTACCGCATATCAAATCGAAGCCTGCGATGAGATCTACGTCTCTATGATTGGGTTATTCTCGGTAAAGTTTTTTTCAAGGCCAAAAGTGGCACAGAAGGCCTAAAAAACCGAGGTTTTAGTCAGGGTACCCCGATTTTTTAACATTTTGTGGATTTTCATCCTTGTTTAAGGGTTTATTATGGGATTTTTTTTTGGTGGGGAATGAATTTATTCCAATGTATTACATTCATATTGATATTATGTATTTTAAATTATATCGTTTTTTATAATTAACTGCTATTTATAATAAAATATATAACTATATGTACATATTTTTTATATATTCACACCTAAAAATTTAAATTTTTAAATAAGTAATTAAACATATTTACATATAAAATATATTAGCTTTATATAAATAATAACTAATATCCATTTTATTTAAAATACCAATATATGAATATTTATATAACTATATATTAATATAACTATATATATATTAATATAACTATATATATATATTAATATAACTATATAACTATATATTAATATAACTATAAATATATATATTAATATAACTATATATATTAATATAAATATATATTACTATACAAATAAATATAACTATATATATATATAAATAGATACATCATAAATAAGAGAACAAATCAATATAGGGGAGTGGTAAAGGCTTTAGGTGCGCAGGGGGAGGTATCGAGATCAAATCCGGGTGGAGGTAGGGGTGCGTGCGCAAGGGTTATTTAGAGGGGCTAGCACTGATAAAGGGTCTAGGCGGTGCGTGCATGTGCTTGAGGTGCAAGAAAATGCTGATAAAGGGGTGGTCCAAGTGTTGTAAAAAGACCCCCCTGAGATTGGCATTATTTTTGTATTTTTTTTATTTTGAAATTCTTTTTATCAGCGCTAAAAAAAGCGCTGATAAAAGGGGTCTCTTATCAGCGCTAAACTGAAAGCGATAATAAAATACCCTTTTATCAATGCTGATAAAAGAGGTCTTTATCAGCGCTTTTTGGAGCGCTGATAAAGGGGAACCCCCCTTTATCTTCTCTGGCATTAATAGCGCTTTTTAGTGCTGTTAAAGGCTTTTTTAGCACTGTTAAAAGCCATATTTGTAGTAGTGTATGGATTCACACATAGCTTTATAAAGCATATTATTTCACTAAAGAACTTTTACCAAGTTGGTTTTATTTTTTCACAACATTTTGTCTTTTCCATCTAAGATCTACACATTTTATTCCTAATGAGAGATATCTTATTCCAATTTCATATCTTTGTAGTTTAGTACATGAGATAAATCTTGTTTTTACTTCTGGAAAAGAGATACATGGAAACTATCATACACCTTTGAGGGGTATGGTGGGAGTGATAAGTGATAAGTTAAATTCTTTCCACAATCAAGAATCCTAAAGTGACTGATGCATCAAGGGATTTTATTTCCCTTAATCTTGAGTATCCTTACTCTCATCCATGGTGTTTTTTGAAGGAATAATTTATCACTAATATTAATGTTCAAATCCCATCAATGATTATCAGAATAGATAGACAATAGAATTTGTACTGCTTTGAAATGTTTATGAATGGTTTCGAACATTTCTAGAATTTCTTAAACATGATGGGGTCCTAACAGATTCCTCTCACTAATATAATCATATCATTATTGAATTATGCATCTCTTCCAATATAAAACTTAATAGGTTTCCATTTGGATGCTAAAGTGAAAAATATTATTATAAGAGATCTAAACTAGAATAAGATGTTAATGCCAACTTCCTTTGAAATCAATTTACTAAGGCTTATATATATCTTCGAATGTTATAATGGTCCTTTTAGATTGAGCATTAGTTGGAGGATTATAAGTTGTTCTCATTATTATTTCTTTATCTAATTTTTTCTGAAGTCTCATTCTGAATTTTAATGTGAACCATAGATCTTTATAAAATGTAATTGGAAATTATACTCAATGAAACCTTACCACTTTTTTATGTATAAATTCAAAATTTTATTGAGTGATAAAGCCTCTCTAATATAATTAGGTGTGATGAATTTATATATAGATCCACAACTACCCATATAAAATTGTTTCCATTATAATTACTTGGAATAAAAATGATGAGATCTAGGGTAATGTTATCCCATTAATATATTGGTATAGGTAATGGTAGAATCATCCTATTAGAAATCTAGAATTCATCCTTTACTTATTACTATACTAAGAATCAAGATATATACTCTAAAATATCCCTATTGATTCTTTCCCTATATAATAACTACTTAAGATCTCTATACATCTTTTTGCTTCCTGGGTGAATAGAGAAGGGTGAGATATGTGAACTATCAAAAAGACCCTTTATTAGTTTTATTATGTATAATGAACATATCTAAGTTACAAATCATATAAATTCATCTTAATAATGTTTGTAATCCAATATATTTTCTACCTTCATCTATAAAACTATATCATATTTTCGGGCCTCCTTGATATTGAAATAGATGTATGGTTTATGAATCATTTAATAATGGTTGGATTTCATCCATTCATTTTTTATTCCTAGGTCCATCATTTTAAAATCATTTTAATTTTAAATCACTTTAAATTATCATCATGGATAACAAAACATGATATTTTATTCTTAGAGTATCATCCTTTTTGTTTTTCTTCGCATGATCATAATAAATTGAAAAATTACTGTCACTTATTAACCCAAAAGAGCTCTTTTTTTAAAATGTTATTATCCCTCTATGTTCATATATAATTTATGATATTATGATAAATATATATATGTATATATATATATATATCCCAATTTACCTAGAGAGATAAGGCCTTATAAAATCACCATATCATACTCTAGATCATGAGTAGGATAATGTTTCTCATGGGTAATTAATTCATGAGGGAAATAATCAATAACCATTTAATTTTTCTTTAGGATGAATCCCAAGATCTTTCTTTATGAATCACTATATATAAAAAACCCTTCTCTTAAATATTTTAGTATGTGTAAAGGTGTAGTGGACAAATTATTCTTAAGATCCACCGATATTTCATCACATTCAAATATACAAAGAAAATATACACCATTCCATGTGATATTGGTTAGTGGATTTAATAATATTGAGAAATTTCTTTCCAAACCTAAATAGTATCTAGATAATCCAATAAAACAATGAATAACAATTTAAGTTGTTAACTTGTGCCATTTTACAGTCACCTCAGTCTTTGAAGGATAAATACATATACCATCACCTATGATTTGTTAACCTAATAAGGATTTTTTTGTTACCAAAATTCACAATTGCCGACCTGGGATTGTAATTTATCTTTTTTATGGTCTTTAGAAAAATCATAAAATGATATTAATGTTATTAATATCTCATGAAATATATAAGTATATAATAAATAAATACTATCTCAAATTTTTCATAGAAATATCTATAGAATCTATTAATTAGATACATGAATATTTTAGCACCATTTTTATGTCATGAAGGTATGTCTGTGAATTTATTGTGTCTATATCTTTTGTAGAAGGTTGTCTTGGGTATATGTTCGTTGATTACCCTTAATTAATGATATCTAGATCAAAGTTCCACCTTCGATAATTATTAATAACCTATAAGATTATCAAAAAAATCATTGATATGGGGTATATGATACTTTTTCTTGATCATGATCTTGTAAAATTCCTCACAATCAATGAAATATTGCATTGAACCATTATTTTTCTCGATAAATAAGACAATTTCACCGAAGAATGAAGCACATGGGTGTATAAAACCATTGTTCAGATTCTATTTAAGTCTCTTATCTAATTATTAGAATTCAATGGGTTCCATTATGATTGTACTCTTCAATATGAGAATAAAACTAGGTATGAGTTTGATTGAAAACTCAACCTCTTGTTCTAGGTAAAGATTATGTAATTTTTAAAGAAATACATCAATATAATCTAGTATAGCCGGAATGACCTCAATTTTGAGTTCCATCCCAGCCATTTGAGCCATGTATCACACACTATTGTATATTATTACCAAAATTATGAAATTAATCATTCAGTGTGAGTTTATAATCATCTTATAAATTATATTTTATCTTGGGATGCTTTGGGATAAAAAATAAGATATTTTTATTCCATAAATTGATATGATATCTATATAGGGAGACAAAATTTATGTTTAGTATAAAATTAAAATATATAAAGAGTATGATAATTTGATCTATAGAATGTATATTTCCACAAACCTTAAATAGAGAAGATTTATATACCATATATTAAATCATTACACCACAAAGTATTTTCACCAAAAATTTAATATCAAATGTTTGAGGTAGAGACTTAAAATTATTAGAAAACCTTAATGGAATGATAGAATACAAATAACTAGAATCTAATTAAACATTAAAAATTTTGGTGTGGTTAATGAGTGTCACTTTCAACATTTTGTTTTCAAAATCCAATTTTATGGTAGTGATTTCCTAGGATCTACCTTGTAAGCTTGGTCTAAAGTATTTTAGATGATTATGTACTATTTATCCCCTGTACTGAGGAATTTATTTTTATAATTCGAAAAAATATTATATTTGAATCATAAAGGTGTGGGTGGGGAATTAGTTGGAACCTTATCCCCCTACTGTTTTAATGTCCATCTTAAAATATAATTTTCATTTATGTAATAGGTGGAAAACATTACCACATATGAAACATTTTTTTGATCCATCAATTTAATTTAACGGGTACTTCTTCCCATATTTTGTACATGTAAGTGATGAAAATTTCATTCCTCCAAGTGATTTGTCAATCTAGTTTAAAAAAATAATTTTTTTTAATTTTTTTTAAATCAATCAAAATAATGAGAGTATCTATCTTAGATATATATAATAATTACACATCAAAAAATTTCTTCATATCAACCAAAATATTTTAAAGATAATTCATTTTGATGAATTAGTTTTAGGACACTAAATAATAAATCAATATTTATTTCACCATCAATACTAAAACATGATGTGTGACTTATGAGTATCATGTAATTTACTTCATAGGTACACATGGATTCATAATCCTTTTACATAATCTCTAGGAATTATCTCTTTATTATATCAAAAAGAGTTCAAGTAAAATATTTGGGGAATAATATTTTCTTAAACTCCTCCCAATATATAAAGCCAACTTCATCCATTTTACTTATATTATTAGTGAGAGTCCAACATTTTCAGCTTCCCCTTCTAAATTATAAACAAACAAAAAAACCATTTTAGGTTCCAAGAACTGGAAAATGAAAAATATCTTCCTTTCTGTATTGATCCGTTACTCAAAAAAAAGTTAATCAAATTTCCCAAAACATGATGGAGGATGTTTTTATATGGATGATTTAATGGAGATATGATCCTTCATTGAATTATTGTGGAATCTGATATGGTTATTTTTATTATCCATCACAAGATAAAGTTGGGGGATCATCTCCATGTATTTTTTGTAGCATCCCCTATTTTGGACATTTTTTAAATTCTTAATGGAATGAGAACTTTTCATTTGGTGGATGGTCCGAATCATAATTAATCCTAAAAATGTAAATTAGACTGTTGAAACACGTGGTAGTGTCTATTACTGAATTGTTTTAAGGAAAATAGATATATTCTAGGCATTTGAATGAGTTTTGGGAGTAGAGGCCTCTGTAGACCTAGTTGTGGGGGAAATATTTAAGGGTTCTTGGTTGCCGTATAGTTTGTGAAAACCATGGGGCCCAAACATTGTCAAATAATTTTATAGGGGCATTGTTTTTTTGAATCAATGAATATATATTAGTGAAAACATGATAATATTTGTAGAGGGCATGTAGAGAGGCGCATATGCTATATATGGTTAGAAAAACCAAACCAATGGCTATAAATGGTTTCCACACATGTTAGAAAAACCATGAAGCCTAACTGTTAACATTATTAAAGGGGTGGAATTAGAACTTTTTTCCAACAAAATTATTTCATTCCTCCCTCATTTCTTCTACTCACTCATTCATATTAACCTCCCCACACATGGATTTTACCCCTAGCCACTCATATACATATTACTCTTCCTTTACTCAGTTTCTGATTCAAGCACTGTCAGCTATGTTTGACCACCCTTGGTAAGAATATGAAACCACTTATTTTCTAGATTTAACATGATGTATTGAATACTATTTCAATGCAATCATATTTTACTTATTTTTCAGTTGTGTATATATTTCATAGATTTCACTCAATTTGACACAAATCAAAGCTTAAAAATAGATGAGTGATGCATCCTAAGTGTAAGGTAGGTGTTCTTTAACATTTTTCCTTTAAATATCATTATCTTATAATTTAATCCATTTTGTCCTGAACTGAACTCTCAATATATCATCCCATATAATAAAAAACTAAATATGAATATTCTAATGCATAAATTTAGATAGTATTTGTGTCTTAATTAAATCCATTGGTGGTTGTTACCCTCAAATTTAATCGCCCCATTAGATGTGTTGATTTTATAACTCTGACCTATTCTTTGTCTAGGAAATTAAACCATCCTCATTGGGTGTTTTTTCAATGATTATAATTATAATTTCTTTCATACTCTTGGTCACCTATTTAGGTATGATGAATAATCCAACTTATAAGGGATAATTAATATGATTTATATGTACATGGTGTGATAGGTGTGTCCCTATTCTATAATAAAACCACCCTTGAGGTGTGTTGTATTCTCTTACAAAATGTACAAGTACAATGACATATTTTGAAATAGTATATTTTATGCTTATGAACATAACCTTATTATTTATTTATAATTTAATTGTGACATGGAACACCTAAGAAAATGGCATCCTTATTACATATATTAAAATTTAGTTGAACAATTATAATGATTCATATCTTGGAATGGATGATATCATGAATGTTGTCATAATATTAAATGAATTATTATAATGAAGGTACACAATACCTTAAGAGATGTTTCGTTCATCTATACAATATGATAATGATAATGGTTCATATGGCATATAGGATTACCTGACACGAGATATTTACAGAGGGAGCACAATTATGTTTATGTACTTGAAGAATCAAAACCCATTGGTCTAGGATTATGGACATGGAATTTCACATCCCTTGGGTTTATAGACATGGAATTTCAAGCCCCCTTGATTCAGAGTTTGGCTATAACCCATTCACCTTAATAATTATGATAATTCTCATGGCATCCAATAATATTTATGATACTCAGTATGATGTCATATATTAATTATGATACTCAATATAGAGTCTAATATTAATTATGATGCTCGACATGGATTCCAATATTAAATATGATACATATAATGGTGACTTATATTATGTATGAAACTCGGGAATGGTGAAACTCATATAAAAAATGATATTATTATGAATATATACATGGACAATTAAGTTACGCCTCAGGTCCTGAATAATACAACATTCATATATATATAAGTATATATATGTTATTATGATTATAGTTAATATATATACATTCATATTTATATATATATATTTTAAAATATAATCAGTGAAAGATGTTCAGAGACATTTTATATTAGTCCAAAGCAGGTATTTTCGGTCAGGTTTCCCATCAAGAACCCAAGCCCAACTTGTTTAAAATTATTTATTTACTATCTTATAGTTTAAAAAAAAACATTTTTGTATTTTATATTTATATTCTAGAGATCATTATACATCATTGGTGCTAGCCTACTGAGTATATCTCACACCATGTTCATGTCTCTAACTATTACATGATTAGATCTCATGGTTATAGTTTTAGGTTTGTAGAATATTCTTGTGCTATTACTCTTGTACATGAGATCTTAACAACATAGGGCTGAGCCATAGATCATGATGGTAGTGGAGATAGACTTTGAGGATTTTTTAATTTTAATTATTCTATGTACACATTATTTTTTTAATAGATAATTTCCAACAATATTTACATGGTACAATTTATTGATATGTCCTTTTATTATTATTGTGATTGTTTATTTTCCACTTCCATTAATTTACACAACTTTAACTGTTGATTATTTAGTATGTACCACTATACTTCTCTGATATTGAGGGTATATTATAACTACCATACCATCATTACACCCTCACTTCTAGTCAGTATCCCCTAGAATATGAGGAAGTGTACATAAATCCATGTGATAGATTGGATTGAGGCACCGTTTCAGTGGATCCTAGGTTAGGAAATTACAAATTGGTATTAAATCATTTCACTTACTTTGTATAATATTTGGGATTTATAAATATAAGATTAGGAATGTGTTGGTTCTTGTTATGTAGTCATGTTTGGGGGTGATCTACCATGCATAGGGAAATGACCATATGGTAGGGGATGGTACCATTGTCCATTCTATTAATTAATACTGTTGATTATTATTTAATCATGATTTATTGGTATAATTTATAATACTTTATAATTTATGATATTTTTGTTATTTTACCCTTGATTTGGTATAAAAAGGAAGTATTGTTACATGAATCAATATAGGATCATGGATATTAAATTTCCATGAATTTTCCATCCCATATGGATTTAATTTCATAACTTCATGATTCAATTTGGATGCTCTTTGTCTGTTTTATAATTATTCTAAAATGTATAGAAAATTTAAGAGATTATTTAATATGATTTTATCATATATCATGCTAATATGGTTTCTTGTTTGCATGAATATATTTTTTGTTGTTATGGTGATATAATAACTTACTATAATAAATATATATGACTGGTTTTTAATGTATCTAAATCAACATATTGGTGTTTTACCATATAGATTGATGGTGTCACTATAAATAAACAATTATGTAATTATTTATTTGTGGACCATTAGTTGTATGAGATGAATTATAAATTTTTATGATTAAATTGGTGAAAATTGTTTTTATAAAGGGTACAGTCCTTTAAAAAATGGTAATGTTAACCCATATAATATGAGAATCATTTATTTACTTTATATATTCTATGACTGAATATAAAAACATAGCTATAATTACATGAACTCCAATTGTATCTTATAATGGAAAGTGCCTTTATGATTTGTGAATGGTAGTGTATCTAAATGAACCATGATATGTGCCAAATAAAAATTCTTGAAGATAATGGATTCTTCTACAAATGAAACTATTGATATAATTTTTCATGATAACCCAAATGAATAAATTCTAAAATGCACAACTGGACATAAGTAGGTTAGTTGGAAATTATTTCATATATGATAAATCCTATATGGATGTGATAAATCTTTAAAAAATCAATTATTAATGGGTTTCATTTACATTGACCACAAATGGTATGATGAGACCCTCATAGGTCATCTTATTCTCTATATACTTTAATGCTTGACCTATATCGGCATATTCAATCTATGAGGGATGGTTATTTAAGCTTAATCTTCCACTTATATGGATAACATATAAATTTATAGTGGAATTATAATTAGACGACCCCCTTTAATTAATGAATACACACTATTTTGTTTTGATCTTTACTTATATCAGTCATTACTTAATTAAATTTAAAATTACAACCTAAATAATGTTTTCTTCTAGATATTGATATTGAATTTTTCTTTAAAAATATAGACATTAAAATCCTTATAGATAAATAAAACGAATCACATTAACTTTGATAGAATGTTAGCTAAATAAGTAATTCTTGGAAAGATGCTTGATATAACATTCCTATGTTTCCTTGAGGAACTAGCTAAGTAAAATACCAAGTTTTTTTGTCTTTCATAACTAGTACATATTTTTTTTAATTGAGTATTTTAATATTTTAAATTTCATTTTAAATTAGTGTAATGTCCATAATGAATCCTTATTACTGTTTTCTTAGTTTAGACCTTCATTTATGGATAGTTTAAAAATAGTTAACTTTGAAGGGATTTTTGATATTTCAAATAAGTATCAGTTGGAATTTTTATATAGTTAGCGTATAGGTTACGCCGATAAAACTAGTGACCATTTTGGTGTGGCCTAGTAATAGGGTCGAAGATTTCTTATTTATTATAGGGTAGTTTTGTTGAGGTATATAATGATTGAGATTTTCATACACTAATATTACATCAATTTTAAAAAATATTCATTAAGTAACAATACCGTCCATGCTAGAACCATTATGGTTTAGAGTCATTTGATATTATATATATAATCTTTTTATTTTATGAATGATCCATAACATGTCCCACACATATCTTTTCATATTTAACTCCACTTAAGAATACCCAACTATAACCTTTCTTAATCCCATAGAAAAGGAAACATAAGGAAGGGAGATCTTATATTCTTAGTAAGGATAAGCTTAAGAGATATCAATCCATGAAAATGTGAAAGAATAATAAAATAATATGGTTTTGTGATCATGAAAATAATTTAAAATTCTCATTTCCAACCCATCATATATCATAAAAATGGTTCATCTCATAAACATTACCATTTCAGAAATCAAGGACCATAAGAGTAAGAAATAACCCTAAATCAATCATGATCTATATTCCCATTTAATAAAAGGGTTTCACCAGTATATATATATAAAATCATTTTATATTTCAAGGTTAAATACCAATACCATAAATATAGTAGATTAAGACACACCTATTTACTATAGGGGATCAAGAAGCACCTATTAACCATAGTGTATGAAGCCAATTGTCTTTTTTTCCATTGTTATATCATGATATAAAAATATTTAAAAAATTAATTTGATGAAGATATTAGTCCCACCCATCACATAATGAAATCCCGGAATATTTGTGCCATGATAACATAAATCATTCATTATAGCAGAACACATGAGAAGAAATCAGTGTCATAAACATTTCATCATACCATAACACATGAAAAAATGGGTTTCATAAAAATTTCATCTTTTCACCATAAAAATAAAACATCCATATAATCAGTATGCATGGTATCCTTTGATCATATTTGCATTAAATCTTATGCAACATCAAATAATTTCATCTTATATGGAAAATTATTTTGAAATATCACATGAAATAATTCTTCAGGAAACTATCATTTCCATTTTGAAATCATTATTTTTTTAAAATAACTTCAATTATAATGGAATGTTTTTTCACTGAAATTGACATTGTAAACATGTAATGTATTATTCAAAACATTAGCATGTCACTATAGAGGGAAAATATTTTCATTCCATATAATATAAAAAAACATTCCTTCCCTATTTTTTTTTCAAAAAACTCAAAAGACCATTGTTTAGAAAATTAAAATATAATTTCACATAAAATGTTTTATAAAATGTAAAATATGGGAAACAATAACATTAAATATTTTAGTAAAATATTAAAAAACTTTTTTAAAACATTTTTATAAAACATGGAAATATAAGAGAAACATTCTCCAATGGAGTCTTAAACATAAACAATCTTGAATAGTAATGTTATTGAAAAATAAAACCTTACCAATTTAGTAACTTTTGAATCATAATACCCATGAATGTAAGAACCTTATTTTGATATGTAAATCAAAAAAATTCTTATCAAGTATAAGTGACATAAAAATATAAGTTACACTAAAATCCCTTATACCGATCATAACATTGAAATGAGAATTAATAAAATGTATCAATTATGTATATCCACAATAAATCCACATAATTCAA
Source organism: Viscum album (assembly GCA_963277665.1). NCBI lineage: Eukaryota > Viridiplantae > Streptophyta > Magnoliopsida > Santalales > Viscaceae > Viscum > Viscum album. The sequence continues at coordinate 1,069,617,132 of OY728122.1, read as the reverse complement.
GTACAAATACAATATAATATAATAAAAACTAATTTCACACATAATCTTATCATGACATAATGAATGAATCTGATGTTTAACCCAATGAATGGAAATAGAGTCAATAAATCCCTTACAGAAGGTTTTAATTCTATTAAATGTGTTAAAAAATACCATATAATTCACATAAACATGTTATTAATTTAAAAAATGACCTTATTTATATATATAACATCTTATACTATCCTTTTATAAAATCTTACCACCCATTCATTAATAATATTTCAATGTCTTCATTGTTTCGGGAGTCAGTTGCCTTCTTTTCTTTTTCTTGTTTTGTCATGATTATCCTGGTTCGATTGCATAAGATATAGTTAAATCATTTAAATAATTATATTAATTTTATAAATATCTTATTTAATCATTTAATAAATTTTTAGAACCACTATTATATTTTTAACAGAGAAAATGAATTTCATCTATTCACGAAGATGGTATGTCGTACTTATACATAAGCACTGATATCATTTATAAATGGTTTAAAGGGTAAATAACTAGATGGAATATTAATTTCTAGAATAAATATAATTTCATAATAATCATATATATCCATTATTTACATCATTATAACTATACAAGTAATTTGATGACGAAAAATGAATTTCATCGCTATGTGGAGATGGTAAGCTGTACGTACGCACGAGAGATGTTTTTGATTTTCATAGGATGGAGAAGATATGGGAAATATTTTCCCATAAAATAGTAAAATATATGTAATTTTATTATAATAGATTTATTACTTAATAATTTTTAAAACACACTAATATGTTATAAAAGAAGAAATAATATTGAAAGAGTTAGTAAAGAATGTTACATTCTCTTAAAGAACCCTTGTTTGGATCTCTACTTAAGGGCACTAGGGTTGGTATTTTTTGGAAGAACAGGAAGTCTAAAAATTAGGAAATTATTTCTAGAAGATAAATGAGAATGGTTTTACAAAAATATATTGTGTGTATAAGTGTTGTGGGAATGTGTTGTATTTATATATAAGGATGTATGGTTTTAAGTGACTAAATAATGATTATTTTGTATTTAAAGGTAACCACTTTTGAGTGGAATTATTTCAAAAAACAATGGTTGTTATTTATTTTTTATATTTTGGTTAGGTTATTTAAAATCACAAACCACCTATTAAATATTTTTGTTTTTGGATATTTTAATCTTTTACCTTTTAACTTTAACCCACTACACCATTTTACCAATACTACGTAAATCATTTTTTACCACGATAAATTTTTTATGATTTAAAATGATATTGAATTTATTACATAATTTGAACCACCTATTTCAAAATATAGAATAAAATTTTAAAAATTCAATTTAGATAATATTAAGAAATAAATTTAAAATTGAACCTAAAAAATGAAATGAAATTTAAAAAAAAATTTAAAATATAAAATGTTTCCATAAAAAATTGAAGTATAAATTCTATTAAAAACATAAATGGATTATTTAAAAAAATGATATAATAAAAATTTAAAACTAATAAACAACATAATTTTACCTTGTAAATAATATTTGGTTTTCAATAAAAACCGGTATTTTTCACTATTTATTGAATGCTAACCCTTTTTAGTAAATTCCAAAAAATTAAACATAATATAATTTTAATATGATGAATTAAAAAATGAATATCATTTTACCAAATAAAGTTTCTAAAATATTAATAAATTAATTAAATTTAATTTCACATATAATGAAATAAAAATTTATTTTTGAAGTAAAAATATATTTGAAAAATAAAATGTCTTCACTAAAAATTATGTGTTTAATTCTTCAAAAAAATATAAATTTATATTGAAAATGAAATTAATATTTTTAATAATAAGGTTAATATAATTCCAACCCCCCAATTTAATATTTTTTTTATAACTGTCATGTTAATATAATAATATTTATGAGTTCCTTTAAGATCAGTATTCTATGAAATAAGCAATGAAAGAGATTAAATTTATTTAAAAATAGGCATAACATAAAATCGTGGGGTGTTAAATTTTTCCACCATAAAATGATTTAATCCCTTAAAATTTTCCACATAGATACCAATATTTAAGGATACCTCTGCATCATCACATCCTCAGGTTCCCACATAGCTTCCTTAAATTGGTGGATTTTCACAAAACAATAACATGGAGAATGGTATTGTTTTGTAGAAAATTATCTCTATGATCTATAATATGAACTGATTTTTCTTTACAAGAAAGTTCCAACTCCAAAATTATGACCTCTATGTTTAGTACATGTGTAAGATCAATTTTCATTTCGTTAAGAGAGATACATGAAACACATCATGAACTCGAGACAGATTTGGTGGATTCAACAATTGATAAAGTTATATAACAATATTATAGAGTATTTCAAAGGGACCAATATACCTAAGGTTTAGTTTTCACTTCTTTGTTCTATAGAAAAATAGAAATAACATCTCAACAACATAAAATTATATATCACATCGAAGATTATCACTATAACATTTCTTTAAAATTTTTGTTTCCCTTATGTGTTTTAGGATGATTCTAACCTTATATACTATCAACTCATCTTACTCAAGTACCAAAAATATTTATTTCTACAACTTATTTTTACTAAATTAGTGTTATACTCTTTTTTCTATAAAGGGTTTCATAAGGATCCCTCCGAATTCTCTAATGAATGATATTTTTTCTGAAAAACATATCAAGAAGTAGGCGTTGATTATAATCACCATTGAAATGTATAGAACAAGATTTCAGTATATCCTATAGAGTTTTAACTATTCTTTCAGAATAACCATCTACCTTAGGATGATTCAAAACATCTAAACATAACTTTATATCAAGATCTTATCAGGAACATCATCCAAAATTTGAGGTAAACCTTAGATAAAAATTAGATACAATTCAATAATGTAATATATGAAATGTTACAACATCATTAATATATATTCTATAAATCATATCCAAAGAAGAATATTATCTAAATGAAATGTTCAAACTTCATAAGTTTATTAACAACAACCCATAATTTCCTCAATATTAAAAATAAGATAAACCCTAAATGTTACCAATCATTTGTCCAAAAATTGTAAAGGAATTCCTACTTTAATATCATTATCACTCATATAAAACCAAAGGAATTTATTTCCATAACTATCTCTAAATATTGATAAAAAATCATCACATAAAAACCTTAAAAGGAGTGTCAACACATAACCCCTTGAATGTATCCATAAATCTTATGTTAATGGTATATGGAGACACAGGCACATCCAAAAGTTAATTCAACATTTTATTCCTCATAAATAATGTTATCTTATACAAAAATTGTTTCCTAGAAGTCTTAGGTTCATCATTTTATCGATAAAATATCAAATTTTAATTCATTCTATAATTCATGTAGAAGGATATAATCATGTAAAATATCTCCAAAGGATGAACAATAATAAATTCATATAAAATAAAACATGAAACTCCCAACTATGTTGGGAAGAATAAGGGTACCCTATTTATCATTATTCTCTTCATCCATTGTGATTTCATAGGATTTCCCTTTATCGTTTTTCTTTAGAGGTTGTCATGGACTTTCATCCACATTAGTCCTTGGATTGTGGCATTGATATTCATAATTCCCAAACTACATATACTTTAAAAACTAGAGTGTGAGTGGTGAATTAGTTGGAATCCTCTCCTCCATTATTGAAATAACTAACCCACTAATAACATTTTTACATTCACGGGATTTATAACACACATTACAACATTTAACGCACCACCAAGCTCTATTAAAAAACATCCCTAGATGTTTCTTCCCAAATTTATGAGACATAAATAACTTTAATTGTTTTCACCAAGTGATTTATTCAAGTTTTCATAATAATCAATATTTATTTTCTAATCAAAACCGTGAGAATCATTGAAATAATGGTAATCTTCAATTCTCATTTATAATTTAAGGGAACATTGAATGATTTATTCACATATAAAAAGTATATTATTGATCATCACATTAGGAGACATGTTTTTTGACACCATATAATCAATCAATTTTAATTTTAGGTCTGATAAATAAAATAGTGTCATACCTTTTTGGCCATGTAAAAGTTTCCTCATTGGTACCAATGGGTTCGTTATCCCTTTGATTCACCTCAAGAAATTCCTTCTGCAACTTTGTATTTGGAATATATGGAAAGTAATTACTAAATAATATAACCTTAAAATAACCCCATTCCAAGTATTTAGTATCATCCACTTACCCAATATTCTTGATATGATTCGACCATTGATATACTTCTCCTTCCAAAAGATAAACAGATGGGAAATTTTTTTCATGTTCTAAGTAGTGAACAATAAAAAATATTTTCTCATTTGTGTTGATCCATCACTCAAACACTATTGGATAAGAATATGTACTAAAAGAAGGTTTATGTTTCCTAAAAAAATATTCAATATTACATTATTCCCACCATTGATAATTTTGAAACTCAAAAAAATTTATATTCTGAGAAAGTTGTGTGAGTATAGCTGTAAGATTCTGAATTCCAACTCACACAATGTTTACTTACTCTAGAGGAAAATTATTGAATTTTCCATCAAACATATCATTAACATAGATCATTTATATTCCAAACATTGAATAAAACCATAAATAATAGAGTGATAAAAACTAATCATAATGTATAACCACAAAATTAGGAAAAATCATTTATAGCATGAATAATTAGAGACACCTTCTTCTATGACACATTATGTTTAAACTAGGTCATTCATGATCATTATAAAAAATTAGGGTTTTATCATATACTTAATCCTATTCCCCTGGTTTTAATAAAATATTTATAACCCTAATCCCTAAATATTTTCTAAACCCTGCTCTTATACAGACTATAATTGCACAAGTTTTTCCATCAAAAATATTACATATATTTTGATGAATATTCAATACATAACAATACTGTCCATTCTAGAACTACAATGGTTTAGAGTCTTTGGAGATTATACATACAATATTATTATTTTATTATTGATCTTTAATATATCCCATAGTGATTTCCCCAAATATTAATACTTTTAGGGATACCCTACCTAAAATTTTCTTTATCAATTGCTGAAGGAAACATAATAAAGGGTGAGATCATATTCTCACTAAAGATAAACATTAGAGGTATCAACCCATTATCATATGAAAGAATACAGTAATATTTTTTTATTTGATCTGGGAAATAATTTACTATGTTTATTCCCAAACTATAATGGATTATAAACATGATACATGGAATAAACATTATCATTTTATAAATCATGAAACATAAGAGCGATAAATATTCATAAATTAATCTTGACCCATATCCTCATGTTATAAAAGTATGGAACCATAATATATATAGAATTTTTTTTAATATTTCAGGGTTAACTACCAAAACCATCAATATAGTGAATCATAACACACCCTTTCCCCATAGTGGACCATGATGAACCTGTATCACACAATAGATCAAGCCCATTGATTTGATTCCCATTGTTATATAATGAGATATAATTCTTTTAACAATGAATTTGAGGTATATATAGGTCTCACCCATCACATAATTAGATCCATACATATTGGTTACATAAGAATATAAATCATTCATCATATTAGAAACCCTGAAAATAAATGGGTTTCATAAACATTTCATCATAGCATAAACCATGGAAAATGAATTGGTTTCATAAATATTTAATCTTTTAACAATCAAAATTAACCATAAATAGAAAGATTAATTATGATATCCTTTGATCATATATAGAGTATATATTATTTAACATCAAATAATGTCATCCTATGAAAAATTATTTTGAAGATCACTTGAAATTATTCAGGAGGAAAATATCATTTCAATTTTGAAAAAAATATTTTTTTCATATACATGATATAATAATGGAAAAATATTTATTTTAAAATAATCTTGAAAAATATTAAAAAATTATTCAAATAATTAAGGTTTCATTATGGTGTGAATATCTTCCCATTCTGTATATGTTAAAAAAAATTTGTTATGTATTTTTGTCAGAAAGGGCAGAAAGTGCCTTCTTTAGGAAATGAAAAAACTATTTCTTTTAAAATGTTTGATAAAATGTATAATATTGGTAAAAATAACATTAATATTTTCATTAAAATAGTGAAAATATATTTTAATTTTTTTATAGAAAATATGGACATGGAAGATAATTATTCACCAATTTAGACTTAACTATAATGAATCCCGAATAATAATGAGACTCTGAAATAAACCCTTACCATTGTGGAATAGTTTGAATAATTATCCATATAAAATAAATGACCCTATGAGGATATATAAATAACTATAAAATTATTAATAAGTATCATAAAATACAATAGACGGTAATTATATGCCCCACACAAAAGAAACAATTGGTGGAGAAGGCTAGTGTCATCCATAAATAATAGTGGGACAAAACCCCCTTAAAAGATCATATCATTGAAGTGAGCATTAATTAAATGAATTTATTATGTATATACACTATAAATTTACATAAATTAAGTATAAATACAACATAATATAATCAAATTTCATTTCACATATAATCTTATCATGATATAATCAATGAATTATAAGTTCAACCCAATGAATTGAAATGGAGTTAAGAAATCCTTTTCCTCATGTTCGACTTCCTTTTAATGTTTTATGAACTCTTGTATAAGGGTTTCAAAAATGTTATTGATTTATAAAAAAACATTATTTATATTTTTAATATCATATATGATCCATTTATATAATCTTTCCACCCATTCATTAATAATATTTCACTATTTTCATAGTTTCAGGAGTAAATTGACTTTTTTTCTCATGATTTGTTTTTCATAAAAGTTCTGATTCTCTTGAATAATATATAGATACTTAATTTCCATAATTATATTAAAATTATAAATATCATACTTAATCATTAAATAAATTTTTATAACTATTTGTTAATGTTGTACATAGAAAGTGAATTGCATCGCTTCATAGGGATAATAAGTTGTACGCATGCCTGCGCTACTATATAATTTTTAAATGGCTTAAATGGTAATAAATTGGATGGTATATTAATTAAAAGAATCAATATAATGTCATAATTTTCATATATATCCACTATTGGCATCATTATATGTAACTCCCAACTTTTCAAAACCGAAAACTGAGTTCGATAGCCAGAGAGATATGCAAAACAAAACACAAACAAACAATGATTATTTAAATACGACCATTTTAACCATTATATTAAATGGATTTTATTTTTAGTATTAAATAATTTATTATATATATATATATATTTCCAAGATATATTGATAAATTATTAGAAAATATTAAATCAATGTATGGTAATGCCTTTTTGTAGAATTTCTTCAGAAGTGATTTTTATTTATTTTTAAGAAAATATATTATAATTATTTTCTATAAGACTTATAAAATTCATTTAATAAAATAAACTCTATTTTTTATATCATAATATCATAATTATATTAGGGTAAAAATTCTATTTTTTTTGGAACGTATAAATTTTTTAATGAATAGTGAATGATACAGTTTTTTTGTAAAATTGCATTTTATAATGAAAAATTAATTAATTTAATATTATAATTATCATTTGAATTTTAATTCCTGGTAAAATAATTATTAATTAATTATATTTAATTCATTACATTTTAAATCATCTTTATACTAGAGTTTATTATAAGTTTATTTTTAATCATATAATACATTTGTTTTGACATCTATTTTAAAATGAAAAATGTATCTTGAATAAAATAAACCTTCATGAGAAATGATTTAAATTAACTTATTTTATTACATATATATATTTATGAATTCAAATCCATATAACTAATATCACTGGTTATATAGTTAAATAAAAAACATCTTTTCCTTGAAAAATGATTTTTTAGAAAACTGTTCCCATCATGCTTATGTGTTATATTCAAAATTAAATTCTTCTACCTATATGAATTGAATTTAATTTAATGTATTCCATATTTGTAATCATATAAATTAATATTAGGTAATAATGTCAACTTACTTTTTGAACAGTATGAATCAAAATTATAGTTAATATTAATTACCATGATAAAAGTAAATAGGTTAATTAAGGGTATAATAATAATAATAATAATGATTTTATAAGGAATAGAATTAATGTAAACCTATTGTTATGAATATTAATATATTAATTTCATTATAACATTGTTCATATTTTTAGTTACATTATAAAGGATTAAATATTTATTTATAAAAATTAGATTAAAGGGAATTTGAATTTTTTATTAGTATTCTATTTCAATCAAGACATTTATTTTGATGAGTTATAGGATTTGTGAAATAACTAATATTTTAATAAAATATTATTATTTAAAAATTATTATTAAATATAAATGGTCATATACATTTTATTAATTCTACCATATTTTATATATCAGTTCAAAAAATGATATTGTCAAAACCCGTCATTTTCAATAAATGCGAGTTTTTGTATTAAAAATGAAAATTCAAATATTCGGAAAATTATTTAAATAAAATGGATATTATTTATAGAATCATAATGTGAAAATTATCCAATTTTTAACTTTTTATAATTTTCTAAGTCAATCAAAATTTTGGGTAAAAATTAAATACCGTATAAATATACTTTAAGTTTTATAACATCAAAATGACCTAAAAGTGATGTAAAAAGTAATATAAATGGGATAAATGACCAAATATATGTTTTACCTATAATATAATATAATTTTATGATTATTTTATTCATTTTTTATAGCCATTATGAATCCTCCAAGATTTATAATATATTTTAAGATTTTGAAATCATTTCTTTTACAATGCGACTCACCTCCACATCACCAATGGTAATATATTTATAATTTCGAACATTATCCTTATAAAATAATTTAAAACAAAACCATTTTGTATAAACCATGGTATGAAACCAAGGTATGGTTTGTGGTTTTGGATATTTTATTATGTAATGTCTAAAACCAAAATAATATTGAAATCCATCACTTTTCTTATATAAAACATCACAATATCCCATTTATATTAGCTAAAAAACTTTTTATCACATTATAAATGTTCCCTCCACTCCCTATTTTTCTCCCAAGGCTCCCCCAATCTTTCAATAATCCCCTCACAAGACTTTTTAATCACACATTCAAGTAAGATACTTTCCTTCCCTCCATTCAAATTCAGGAAACTTATTGGAAATTAGTTCTTTTAATTTCAAATAGATATATTATGTTTAATTTATAATCATTAAATTAATGTCCATTTTATTTTATTTTATTTATTAATCATTTTCCCTCCACCATTTGGACTCATAACTAAGCAGTTACTATGCCAAAATTTCACAAGGGATCCTGACCTTCCTCCCCTTCTTTAAATTTATGAACGTTCTTTGAAATTAGTCTTTATAATTTCAATTATTTGAATTTTCATTAATATTTTATGATTACATTAAATTAAAATTTATATTATTTTAATGTATTACCAATTTTACTCTCTCATTTTGTCCCTCATGTAAACTGTTACTGTGCTAATATTTCGTAATGGATTTCTGTCTTCTCATTTCAATTCAAACACTTCTTTTTTGTTATGTGTCTTAAATTAAATTTGATTATGATGTAATATATTCTTCCATAATCTCATTACTGTAAAATTAATTTATAAATTATGATATCTTTTTTTCCTACCATTAATCTTCTCATGATTTATTACGTACACCCATTACCATTTGGAAATATAGTTAAGATTCATTTATCTATTCAAGTTTCTGCATTAACTTATTCCTTCTATTTCCAATTTCTAAATATGGTATATGTTTATACATGATACTACTACTTCCTATTTTATTTATACGTGATGAGATACCATTTTTTCTCTTATCAACCCATTTTTATGTATATCTAAGTAAGACATTTTGCTACCGAAATATCCCCAGCGGTGTCTATAACAAACCAATTGTGTGGTGAATATTGTACCTATTTCCTATAGAGGTTGTTAACCATTATTCCCATATAATTTTGATTTTGGAAATATTTTTTTAATCAATATTCCTAGATCCTGGAATAAATAATGACGATGAATGAACCCGTGTCGTATGATCTATGTGTCTCGCTTATTCTTGAGAATGAAATAATTGTGATGGGTGCACCCAAATAGAGCTCTTATGCATTGGATAATATTTAGTATCATGATAAATCATGTTGGGATATGGGTTTACATTATTATTTTATAGGAATTTTTCCACTATGATGTCTGGGAATATTTATCCTTGACTTGGTTTTATGATGCAATGTTTTATGCTATTTCAACATATCCAATGTTATTATTATAATGTCATATCATTCCATATTATTCATGTTTCTTTTATGCTCCATTGGTATGACTATTTTACAACATGTATTATCATATTCATGAAATTACATGTTCATTGTATTATTGGGATTTATAGATCACCATTTTGTTATGTTTTTTCCCTAGGATATCCCATGTAGTTTTATGTTCATTGGAATATTATGATCATATCAAGGAAGTGTTAATTAATGTTTCATATCCCATGTTAGAAGTTGTTATGTATTGTACCTAATTACTAAATACATTATAATTCTTGATATTGTAGGTTTTATTAAGTGTAATTTTATGTAATAAATCAAGTATTATTGTGTAATAAATAGAAGGGTTGATGTAGTTGGTATCTGAGGAAAAGATTACTTATTTTTGGGATTATGATTAAAAAACTCTCGAGAAATCCTAGGTATTATAGAACTATATAGAAAGTTTTATGGTTAATACTATGTATAAGAAAACATACAAATTTTTTTTTAATTATAGAATAAGTGTTTTATAATTTAAATATATCCCTGAATATATACTACAAGAGGATATGGTTCTGTCAGAGTATAGGTAGGAGTAAAAACTCTAACATGGTGTTCTAGGCCTAAAAAAGGGTGACCCGGTACATGATAGTGAGCCATACTACATACTTAGTTTGAAAATATAGAAGGATATTCATTTTTAAATTCACAAACTAATTACAAACCATTATTAAGGGATCAAAATTTCCCACAAGTTTTAACATTTGAAAATAGATTCTGGATAACATAGATTGAATCCTAGAAATTCATAAGTTAAGGAAATATATTTAATTTATAAGTTATCACATTAATTTTATTAGATTCACATTTCTGTGTTTAAAAATACTTATCATTAATTTTTCCTTCTATTCTATCCAATGACTTGTAATAAAAGTAATCGAGTAAACAACCAATGTGAAGGAAAATGTCATGATTTCCCAAACGAGATGCCCAATCGGATGGGAAATCATATAGAACATATCGTGATTATTCTAAAATAGAAATGAAATATCACAATTAATAAGTGGAACAATATTTAATACTCAAATAAGTCAATAAAGTAGAATATGATATTTCATGGAAGTTCATCGGATAACGGTGACAAGGGAAAGAAGACATAATTTCTTTTTTGCAACATGTTTTGAAAGAGGCACTAGGGGAAATGTCACAAACGAAATAAGATATGTTTTATCTATAGAAGGACATGTAATAAAGTCTCCATTGTCCATGTAAAATTGGAAAATGATATGGATGGAAATAAGGTTCAATATAATTTATCTTATACGGTTCTTTTTCATAAATATGTAAAAGTTAGGAATTATCCATGACAATTCTCTATTCCAAGGGCTAGGAAGCATAATGAGCCTCAAAAATCTCCTAGAAAAATGGATAAAGGAAATTCCTATGTTTAGATGGATCATGATAAATAAATTACATGTAACATATACTCACTAATTGTGTATGTCATGTTCTATTTCAATTCATACAATATTAGAATATCATATATGTTTTCTGAGACCTTCGAGTCACCACCCAAAATTATTTAATATCATAAAAAATGACAATGCATACCATGTTTATGTTAGTTGGAATGTTATTCTTTAAAATATTGTATTTCATCCTCTAGATATATTTTATGTTATACTAGTTGTGGAATTATTTTCCATTTATAAAGACAATATAAATTGTTGGGAGAAGGAATTCATTGTCTGTACCATGAATCACCCTTCGATTCTAAAGATGTAAAATATGAGAGTTTAATATTCTTTAGTATGGATATTATATCACTATAAGAAAACATACCTACGTCAAATTTGGGTGTAAGGAAGGTCTTATGATATGGAAATCACTAATGTATAATGATTAATGTTTTTATGCAGGGGTATTTGAGATTTATGTTATAAAAGTAGTATATCAAGGATATTATGGATATAAGAATCATGAAATATCTAAGGATTTATCCATAGTATTTTTACTTTAATAACATTAAATTTATTTTTTTTGGGACAAATAACCTATAAATGTTATTTAGTAATAAAGTTACATTTTATAAAACACATTTTTAAGGGATTGATAACCCATAATAGGTAATTGATGTTAGAAAAAACCTAAATATTATTGTGGTGATATGACTTAGTATAATCTTATGTTTAAAAGCATTGAAACAAATTTTGATGATTTATGTGAAGGAAGTTTAGTATGATACTTTTTGAAACATATTATAGGAAACAATGTTCTTATTTTTATGTGATTAAAAATATTTTGGAAGTGATTTTATTTTAGGTTGAGGAATATATACCCATTAGGTTTATCTAAGATGAATTCTATTATATATTTGGATTTATAAGAAGAATGTTATAAGACATCCTTTTCGGTTAAAACACTCTTTAATTTTGTGGTTATTATGGTAATATATGTGTGTTTATTTAAGGAATTATCTATTTTACAATTTTGGGTTTTTGTGGAATTTTTGTTACTAATTTGTTAACGTATTATCTCACCTTATGCAAATAATTTTGGATTTACTAAAGACTAGAGGGAGAGATTTTTATTCTTCAGTGTATTATGTAATTCATTAGAGGTTTATTCTAGTTCTTTAGGTAAAAAAATCATGATATGTTCTCATCATTTAGAGAAAAATATTATATTGTATTGGAAAGTAATTGTACTTTTCATTAAAGAATATTTTTTTTGTGGGTGCAACAGAAGTGTTGTGGGGGAGGGTGATATATTAAAATTTATTTTAATATTAATTTTTTTAAAATCATGAGAGAGGATCTTTCATGTCAAATTCATAGTTTATTTATTTAATATCTGAATAAATTAGTAACCAGGCATAAGAACTTTCTTCATTGATGAATTTTGATCATCTAGAAAGGCCCTTACAAATTATCTTTTTTATTCTTGTGGGGATACAAGGGTAAAATAACTCTAGAGGGGATCTAAATATTCTCTAATGGTATCCGAGGAATGCCACTCATTATTCAGGTGTGAGTACAAAGAATCAAATGTGCTGCATTGTTTGTTCTTGACTGCTCTTTCTTTGTTATTGAAGAAATTCTCTCTTGGGTTTCTCATTCTTGAGAGGGAGATAGGTGGAGGATTCGATAGAGAATTCTTTGTGAAAAAAAATTCTCTATTTCCAAACATGGAATTGGTTTCTAATCCTTTACAAAATAGACATAACCGTCTATTTATAGAGTTGGAATTTTGGTTATAAAATTTAATTCCATAATAGCCATTAAATATAATTATAACCATTAATTAAATCCCATGCTTTAAAATAATACTAATAATATTATTATCTTGTGGTGCACCAACTTGTAAAAAATGGATAATTAATATTTACAGACTCAAAAAAATTATTTTATCACTAAACATAGTCTTGGACCATTCGAACTCCTTTTTCATTTATTGAACATCCGAATAAGTATTTTATTATCTTTAATAAATATTTTATTTACAAACTATTAAATAAATTATTATTAAATAATCATTAAAATAACTAAATAAATTGTATTTACAATCCAATGAATAAATATTTACAAAATTTATGTAATAAATATAACCTGAATACAATTATTCCTTAGTCTTGAGAATAATATTTATAACACTAATTAAATTCCAATAGAAATTAATAGAGGCGAACAGAAACACTTAGTTTGTGACCTGCTTGGATTCTTTCTCATTGGAATTAGTGAGGCTTGCCTAAGGTCTAATATTACTATCTAGTAATATGTTAAGGAACCAAAGAGAAATAAATTAAATTCATAATGACAAAAACCATATTCAAATGTTAACTATGTAATATAATCCCTTTGTAACAATATCTCATCAAAAAGATTGCATGAAAGTGTCATTAACCTATAATCTTGATACATCATCATTAGAATATCTGAAATAAACTCATCCTTATACTATGGAAATGGAATTTAGGGTGAAGGTTTTATTTCAATAAAAGGGACAATATATCAACTTCTATAAATATGGAAGGGAAAATCCTTCTTTGAAATATTCATTAATATCATGTCCTTTATGATTCTCCAAACATAACCTATATCCCGAAAACATATGGAGTGATAGTTTTTTCCAGAAAATCTTTGTGTGCGAGTCATGAAATGAATTAATGATAATATTAATGTCCGAGGACCATTATAAATGATTGCATATATGAATAACTGATGACAACAAAACATGTATAATTTGGAATGGCGAGTATGTTCTCATAATCTCCCATTGTGGAGATTACCAAGTGAACACTTCATGAGAAAAATTTTCATCTAATTATGAGTTCCCAAACCTCATGATATATTTACTACATTTCCCATCATAATATGTTATCCAACCACATAACTATGTTATGAATATTGTCATACAACTTGATGGTCCTCATCATAGTGGGGAACTAATATAACCTTATCAATGCGATCTATACTCTAGGAAAGTATTACATTATAGTCATGAAGAATCATGAAAAATTTGTAATAACATGTCTAATTTAATATTCAATACCTCAAATATTCATGAAATCAGTGTAAAAATAGTTGGTTATATAAAATAATCTCTAAAAAACTCCCACATGAACTAGAGCTATCTTCCTAAGACTTTCAATCCAATATACCACACATTATAATCATGTTTCTACTATGTCAAGGCTTTTGTCAAGGGGTCCACCAATTTGTCTTCTCTGGAAATATTTCTAACTAAGACATCATGTCTCAGATAAAAATATCTAATGATATGATACTTCAATTTATGTGTTGTGTCTGATTATGTGACCATGTCTCTTTGGTGAGAGTTATCACTACAGTATTATCACAATAGAGTGTGATGTGATCTTGACTGCAAGGTACCACATAAAGCTATTGGATGAAATTTTACATCCATAATATTTATTTAGCTACCATATAATACACAATAAACATGGACTCTAATATATAATATACAACCAAATACTACATTGAGCACTTCCAGCTCACAACACCTCCATTGAAAGTGAAGATATATCCCATTTCTGACATCATGTCATCTGGATCAGTTTGGAAACAATATTTTTTAATATCATATGATGAATATTTTCTCATCTACTACATAAATAAAGAACATACCCTTTATACACCACATATACTTAAGGATAGTCTTGATTTTCATCTAATGGAAGTCACCTAGATCAACTTTATATCTTCCTACTACACATAATGTGTTTACGGCATCGAGCCTAGTACATAGCATAAAATAAATGACTAACACAATCACTAATGCATATATAATCCTTGTAATTATATTTCATTTAACAAGGGTTTTTGGATTCATTTTATTGGAATGATGAATTCCATTAGACATTGGAAACTACCCCCTCTTGGATTGTTCCATACAGAATCTCTTCAGTTTTTCAATGTTTTTACATTGACTTAGGCCACAGAACCTATTGGATCTATCATTATGGGTCTTGATCCCCATAATATAAGCTTTCATTACCATTTTTTTCATGTAAAATCAGATATTAAACCACCCCTTAACAAACTTCATGACTCAAATTTCATTTTCAATAAGTAATATGTCATCAAAATTTACTGTTAAGAAAATGGATGCACTCCCTCTAAACCATTTCTTGACTCAAGGATCAAATTCATTCTTTATAAAACCAAAATCCATTATGGTTTCATAAAAAAAATGTTTCATGACCAGGATAATTACTTTAATCCATCAATGGATTTCTGGAACTTGCATATCTTATTGGAATCCTTTGGAGTCCCAAAACCTTCAGGTTGTGTCATGTAAACATCTTCCTGAAGGTTCATATTAATGAATTCTATTTTTACATCAATTTTATAATTATTATAGTAATTTAAATCCATAATGTCAAGGATAATTCAGATGTATTTCAGCATTGTAATTGGTGAATACATTTCATCAATGTCAATTCTTTGACCAAGTTTAAACTCTTTTGAAACCATTCACGCCTTATAAGTACTTACTTATCCTTCCTTGTTTATTTTCTTCTTAATACCCATTTTTAATCAACGATATTTACATATATTGGGGGATCTTACAAAATCCATATTTGGTTTGGGTATATGGAATCCATTTTAGAATTCATGGCTTCTTACCACCAAGAAAAATCCATGCCACTTACGGCTTCCTTATAAGTTAAAGTATAATTATTAACAACTAATAATGAGTCACCATCCTTAGTAATTAGAAAACTATAATATAATTGTTCTATAAAATATCTTGTACTCTTACACATTTCTTGTGTCCCTGGAACAATTTCTTCTTCCATGGGGCTTTTTGGAATCCGATTATGTACCCACTCATGTGTTCCTTGAGCCTCAACTTCATCAAATTTTATCTCGCTGACACCATCTATTTTGGATATGTGATCTAACTCAAGGAATATTTTGTTTCATGACACTATAACCATTTTTTCAGGGGTTCATATAGGTAATACCACCTTGTTTCTTAAGGGTATCCTTAAACCGTACACTTTGTGCCTTGGGAGAATATTTGTTACCTAAAGAGGCATTAACAAATGACTCACTTCCCGACACATGTAAATTCCATAACATTGTTTTTCATCCACTCAAAAATTCATATAGAATACCATTTAACAATTTTGTTGATAATTTATTTAGTATGTGTTCCACTATTTGTAACACATATCCCCAAAAGGATAATGGATGAGTCACATGACTCATCATTGATCTCACCATATCCAACAAGGTGCAGTTCCTTCTTTGGATTACACCATTCAACTGAGGCATTTAAGGAGGTGTGGGTTGGGATATGATACCAAATTCTTATAAGGAATAAATGATGTAATGATTAAGACATTCTAAACTAAGGTCTGAGTACAGTTTCTTAATCTTCTTACCTAGTTGGTTCTCAACTTTATTCTCATATTCCCTGAATTTATCAAAAGAATCCATCTTACAACTCATTAATTAAATATATCTATATCTACTAAAAAATCAGAAAAATTAATGAAGTATGAGTTACCACACCTTTTTAAATAGGAAATGGTCTATAAAAAATGGTATAAACTATTTAAATATGATCTTTAGCCCCTTTACCTTTCCCACTAAATGGGGATTTGGTTATTTTTCCTTGAAAACATGCATGACATACACAAATTGTTTTTAGTTTAAAACAATATAAAAATCCTTCTTAATGTAATTTTTTCTAGAATTTATCATTTAGATGACCTATATAGTGATTCCAAAGTTGGGTGTGGTGTGATTCATGTGATGTAACTTTGTTATCAATTTATTTTACTTGGTTGATGTTATCTAACACATAAAGACTGTTATGTAAAATTTCCTTACCATAAAAAAGTATATAATTATAAAATAAGAAATATTTATTTCCATATTTGAAAAAAATATATCCATATCTAGTCTGGATATAGAAATAATGTTTTTGGGAACTGAAGGAACATAATGAAAACACTTTAAAACCAAGATCAGTCCAGTCAAAAATGTGAGGTGGTAGTCAACAATAGCTACAACAACATGTTTAGCTGTGTTGGCTGCTCATATATGTACCTACCCTCAATAAATGTTTATAAATATACTTAGTACCTATATTTGAATACATATGTGAGTATCATAAGTTTTATCTAATACCCAATTTGTAGAAATACATAAATTGCATTTAATAAAAAACAAACATGAATATTACCCTTCCTGCTTTAGCTAGGTGTAGTTTTTATTCTATTGGACCATCTTTCCATATGTGAAATAGATAATACACTATTCCCTTGCTTCACATTAGATAATATTCATCTTGTAAGTGTGTGAAGACGCTTTAGGCTTAATGATCTTTCCTTTGCCTTTTCGTTTTTTCATCATAAGGAGAAAAGATTTTTTGTTCTTTATATCTTTATTTATTTGGTGAAGGATGATAATAAGATATGGTAGAGACTTTTCAATGTTTTTCATATTAAAATTCACAACCAAACTGGAGAAGCATTGAGGGAGTAATGCCAGAATGAGATCGTTTCCCTGTTCTTTGGGAAGTTTAAACCCATGAACTTATAGGTGCTCAATGTAGCCAATGAACCTAAATGTTTGAGGTAAAACTGGGGTAACTTCTCCATGATTACTCTAAAAGAGCACCTCATAAATGTCAAACCATTCCTATCTCTCTCTCTCCTGGTAAAAAGTAAGAAGGTTCCCAAGCATGCTATACACATCCATGTTTTCATGAGACATCAGGAGTTCTGTAGAGATAGATGAAATAATAAAAAATTGAACATCATCCATGCTATTCATATGTTTTTTCCAGATTACTAAATCTACATCACTCACCTATTAAGTATAAGGATTAGGCATTAGGGATTCTAGCATGTAAGATTTCCATTAATGGTGTAGAACAACCCGAAGGCATATAAACCACTTCTATGAGTTCCTACCAGTGAGGATATCGTCTTTATCCAATATTGATCATAGGGATAATGTGGATGATGATATTTTCCTTTTATTCTACAATGAAATAAGAATATTATTAGTACTTTTCTTGATTACATATTTTTGAGTAATAATAAATTAATTGATTTTATTAAATCTCAGACTGTTTTATCATGACCTAATATCCCTCACTATTGAACTTGTAATTTCTATTATATAAGAAATTCTAGAGGAAAAAATCCATTTGGAACTTTGCATAACCCCAACAAGGGGTCCTCAATATTTTTTGAAGGTATTTAGTTAAGCAAGTCTTTCCCAACTGTGGTCTTGAAACTCCTCAGTCCGTTGAGTGGAGTCCCCAATCCATAAATCCTAACATGAATTTTCTCAACACTTGGCTCCAAATTACACCAAGTCTAGAAAGGTCTACTAATCTTGATTTAAAATGGTTAAGTTAACCCAAAAACATCATATGGAATCAAATTATAAAAGTAAGTGTCCCAACAAGGGTTGGTCAAACACATAGTTGAATTGATATTTTTTCCTAATCATGTAACGAAAGGCTTAGACTGACTTAATATTATATTGAGGGATTTTTTTATTACGCATAAGTTTTCATATATTTATATCCATTACATGCCTTTTTTATATTTAATTAGATGTTTAATTAATTAATTAAACTTGTTTGGATAAAACATATACGTATAATAAATTTTATTTTAAATGTTGTCTTTGCATATTAATTAATATATGTGATCATGGTCTTGAATAAATAAATATAATTTTAATACATTAGATAGAAAATAAATAAATAATTAAATGATCTGATGACGTGATTATCTAATTGTTGACTTAATGAGAAGACATTTAATCAACCCATAACCTGGGGGAAATAAATCCTTATGTCATACATGGAATGAGATACAAAATTCCACATATCCACGTATGTATCACCGAGTTGGTGACATTATGGTTCCATCTTGAACCATCAATACACACCTTGGGATGCTTTATTAATTACAAATATTTAGTACTCACATGTAGGTGAGAGGAACCAAAGGAATGGTTAAATGGAATTACATAAATATCATTGGACACACATTTCATATATAATAATAGAGGGAGGGGTCACTCATTGAACATATTTTAATATAATATTAAATAATTGAGAAACCATGCAATAACATTAACTAAATATATTCCAACATATATATAGGTCATGGTCAATCTCAAGATCGATCTTACATATAATGAATACAGAAAAATTAATTGGATAGAATTCATTTATTTATTAATTATTTATTGTTGAGATGAAAATTCTTATATTAATTAATTAATTAATTCCTTTTACTTTTAACGATTATCAGTACATAATTGGAAATACCTATCAATTTTTAATTCATTTTAAATAAATGGAAGATCAATTAATGAAATATTTAATACAATAAAATAATTCATCATTTAGAATTATTTACACCATTATTAAATTTTCTAACAAACTAAAATGTGCGAATAAATAAAATAAGGTCATAATGATAAACTTTTTTAAATTTAAGTAAATTTTAATTTTTTCCATTAATCAAAGATTACATGGCCTGTACATCTACCTACACTCCATGTACCTCGGTTTTCATATATCCAAGTCCCACGTCATGGGATTCGGTGTGCTACCTCATCCTGACTACATGGTGTGTACATTCTAGCTACAGATATTGTATCCACTTTCCACATTCCAGGTTTGAAGGGTCAAAACACAGTGTGCAACAAAAGTACCACATGTTTTTAATTTATTGATGCATCTAGATACAATACACATGGGTATATGGTTTATTCTCTGGCCCCATTCCATGTAACCCAGATTTACTGGCCAATGATTTGGCACTTTCTAATATCATTTCATGTAATTCCTCCTTTTTTTAAATCTCTATGAAAATGAAACAACAAACGAACCAGATCAATATGTCAATAACATGTTAATTAAAATTGTATTAAATAACAAATAATGTGAAATTAAAATATATCCATGATTGCGCATAGATCAAAAATCAAAGAAATAATTATAAATTTAAATGTGATCGGTATGAAACTAATTGTTAATTAAAGGAACTGCGGAAGCATTGTGGTGGAGGGATATATATTAAAATTTCTTTTAATAATCATTTCCCAAAACCATGATGGAGGATATTGAATGTAAAATGTATAATTAATTTATTTAATATCTGAATAAATATGTACATGGGATTATGAACATTCTTCATCGATGAATGTTGATCATCTGAAAAGGCCCTTCTGAATTACCTTCATTTCACTTATGAAGATCCAAGGGTATAATTAATATATTAGTGATCCACACATGATCTAAGGGTCTCTGTGAAACTCCACTGGTTCTCTGGGTGTTAGCGCGATGAATCGAATGTCTTGCATTGTTCGTTATTGATCACTCAAACTTTGGTCTTGATGAAATTCCTTCATGGGTTTCTCGTTCTTGAGAGGTAGAGTGGATAAGTATTTGAGAGATAATTAATTTCTATAAAGAATTAAATATTCGCAAATATGGAATTTGTTTCGAATCCTTTACACAATATACATAGCCATGTATTTATTCAGCTAGGATTTCAGTTTGAAAATTTAATTTCATAAAAACCATTAAATATAATTATAACCATTGTGTAAATCCCATACCATATAATAATAATAATAATAATAATAATAATAATAATAATTTTTTAGTGATCCAACATTCACAAAATGGGTAAATAATAATTACCGGATCATAAATTCTTATTTTATCATTGGAAACTGTCTTTGTTCGTTAAAAATCCTCTTTCATTTTTTGAACTCATAAGTATATATTTTATTCTATTATGTATATATTTTATTCACAAACTAGTAAATAAATATTTATTAACTATTCAATTAATAAATTATTATATTTTATTTAAAATTTTGTGAATAAATAGTTATTTAATTTATGCGATCAATTTAACATGGAGAAAATTATTCCCCAGTCTTGAGATCAATATTTATTCCATTAATTAAAATCAAATAGAATTTAGTCGAGACCAATAGAAACACTTAGTATGTGACTCTATAGGATTATTTCTTTTTTGGCATTAGACAGGCTTGCCTAATTCCAAGACTACTATCTATTAAACAGTCAAGGAACACCAGAGAAAGAACTTAATGTCACAATGATGACAACCACATAGAATGATCAATGTGTAATATAATACCATTGTCACAATATCTAATCAACTAGGTTTCATGATGGTGTCATTGACCTATATTATTTATAAATCATTCTTTTTCTATCTGAAATAAACTCATCATTAAACCTTGGCATGGAATTTAGTTTTACGGTTCTGTTTCGATCAAAGGGAAAAATATTAACTTCCATAAAGATGGAAGAGACAAATCCTTTCATGACTTATCCATTAAAAACATGTCATCCATGAGACACCCAATATACCCTATATATTAGAAAACATATGGCATAATTATTTTTAGTGAAAAATCTAAGTACGTGAGTCATGAAATGAATTAATAATAATGTTAATGTCTATGGACCATTACACACACTCATGAAAAGGAATATCCGATGAAACAAAACCATTCTTAATTCTTTCTGGTGGGTCTGCTATCGTAATCTATAATCTTTAAGATTACCTAGTGACAAATTTTTGAGAATAAGTCTCATCTACTTATGATTACTTGAACCTAATGGTCCATATAATATGTGTCCCATAATAGTTTTTTATCCAACTACAGAACTATATTGAGAATATTTTCATAAAATTTCAATGTTCTCATCATAGCGGGTAACTACTATGACATTATCAATGAGAAAAATACTCAGTGATATTATTAAATTAAATTCATGAAGAATAATGAACAATATATAATAAGAAGTTTAATTTAATATTTAATACATCAAATATTCATGTAATCAGAGTAAAGAGAGGAGGGATAGACTATCTAATGTTTTAATGAATTATATTGCCTTATCCTAATCATTTTGGATTTATTAAAGACAATAAGGATATCTTGGTTTTCCTTATAGTATTATATGATTCGTTAGAGTTTTATTGTAGATATTTCGGTAAAAAATCATCTTAAGTTCTCATAATTTCCAAAAAAAAAGAGAATTCATTGGAAATAAATTCTACGTTTCAAGAATGAATATTCCCTTATGTTCCTAGTTAAAATGATAAAGTAATTACTTACCTCTAGGGAAATAATCTTGAATAAATTTTTTTCCATATTTTGATGAATTGATTTCCTTTTTATCCATCATAGATTTATGGTTTTGTAGTGATTGACTTTATCTTGACCATGTTCTCTATGAAACCCAATTAGTTCTTTGGTTTTATATTTCTCTTATATGTCTATATTTTCACTTCCCACTAAGGTTCCCCTACTTGGAAACCTAGTTATGTGATGACCTTCACACATCCGTTTCCCACTTTTCAAGAGGAAGTTTTATTAACCCCTTGTAAAATGTTGGTAGTTCATAAAGATATTTAAAGTGTCAAAAATTTTCTTACTGATTTTATGTTTAAATTTATAGGATGTAATTTATTAAAGGGTGAAGAATGTAACATCGTGGCTTTTTGAAAGAGAAAATTTTGTTCGATAGCCTAGGCAATACACAAAACTGATCCTAAACAAACAATGATTATTTAAATATAAGTATTTTGGCCTTTATATTAAATTTATCATACGATTTGGATTAAATAATTTGTGAAATATTGATATGCCTAAAATATATTGATAACTTTTTAGAATATTATAAATCAATGTTCGGTAATCTCTTTTTGTATGTTTTTTCTTTCAAAAATGATATTTATTTTTTATAATAATATTTTTTATTTATTTTCTATAACATTTAAAAAAAATATTTGATAAAATAAAATCAATTTTTATATCATAATATAATAATTAAATTAGTGTTAAAATATATATTTTTTTGAAAAATATAAAATTTTCAATGAATAGTGAAAAATATATATTTTATTTATAATTGAATTTTATATTAAAAAATTAATTAATTTAAAATTTTAATTACCCTTTGAATTTTAGTTCAAGGTAAAATTATTATTAATTAATTTTATTCAATTAATTACAATTTAAATCATCTTTAAACTAGATTTTAGTATAAGTTTATTTTTAAGCTTTAAATACATAAATTTTGAAATATATTTTTAAATGAAAAATGTATCACGATTATAATAAAACTTTATGAGAAATTTTTGAAATTAAATAATTAGATTAAATATATATATATATATATATTAATTTAAATTAATATAAATAATATTACTAGTTATAGTGTTAATGCAAAATCCTATTTTCCTTGAAAAATTGATTTTTTTTGAAAAACTGTTTTTCATCTTGCTTATGACTTTATTTTAAATTAAATTCTTCAACCTCTGTGAATTAATTTTCAAAAAATGGATTCCATATTTTGAATTATCTTAATTAATATTTTGTAATAATTTCTAATTAGTTTTTAAACAATATGTATAATAATTATAATAAATATTATTTACCATAGTAAAAGTAAAATAGGTTTATTAAGGGTAAAATAGTAATAATAATAATAATTTAACAAGGAATCGAATAAAAGAAACCATAATGGTATGAATATTTATATTTTCATTTCATTATAATATTTATTATATTTTTTGTTACATTATAAAGGATTAAATAAATATTGATAGTAATTAGATAAAAAACAAATTGTATTTTTAAATTGTATTCAATTTCAATAAAGACAATTATTTAGATTAGTTAATGGATTTTTTAAAGAAATAATATTTTAATAAAATATTATTATTTAATAGTTTTTATGATGTCGAATTTAATTTTTATAAGGGTTTAAAAAATATTATTGTAAAAAACCCATCATTTTCAATAAATGTCATTTTTTATTTTAACAGTGAACGTTCACAAATTTATTAAATTATATAGATAAATAGATATTATTTTTGTAATCAGAGCATTTAAATTTTCCAATGGTGAATTTTTCATAATTTTCTACTATTGTATACTTTTTGGGTAAAAATTAAATACCATGGAAATATACATTGTGTTTGAAGACCTCAAAATGACCCAAAAGTTTTGTAATAAGTAATATAAATTGGATTCAATCCCAAATATTTGGTTTACATTTAAAATAATTAGATTTTAGTTGTATTTTATTTATTTTGAAAATCTATTATGAATCCTCCTAGTCTTATACTATATTTTTTTTTTAAAATCATTTATTTAATAGTGCGACTCACCTCCACATCACCAATGGTAATATTTTAATAAGTTCGTCCCTTTTCTATATAATAAAATTGAAACCAATTTCATTTGTCAAAATCCATAAGAAAAAACCGTGGGATGCTTTATAGATTTTGATATTTTATTATGTAGTGTCCAAAACCAAAATACTAAAAAAATCCCACTTTTCATATATAAACCCATCAAAGCTCCTATACCACTTTACTCAATCTACTTGGAGCTCATCCAAACTCTGACCTACAATCCCTAGAGTCTTCCCAAGGTTCCACAATATCTCAATAATCCCCTCACAAGTCTTTGGAGTTACACATTCATTTAAGGGATATTCCTCTCCTCCTTTCAAATTCAAGAAACTTATTTTCAATTAGTTATTGTAACTTCAAATGGTTACATTTTAACTAATTTATAATCGTTAAATTACTATAAATTTGATCCTATTTGAATGAGGTATCGTTTATCATCCCCCATTTGGACCGATAACGAAGTTGTTACTATACCAAAATTTTGTAAGGGATCCTAACCTTCCCCTCCTTTCAATTATAGACCATTCTTTGAAATTAGTATTTATAGTTGGAATTGGCTGTACTATATTTAATTTAGTATTTTTTCTTACTATAAAATAAAAATTATTTCAATTATATATCATTTATACTCTCCCATTTTAATCATTACCTAAGTCTTTACGGTGCTGAAATTTCATAAGGGATTTCTCTCTTCTCATTTCCATTCAAGAACTTATTTTATGTTATGTCTCTCAAATTCCAATGTCTTATGTTGAAATATATTATTCCACATCACCATTACATTAAATTTTATTTAAAAATGATTATTTCTCCTTTTACACTCATTAATCCTTCCATGATCCATTGTATAAACTAGTTACCATGCCAAAATATAGTTTTGATTTGTTTCTCAATTAAATATTCATTATTAACTTATGAATTCTAATTATAATTTCTAGTGATGGGATAAGTTGATACATTTTCCTATTACTGACCATTTGATTAATATGTGATCATCTACCCCTTTCTCATTCCTCATCCCATTTTTCAGAATATCAAAGTGATTCATTATGCTACTGAAATATCACTGGGATTTTCAATGCCAAAGTAATTGTGTAGTGAATACCATACCCATTTCCTAACGAGGATGTTAACATTTATGCACATATAATTATGATTGGGGAATTTGATGTATGTAATCTATATTCCTTGATCATGGAATAAATTATTATGATGAATGAATCCATGTCATTTGATATAAGTTCACACTTAATCATGATAGTGAAATTATTATGATCGTTGGGCCTTGATAGTGCTCTAATAAATTCAATAATGTTTAGTATCATGATATGTCATGTTAGAAAATGGGAGTACCGAATTCCTTTATGGGACATTTTCCACCTTTAAGTCTTGGAAAATGTATCATTGTATTGTTTTTATGAAATAATTATTTATGTTGTGTCCACATTTCCCATGTTATTAATATCATTTTATACCATGCCAAATTATTTATATTCTGTTTATGGTATATTAATATGAGTATTTTCCAACATTTATTTTCTTCTTCATGTTGTGCCTTGTTTATTAGATTACTTTGTCTTATAGATCACCCATTTATTATGTTTTTACCTAGTACATCCCATGCATTTTTTAGTTTGTTGGAATATTATGATTATGTTATGGAAGTGTTCAATAATATTTTTTATCCCATATTATAAGTTGTTATGAAATGTACCTAATTCCCAAAGAAACAAGACTTATCTATATTTTAGGTTTTATTAAGTGTATTTAAATGTAATAAATCAAGTATTAATGTGTAATAAAGAGCATGGTTGTTATATTTGAACAATACATGAAAAGGTATGTTGAAAAATGAATTACACCACTATGTGGAGAATGTAAGCTATATTGTCATGACCCATCCCCTGGGGCCTGTTCTATGACTACCCCAGGCCCACCTTCCATAGGATAGGGGCTAGCGACTAGCACTGAAAGGCGTATTACCTAAAATGGGAAAGAATTTACTTTAAACCAATACAAGCACACAGTCCGAGAACACAATAAGAAGAAACTCTGAAGTAAAGTACAATAGTAAAAGGGTGCTGAAAGTAAAAGGGGTCGTAATACAAGCCCAATTGAATGTATGAGTACAACTGAAAAGTAAAAATACAACTGAATGGAATATCACAACTGAAAAAGGGAAAATAGCTACTGAGTCATCCTCTAAGGTTCCTTCCTGAAGGGTAGGTACAAATCGCCTCCTCAACACTCCACATCTGCCCGTATCCTCTGCGCACTAGGTTGAGTACCACATAGCATGACCTCAATCACAAGCACAATGTAAAGACAGCTCACACCAGGGTTTATTCTTGGGGTAGGAGCAAGTAACATCCCCAGTCACAATGTTGAACTCCTCGACTTCTAGATAACTCTTCTTCTATCAAGTACAGTGGGAATGTCCCGTCACACAGAGGCACTTCCCACTAACCTTGGACTGCTGAGGTACTCCTACTATCGAGTACTGTGGGTCTGCCTTGTCACACAGAGGCGCTCCCACAGTGGGTCTGCCACGTCACACATAGGCACTCCCCCTCGTGGCCAGCTAAGTTACTCCACCGGTCGAGTAGTGGGTCTTCCGCGTCACACATAGGCACTTCCCACTATGGGTCTACTACATTACACAGAGGTGCTCCCCATTGGAACTGTCGAGTCACTCTGAGTCATAATGGTCCGCATTCGTCAAGTCTCATCCATTCGTAGGGTTTTTTTATGTAGACCACTTGGGATAACCAATCCCCAAGACATCGATCATACCTCAACAGCCTCGAAATCCCATGTAAGAGTATCCCAATTGCCTGTCATGTCAAAAGGGACACAGTTCAACAGACGACACATCAATCAGATGCCCGGTCTTTAATTTATTAGCGTTTCTGCTCCGAGGGCCCAGTTGGATTTGGGGTTCGAACCAACCCCACCGTACTCCCACTTTATCCAAAACACAAGTGGAGTATATCAAAAGTACCATCTCAATCCAAGGATTTTGGTGATATAGATGGTTTTTAAAACGGATGCCAGGTTCTCAAGTTATGGACACAAAGGCGTATCTCGGTCCAGATGGGCCTGGGTCCAGTCTGACCCTGCTCGACCCGGCCTGGGCCGACCCAACCTGGTTCGGGTCGACCCAGCCTGACCCGGGTCCGGACCGGATGGCATGGCCTTTGGTGGGCCTGTCATACATAGGGGACTCCCCGACTCGGCCAGCATCGGGGATGACCCGCTGCGTTGTGGCTCGCTGGGTGCACCCCGCTTCGGTGTGGCCCGCACAGATGGTGGTCTGCCGAGTCTGGGTCCGCTGTGACTGACACCTGGGGGGAGGCGCCCCCTGGTCTTTCGGAACAGTTTTTGGACTGTTCGGCTGCTGGAACATGGTGCCTGCTGGAGAGGTCCCACCCGATGTAGCTCGACCAACCGAAAGGTCGGATGGACTTCTTCCCAGTGGGGTGGTTGCAACCACTGCTCCACCACGGCCGGTCGGTTGTTGGCCCCTACTTCGGCCTCCACCGTGGAAATACGGTAGTGACTAACTATTGCACCAGCGGTGCGGAGGCGCGCCTCCGCTCCACTATGCGGCTGACCATCGTGTCAGCCACCACCCCTTTCTCCATCACGGCCGACGGGCCACGACCTCCTACTCATCCAACAGCGCGGACACGAGATGCCCTTCCTTCATGTGGATAGTCGGGTTTCAACCACTACCTTCTTTGGTGGGCCGTTGCAGTTTCGTTCTAAGTCTGTAAAATTAAACGATCACATATTCTCAATCCTCGTTTCAAGGGATCTACATCCATATATCTTACTCACCAAAACTCTGTGTTTCTAGCATCAATAAATATTTGGCGTTGAAGAACACATGAAGAAAAAATGGAGAATAAAAAGTTAAGAGGTAAGGTTTATGTGCGGGATGATGGCCATGTTAGTTTGGCCATTGTCTTCATGAATTAAGTATATGAAAGATCAATAAATAAATTCAATCATATTAAAAATACCTACCTCGATTTTAATATGGAGGTGACGCAAGGAATAAGAAAAAGTTGTTGAAGAACGTCGGCATTTGTCGCTTCCGCAAGACACTTCCGATCCGGGATCGGGGTTGTTTCTTCATTCTTCGCTGGGGGGTTCTTCATTAGAGAATGTTTTTCCTGGTTCTCCAGGGCCCTCCCAACCCACCTTTGCCAACGATTTCCAAAAAAGAAATGAGGAGACAATATATTTAAATAAAATTTTCAATTTAATTAAAGTTGTCACATTTAATTAGGTTATGTTGGAACATTAATTCGGGGGAGAAACCAAGAGTCACCTCCCACATTAATGAGAGAGTTCATGGGTCGGGTAGTTTCCACCACTAATTTCAAAAGGGAGGTTTCAAGCTTAGGTGGTCCCCACCTCAAAACTCAAAAAATAATGGTTTCAAACAAGATAAAAGAAAAGCTATTTTATTTTATTATATTTTTATTCTCCCACAAAAATCCAAAAAAACCGCTACCCTCAACCTACTATTGTAAAGGTGAAGGTCTCCTTAAGCTAAAATCAGTTCTGCGAGTTCAATGGTGCCCTCATATTTATATTCTGAGCATTGATTCAAAAGTTACAAAATTCTGCTCGCGCGTTTACTGAATGTACCTGAATAATGTTCCAAAATTCATTCTGGGCACTCCAGGCCTCAGAATCACGCACCTTCAATTTTCGTGGATTCATAATATTCCCATATAATTAAAAAAAATAACATGGAAAAATCTGGGACATTACATTCTCCCCACATCAGGGACTTGCGTCCCCGAAAGCCACAACACAAACTAGGGAAACAAGAGGGGGTATTGGGCATGAATCTGATCCTACCGCTCCAATGTGCTCTCTTGTAGGTTCCTATTCTGCCAATGAATGTGCACCATAGGTATAGACCACCCATGAAAGACCCACTCTTGTCGTTCCTCAATCTCTACTAGATCCTCCGAAAATGTCTCCCCGTCATCGATGTCCAACTCACCCTATTCAATGATGTGTGAATGGTCGTGCACATATCACCTCAGCTGGGATATGTGGAATACATAATGAACTTGGTGCAACTGATGTTAAAGAGCTAAGTAGTAATCCACCTCGCCAACTTTGCTGTGGACCTGAAGGGGTCTAACAGACCTGGGAGATAACTTGCTGCCCTGGCCAAAACTGTGCAAACCTCATCAAGGTAAGACCTGTAGAAAGGCATGGACACCATCCTCGAATTACAAACGTCTTCATCTCCTATCAGCATATGATTTCTACATTTTTTGGGAAGTCTTCATCTTCTCCCGAATGATCTGTACCTTCTCCATGGTATCCAGTACCATCTCTGGTCCCACGAGTGCTGACTCCCCTAGGTCAGTCCACCACATAGGTGATCTGCAAGGTCGACCATATAATGTTTCAACTGGACCCATACCAATAGTGGAGTGATAACTGTTGTTGTATCTTAACTCCACTAAGGGAAAGTGATCCTCCCAGCTGTGAACAAAATCAAGGACACATGCACGCAACATGTCCTTGTGGGTTTGAATTGTCAGCTCTGTCTAACCATCCATCTGAGGATGGAAGGTGGTGATCTACCGAATTTTTGTCCCGAACACCTCCTGCAACCCCATCCATAGTGGGGAAGTGAAACTTGTATCCCTATTGGAGACAATCGTAGGCAACACTCCATGAAACTATACAATATCTTGTATGTAGAGGCACCCCAAGCTCTCTACTGATCCTTGCTCTCTAATACATAGGAATTAGGCCGACTTGGGGAGTCAGTCAATGATAACACATATAGAGTCATGATTCTTGGATGTGCGTGGAAGTCCTGTCATGATGTCCATGGAAATTACATCCCACTTCCACTCTAGAACCTCTAATGGCTGATCTAATGCAGCAGGAACATGATGCTCTACCTTCACTTGCTAAAAAGTGAGGTGCTGAGAGACAAAATCTGCCACTACCATCTTCATTCCCGGCTAGCAGTGCTAATGCTAGATGTGATAGTACATTTTTTCCACTCGTGGATGTACCGCTAGATGGGATGTATGGAAATACCTCAATAATTCCTCCTGTAAAGCCACCAAAACCATAGTATGCCCTCTGAAGATGATGAAATGATCCCCACCATCAGAAAATACATCAGGTACTTGTCCTGTGGATATCAAAGTACGTCGAGCCTTGCAATCAGTGTCCCCAAGCTACACCTCCCTGACTCCCTGAAGGAGTGGGGGAGTGATTGTCAGAGACTGAAGATAAGCTGCTCCGTCTCGATCTACATAGGATATCCAAAAATTTGAAAACTTCTACATCTCCTCACTCATCAACTGTATAAAAAATCTCATACTGAGTGCATTTTCTACTACATTCCCCTTTCCAAGAGTATAAACTATCTCTAAGTCATTTTCCAGGTGGAACTCATGCCAATGTCACTGTCTTATGTTCAAGTCCTTCTGAGAGAAGATATAACTGAGACTATTGTAATTAGAGTAGATTGTAAAATGTTCTCCCATCAAGTAATGTCTCCACATCTTCATGGATAAGACCACTGCTGCTAACTCTAGATCAAATGTAGCATATTTCTGCTCATGCAATCTTAGCTGTCAAGAACCATACACGGTCACTGCTCTCTCCGGCATCAGGACACATCCAATTTTGTTCCCTGATGCATCGTAGTAGACTATGTACATAACGCCCTCCTCCGATAGTCTCTATATGGGGCATTCGTCAGTATCTACCTCAACTCCTAGAGACTCCATTGGAATCTATCCAACCACATGAATGATTTAACCTTCTTCGTCAAAGCTAATAAGGGTGCCATAAATATGGAAATGTCAGGCACAAACCTCATGTAGTAACTGGCCAATCCTAGAAAACTCTGCACCTCTGTCACACTCCTGTGTGGATCCCAAGCTAGCACAACCTCAATCATCCATAGATCCACAACAACTCCAACCTCTGAGATAATGTGTCTCAGAATGTGGACGTATTGTATCTAAAACCGGCACTTTTGAGAGCTCACCATAATGTTGGTTCCCTTGGAGTGTGTCTAAAACTATTTGCAGATGATAGGAATTCTCCTCCTCCATTGCTGAGTATATCAGGATGTCATCGATGAAGACTACCACAAAGCAATCGAGGTATGGCTAGAAGATCCTGTTCATGAGTCCCATGAAGATTTCTGGGGCGTTGGTCACACCGAAAGGCATAACCCAGAACTCATAATGGCCATATCGACATCTGAAGGCCGTCTTTTGGACACCCTCATCTCATACTCTATGCCAGTGATATATTGATCATATGTCAATATTTGAAAACCACTGTTCTCCCTTCAGCTGATCAAAGAGATGATCAATCCTTGGGAGTGGGTACTTGTTCTTCACGGTCACCTGGTTCAGATGCCAATAGTCTAAAAAATGTATCAAACTCCCATCCACCTTCATGGTTAACAAAATCAAGGCTGCCCAAGGAGAAACAATGGGCCTAATGAATCCCTTGCACTATAAGTCCTCCAGTTATACTCGGAGATCTTGAAGAACCATGGGAGACATCCAATACGCTGTTTTATATATTGGTACTATCTTTGGGTACAAGTCGATGTAAAATTACACCTCTCTATGAGGAGTTATACCCAGAACATTATCAGAAAAAACATCAGCGTTCTGGTCCACCACTACAGGATAGCTCGAACTCTCAACATCAACCACTCTGAGGGTGAGGCTAGCAAACAGATGTGTGATCGGCTGCACCCTCCACCGGGTAAGTACATCCTGTGCTGCAAAGGTTACCTTCTCACTGGTGAAGTAAAACTTAATTTTGTCCTTGTGGACACACCACACTTTGTGCCTAATACAGTCAATTTGAGCGTGGACTGTGGATAAATAGTCCATACCCGTGATGATCTTGTAACGCCTTGACGCCACTACAAAGAGATCCCATCTGAAGCTCTTGCCTTATAGAGTAAGCTCAAAATTCTGATACCATTGGGTAATCATCGAATCCACACCCGTAGGAGTCTCTAGTAGTACGGATTGAGCCAACTGCTCCTGTGGATTCTCCGAGCTCTGAACGAGGTTTGTGGCAATAAAAGAGTGACAGGAAACTATGTCTATAGAAACTGTATCTAGGGTGTAGTAGACACAAATCATACCATTAATAATCTACAGAGTGACATGATCGTAGGCCTCAGCTGCCTAGAGCTATGCTAGCCCCTATCCACTTGCTCCATATGGTCGGGGTGGACCACCTGGAGGTAGTGGGGGGTAGCACCTCGAATCGCCGCCCACTGCCTGCTGCATGAAAAACTCCCCTACCACGCCCCCCACCATAGGTACCTCCTTGATCGAACCTCTTCTTCTGACTTGGAAGTCCCTTGACAATCTGATGGTCATCTGTAAGGAGGTTCAGGTAGTCGTGAGCCATATGACCATGCCCGCCGCATGAGCAACACTACATGATCCTCGCATGTCCTACTCTGCCTCGATATCCCCGCACCACTGACCCAGTATCCTGCGGTTATGCACTTATAGGTCTGGTCCTCTTGGACCTCTACATCATCTGTCTGCTGCCAGCTGCCGATGACTCTGTTATGTGTCGTTCGATGGGGGGTCTCTCTGTCAGTGATAGCTCAACTAGGAAGCTCTCCCCTATGAGTTCTCTCTCTAACACCCTTGCCTACATTGGGATACTGAGAGAAACCATCGAAGCTCTAATCACCAATATGAGACCCTGGTCGAAGGTTCGGTCCATAAAGAAAGTGTCCCGAACCATGTATGTGGAGTAACGTTAGAGGTTGGTGAACCTCTCCAAATACTGAGCTACAATCATGCTACCCTAATGCAAGTGGAGAATTTCCTGTATACACACTGAGCGCAAGGATGCTCGGACAAAATCTGCCCTAAAAAGGCTCTTGGAGTCCACCCAGAAGAGTGCCACCTCATTGTGAACCTGTAGCATTATGCTCCACCATATGCCCGCTGCTTCCTAAAGAAGGATATTGAAAAGGTTCACCATGAAATCACCTGGTGTCCCTACTAGTCGAAAAACATTAACTGTGGTCTCCAGCCAATCCTCAGCCTGCTGTGGATCTGTCTTGCCCCGGAACCGTGGTGGCCTCTGGAACTGGAACTCATGCAATGTGCTCAAGTGTGGTGCACCCTATTCTACTGGTGATGGTGGCATCATCTACCCAATAGTTAGTGGTGCTACTGGTACACCACCCGATGGTTGAACTGCCATAAGGGGGCCCGGCACTGAAGCCTTGTTTCTCGGTGGGCTGTCATCACGTACTTTAACTAAAATCTTGTATTTCTGTCTACATAAAGGAATCATGGAAAGAAATAGGTTTGCCACGATCATTAAGTATATACATTTTGAGTTGACTCCAAGATATCATAATGAAAACTTTTCAAAAACACATATGCAATCAGTGTTTTCATGCACTGAGTCAGAAATCAGAAGTCAGGGTCCTGGTGTATGGATATGTCCGCCGCCACACCAACACTGGACTCCCCGAACTAAAAAAAACATTCCTAAAACATAACACAATTGCTTCATAGAAAAGATCAGAGTCCTAGTTCATCAGTAGAACCAAAATCCTCTGATACCAATTTGTCATGACCCGTCTCACGGGGCTAGTGCTGTGACTACCCCAAGCCCGCCTTCCATAGGCTAGAGACTGTCGACTAGCACTGAAAGGTATATTTCATAAAACAGGAAGGAATTGCCTTTAAACCTGTACAAATACATGGTCCGAGAACACAACAAGAAGTAACTTTGATGTAATCTCTTGTAGTAAAAGGGTGTTAAAAGTAAAAGGGGCCGGAATACAAGACAACTGAAAGTACGAGTACAACTAAAAAGTAAAAATACAACTAAAAAGAACATCACAACTGAAAAAGGGAAAATATGTATTGAGTAATCCTACGAGATTTCTACCTAAAGGGTAGGTACAGATCACCTCCTCATCACTCAACGTCCACCCATATCCTCCATGCACCACCTGGTCCTGGCTCCCTGAAATCTCAGCCTAGCTGATCGTCGTCTGCACAAGACACAACACGGTGTAGGCATAACTCGTGCAGGGGTGAGTATAATGATACTTAGTAGGTACCACGATACCCTGAAGGTCTCAAATAATTCCAAAAAGAAAAAACCATAGGGTAACACCATGAAGGTAAAGTACCACACAGGTAGAGTACCACATAACACGACCTCAATCACAAGTAAAAAGTAAAGGAAGCTCACACCAGGACTTATTTTAGGGGTAGGAAAAAGTAACATCCCCAGTCACAATGTCGAACGCCTAAACTAATGGAGAACTCCTCCCCTATCGAGTAATGTGGGACAGTCGCGTCACAAATAGGTGCTTCCCACTAACCTTGGAATGCTGAGGTACTTCTCCTATTGAGTACCGCGGGTCTGCTGCGTCACACAGAGGCGCTCCCCACTATGGGTCTGACGCGTCACACAGAGGCGCTCCACCTCGTGGCCTATTGAGGTAATCCTCATGTCGAGTACCATGGGTCTGCCGTATCAAATAGAGGTGCTCTCCATTGTGGGTCTGCCACGTCACATAGAGGCTCTCCCTATAGGGCCTTTCGAGTCACTCCGAGTCGTAATGGTCAGTAGTCGTCATGTCTCAGCCAGTCATAGGGTTCCATACTTAGCTCACTTGGGAGAACCACTCCCCTTGCTATTGTTCATACCACAACCACCCCTAAGTCCCACTAATAATAATCTCAAAATTATGTCATGTCAAAAGGGAACCAATGAAATAGACAACCCATCAATCAGACGCCCAGTCTGTAAGTTATTAGCATTTCCGCTCTGAGGGCCTGGTTGTATTTGGGGTTCTAACCAACCTGACTGTACTATAACATTATCCAAAACTCATGTGGAGTATACCCAAAGGACATTATCAATCCAAGGATTCTGGTGCTAGAGATGGTTCGTCAAACAGACTTCTGGTTCTCAAGTTATGGCCAGAAAGGCGTTTCTGGGTCCAGATGGGCCTGGATCCAGTCCGACCCGGCCCGACCCGGCATGGGATGACCCGACCCGATTACGGTCGACCCAGCCTAACCTGGGGCTAGACAGGATGGACTAGGCCTTGGTGGGCCCAGCCTGTGTAGAATATGGCCTGACTCAGCCCGTTGCAGCGCAACTCACTGGGTGCGCCACGCTGCGGGGCAGCCAGCTCGGCTGGTGGTCCGCCGAGACGGGTCTCCCGTGACCGACACCTAGGAGGATGTTCTCTCCAGTCTTCCCAAACGGTCTATGGATCGTTCAGCTACTAGAACGTGGGACCCACAGAAGGGGTCCTACCCAGGGTGGTGCGACCGACAAGAAGGATGGATGGACTTCTTCCCAGTGGTGCAGTCGCACGCCAAGCTCTACCTTGGTCGACCAATTGCTAGCTACTGCCCTGACCTCCGGTGCGGCCAAGAGGCCGTGACCTCCTGCTCCACCGGCGGTGTGGAAGCGTGATGCCGCTCCTCTGCGCTTCCAGTCGTCATGCCAGCTGCCACCCCTAGCTTCACTGCCGTCGATGGGCCGCAACCTCCTACTCATCCGGCGACATGGACGCGCGCCACCAATCCTTCATGTGGCCAGCCGTTTTCCGGCCACTGCCTTCTTCTGCAGGCCATTCCGGTTTCGTTCCAAGCCCAAAAAATTAAACGATCACATATTTTTGATCCTCTTGTCGATGGATCTGCATCCATATATCGTGCTCACCAAAACTCTTTGTTTCTAGCATTAGGAAATATTTGGCATTGAAGAACGCACGAAGAATGCGCAGAGAATAAAAAGATAAGAGGCAAGGTTTTAGTGTGGGATGATGGCCATGTTCATTTGGCCATTGTCATCATGAATTCAGAAGATGAAGGAACAATAAATAAATTAAATCATATTAAAAACCCCTCCCTAGATTTTCTGATGGAGGTGACGAGAGGAAGAAGACGAAATCATTGAAGAACGTTAGCATTCGTTGCTTCTGCTAGAAGATTCCGATCCAGGATCAGGGCCAGTTCTTACTTCTTTGTTGTGGGGTTCTTCATTGGAGAATATTCTTCCTGGTTCTCCAAATCTCTCCCAACTCTCCTTTTGACAATGATTTCCAAAAGGGAAATGAGGAGCCCATATATTAAAATAATTTTATCTATTTAATTAAATTTGGCACATTTAATTAGGTTATGTTGGCACATTAATTCTAGGGAGAAACCAAGAGTCACCTTCCACATTAAAGAGGGAGTTCAAGGATCTGGTGGTTCCCACCACAAATTTCAAAAGGCAGTTTTTGAGCTGGGGTGGTCCCCACCTCTAAACTCAAAATTGGAGTTTTCAAACAAAATAAAATAAAAGTTGTTTTATTTTATTTTATTTTTATTCTCCCAAAAAAATCCGAAAAAACCACTTCAACCCTCGACCTACTGCGGTCGAGTTGATGGTCTCTTTACGATAATATTGGCGCTGTGAGTTCAATGGTGCCCTTATATTTCAATTTCGAGCACCAGTTTAAAATTTACAAAATGCCACTCGCACGTTTATTGAACGTACCCAAAAAAAAGTTCAGAAATTCATTTCAGGAACTCCAGGCCTCAGAATCACATGCCGTTAATTTTTTAGGACTTGTAATATCCCCATATAATATAAAAAATTACATGAAAAAATCCGGGTCTTTACACGTATGTACAAACAAGTGATGTTTTTTATTTTCGTGGAATGGAGAAGAGATGAAAATGGTTTTCTAATAAACATAATAACATATCAGTAAATTTACTATACTAGAGTTATTAATTTATAATTTTTACAATACATTAAGTGTAAATAAAGGACGAAATAAAACTAAAAGAGTCAGTAAAGATGATTACCTTCTATTAAAGTGTCCTCCTTTTGATTTCCTCTTGTTGACACTATGATTGGTATTTTAGGAATACTAGGAACCCTAGAACATATGTTTGTATTTTTTGAAGAGGAATGGGTATGGTTTGGTTTATCTAGACAATATATAAAATTGATTAGGGAATAAGGGGTATTTATACTTACAGAGGGGTGGTTTAAAGTTATTAAATAATTATTTTTTTCGATTTAAAGCTAATCATATTGTTGTGGAATTAATTGAATTGTATTTTTTTATAATTAAGTTCTAAAAGATGTTTATAGTCATTATGAATAATTAAAAATGAATTTAATTATTTAATTTTTATGTTTTTAAGCTTTTACCATTTAAATTTTACCAACTGCATTATTTTACTTATAATATGGTAAATATTTTTACGTTGGTAACTTTTTTCAAAAATAAAATTAAAATAATATTATTACATAATTTTGAAATCTTAATTCCAAATATAGAATCAATTTTCCAAAATACAAATGAAAAAATATTCATAATTAAATTTCAAATTAAACTAGGAAATTCAAATGAAAAAAAGTTTTTTTTCTAGATAAACCCATTTTTAAATATAAAATTCTTCTATATGAAATTAGAGAATAAAATGTATTTAAAAATCCATAATTCGATTATTTTAAATAAAAATTTAAAACTAATACAAAACATAATTTTACCATGTAAATAAAATATTGTTTTCAATAAAAAGAATTATTTTTCACTATTCACTTAAAATAAAACCTTTTCAAAAAATTCACATAAAATCACCATAAAATACTTTCAATATGATGATTTTAAAAATTAATTTCATTTTATCAATTAAAATTTTATGATTTCTGAAATATTAATTATATTTATTTTCTCTTAGAAAGAAATGAAAATTTATTTTTGATGAAAAAATCTATATGAGGAATAAAATGACTTTATAAAAAACTATGTGTTTATAAACTAAGAATAAATAAATTTTTATTGAAGATAAAATTAATATATTTTATTATATAGTTAATATTATACACACCCACCAATTTAACAACTATTTTATAATGGTTGTGTTAAAATAACAATATTTTAGAGTTCATTTATGATTAGTGTTCAATGAAATGTATGCTATCAAAGAGATTAATTTATTTTTAAATAGAGATATACCCTAAAATATTATTGGTTTATAAGGTAGTGACCTCTATGATAAATGTTCATTGGTAAATTATTGCATCTAGCTTGTAGATGAGGGGTTTTGTTTGGGTTCCAGTTTTCTCAAGTTGGACTCCTAGTGATGAGATAATATCCAGAAATATATGGTTATTCATATGGTAAGTGGAAACATGTTAGGGATGGGATTATTGTATAATTGCAAGATTCAGTAGGATAGACATGCCCTTTCCATGTTTGGCCACTTAGTAGGACATTTGATCCTTCTTAATCAATGATGGATGATTCGGGAGGTCGCCAACCAAATTAATAGTCAAAAAAGATAAAAAAATCTATGATAAATATTTAGTATGGTATTTTAGATACTATAATGAATTGGGTAGAAAGGCCTATGGATATTATCACATGATATGTCTGTGTGTAGATCAAATTTTAGGGTATTGTGAGTTGATACACACGATACCCTTCAAAAAAATTAAAATAGTGTAGTGAACCATATGATTTTGATGGAATCACTAAATTATTTGGATAATATTCTCGATTATCATGTCATATCTAGAGTAAAGTGGAATAATTGTTAAAGGAATCGAGTTATTCCTGTGACAGGGGACGACATTACAAATCATTGGTTATTATAACATTACTAATCAATTTAGTTTTGTATTATATTATTGATACTATTGATGAGTGTGAGTATGGCTTGA
Organism: Viscum album; assembly: GCA_963277665.1. Classification (NCBI taxonomy): domain Eukaryota; kingdom Viridiplantae; phylum Streptophyta; class Magnoliopsida; order Santalales; family Viscaceae; genus Viscum; species Viscum album. Next base: position 1,069,577,240 of record OY728122.1, on the reverse strand, counting down.
GAGAGTTCCACATTTTTGTATAGTGTAAATTGGTTCAATCATGCTTTTAAGAAATTTTTTTCTCACTATTTTAAAATTGGTGCTTTTTAAAATATTGTTCTCTATATCCATAAACTGTGGTCTGTAGTGGATGGTGTGTGTTCCTTAGGATGATATCAAATCCCTATTAAATGATGAATATTATAATAATAAGGTTAGGAGTGTCACATCAAATTATTTTTTGTGTATCCTTCAATTTAGAGAAGTAAAACCAAGAATATATCACTTGATAATGGCCACCTATGCTTCTGAAAACCTGCGAGGCTAGTATTTTGAGTCACAATCCTTGAAATGATATTCAAGATAAAAATTGGTTATGGTTTTGGAAAGATTATAGATACTATATCCAGTCTCATAGTGATTGTGAGACATTATAAGTAATGATTTTGATGAGATTGTTGCTTTCTTGGAAACATTGTTATAAAACTTTTGGTAGTGTACACAACCACTGAAGACATCATTAGTCAATTTGTAATTCATCGGTTATGCTTAAATAGTCATGGAATTCCATTGTTGTGAGGGAATCATGGTCAGTATATGATGATGTGTCAAAAGGTGAAGACAATATCTTTCTATAGAAGATAATGAAAGGTAATTTGACTATTCTGTCTTATGTATAGTTGGATATGGTGGGATTAAAACCATTCCAGACACATTATCTTGAATATTAATGGAGTTTATTGAAACGTTTTTGTAATCACTGATCTATTCCTTGTGTACTCGTCATTTAGTGATGGGAATACCCAATATGTTTATGTTGTCTTTTGTACACTATGATGTGTTCTGTTATTCATCGTGCTAAATAAAGAAGTAAAATTCTTTTTTTGGATTAGTAAGTGGTATTCTCAAGAGTGTGTTAATGGGGAGGTTTGAAGGGGGATTTATGGATTGAATTTCCCTATGAAGGTCATATCTATGAGTGACTAGTCATTAGATGGTCATTTAAGAACTCATATTCTATTAGATAAAAGGAAAAGTAAATGGTTTGACATGGAGATGTTTCCAAAAGTTAGTCACACACATCAATAGATGTTCAAAAAATGAACACGAGGTAACTTTATAGAAGGCCTCATGACTTGGTATGAAATGAATTCACTTTATAATCCATTTATTTTGAGATAGTCATCCAGTAGTGAGTCAAATTTCTTTTCTCATGATTTGGTGGATGTGGTCGGTGAGGAAATGCTTCATGAACATCATTGAGATTAGTTCAGTGTAGTTTATGGATTGGGTGAGGATTATAATTATTTAAAGATGGTAAATGTGTTTAATTAAAAATTGGCCATTTTTCAAATTACAAACATTCCAAGAGTTCCATTGTAATAATGGGGTTATGCATCTATCGAAAATTATGATGGTGGAGGATTACCATAAATCATAGATTTACTGTTAAATGTTAGAACCTATAGTGGTAAGCATAATGAGATAGCTTATAAAATATTTGATGAAAAGATAATTTCTTATTTATTCACAGTCTTAATCTACTGAATTTGGATATGTGCATTGGATAATGCTTTATTAGGTTTAGTTTCGTATTTTTAAAATAGTGATTTTAGGTGTGTTGGGTTTGGGAAACCTGACTCAGTTGTTTTAGTTGATTTTTCATGACCCAAATTGGTCAGGTGTTTGTTTCAATTATTCCCAAAAGATTCTATTCTATGAGAATTTCTATGGTGGGGTGATTTTATCATCATATGTTTTGTATCAGATGAAAATTCACAATAGGATTTGATCTTTCCATTTGGTGGATGAGATGAATCTTAATGGGGCCTTTGTTTTTAAATATGAGTGTTAGAACATATGTGAGTGTTGTTTTTAGACATGGTTTAAAGCCCATGATATATCCTGGGTGTTAAAATTAGTTACTATAGTTTTAGGAAACAATAATTTGATGATGATAGGAACAAACATGGGAACATGGTTGGTGAATAGTCTGTGATAACCATGCATCCCAAACCATGTGACCTACTTGTATAAGGGAATAATTTATTAAAACCGTGAGTCAAATTGTGGTAAACCATGATAAAAGTTGTTGAGGGCCTATAGAGGGGAACACAGGCAGCACATGGTTCTAAAAGCCATGCATCTATCCTGTACAGGTAGAGCCACTTAACCAGCGGCTTAACACAGTTTTTTTCCCAGTTATGAAAAACCCTATAGCCAAAACATGTGCCTCCTTAAGGGGGTGATGTTATGACTTCTACACTTTCTAATTATTTCTTTTATAACTTATTTATTGTTCTCCATCACACAGAACTACCTCCCCATGCATTTAGTTCTCCCTATTCCTCTCCCAAGAAATAATGCTTCTACTTCATTTGGTGTCTAATTCAGGCATCGTTAGTTATGTTTGATCACCATCCCTATGACTATGAATCTTCTTACTTATTTTCTTGATTTATATTTTTATATTTAATTATATTTAAATGTGATATCATTTTACATATTTTCAAGTAGTTTTTATATTTCTTTGATTTCACTCATTCTAGATCAAATCAATGATAAAAAATGGATGGGTGAAGAATCCTACGTATAAGGTAAGTGGTATTTATATTTTCCATTAAAATCTCAGTGTTTTATAAATTATTCCATTTTTTTCACATAAAATTCTCTATGAGTCACCCCTCAGACTAGTAAAACATAATATGAATATTCTAATTCCTATAGTTAGATAGTCAATGATCCTTAATATAAACCATTGGAGGTTATTCCCCTCAAGATGGACCACCTCGGTGGGTGTGTTTATTTTATTCCAATGACATATGGTTCATCTAGGTAATTTAACCTCCATGCATGGGTGTTGTTACAAATAATTATACATATAATTCATTTATTAATCTTGATCATCCTTTTAGGTATGATAAATAATCCCTCTTATAAGCAATAAATAATTTAAGGTAGATTAACATGGTGTGATATTCATGTCCGGTTTTATAATTATACTACATCTGAGGTGTGTTGTGTACTCTAATAAAATGTTACAAACAAATGGAGTTTTTTGGGATGGTAAATGGAATTCTTATATACAAAAAATGTTTATTTATTTATATTTTTATTGTGATATGAAATTAGTAGATACATGACTTTTTTATTACTTATATTTAAATTCTATTGAATGATTATGATGAGTCATATCATCTCTTATATGATCACATGACTGTTGTTATAATATTAAATGAATTATATAATGAAGGTATACAGAAACTCGAGTGATGTTGGGTTCCTCTTCATGGAATGAAAAGTATAAAGGTTCATAGAGAATGGGAGATTACTTTATACTAGATAGTTACCGATAGAAATCAGTTAGGGTTGTGGACATAGATATTAAAACCCACTTAGTTCATAATTTTAGAAATTCCATTTCACATACCTTGGGTTGCTGGAAATGATGTTTCATACCCCCTCGTTTAAGAGTTTGGGTTTAACCCATTGTCATTATTAATTATGATACTCGATAGGCTGTCATATATTAATTATTATACTCAATATGACATCTTATATTAATTATGATACATGGAAAGATGGACTATATAAATTATGAAACATTACATGACATCCTAAATTAATTATGATACTTGACATGGATTCCAATATTAATGATGAAACATGTGAATGGGGACCCTCATCTAAAAATGAGACCCTTATAAATATATATGGGGGTTCCTGAGTCATTTCATGGGTCTTGGATAGCACTACATATCTATATATATGGATATATAAGTTATTACATGTATTGTTAATATATAAACATAAATACATTCATACATTTATATACATACATAGATATTACAGTATATTTGGGTTTAACATGTTCAAAGACACTCCATCTTACGTCGAAGAAGGTATTGTCAACCGGGTGTCCCCTAAGGAACCTTAGCCTAATTTTTATACATTTATTTATTTACTATATTTATAATGTATCCTTAACACTACTTTGATTTATATTGAAATATTGAATATCATTAGACACCATAAGTGGTGGATAAGTGAGTATACCTCACACCATGTTTATTCTGTCGATTAGAACCAGTTGATACATCATGGTTTTAGGTTTAGGTTCTTGGATTATGTTTGTGGTGTTACTCTTGTACATTGGAGCTTAAGAGAACATGATTGAGTCAGTGCTAAGGAAACTCATGTATATAACCATAGATTATTTTATATATTTTATTAATACTCTATATGAATTATTTTCTTTTAATACTAACATGAAATAGTTTTTTACATGATACTGCATATGGAATTGGATATTTATTATTATTTGTAAATTTTATTTACAATTTCAATTCAATTATAATACTTCTGTAGTTTTTTATTTGTGTTCTACGATTTTTCTAACATGATCTTGAGGGTATAATCTACCCACTGTACCATCATTGGACCCTCACTGCACGTCATCAACCTCCATTATATGGGGTAGAAAGCTTTAGG